>VZTM01005307.1:0-17060 GCA_013400555.1 Jacana jacana | reverse complement strand
GATTCTATGATTCTATTATTGATTCTATGAGAGACACAGGAGTAACATTTCTTCCAATGCTAGGGAAAATTGCACTTTTAGAAGACTTTAGTGTCAGAATTAATGAAAATATTTACTTTATGACCAGCCAGGCTCTGTGAGATTCAAGGTCTCAGTGTTTTCAAGCCTTGTCAGGTGCAGGGACAAGGAGGAGCAGGGCCTGGGCATTTGACCCAAGCTGGCCAAGAGGATTATTTCATACCATGAATGTCACATTCAATAGAAATTAGAAAAGTTCGCTGCATAGCTGGCTCTCCCTTGATGGCGGCAGTCCAGACAACTCCTTGCACTGGTGCCAGACCACTGAGGCCTTCCTTCCCCAAAGTTGTTGCACTTGCAGTGTCCAATGTTTGCTGTCCACTGCTGGGAGTTCACAGCTTCCTGCTGATAGAATTGGCTGAGTATAATTCTTGTATATCTTATATCAGTATTGGGATTAATACTGGTTCTTTAGTATTTATTGCTAATTATTTAGTCTTATTAAATTAATTCTGTTTACATTTCAACCCTGTTTCTTTGCGTTCCCCGATTCCCCTTTCCTGGGTGGGGAGGGGTCATTGGGTGATAGAATAATTATCTGAACGACAATAAATTGTTAGGGGTTTTTTCAAACCATAACACATATGCACAAATGCTTATGAATGAAACAAAAACCAGAAAGATATTTGTTTTCCTTCTACAAGCAAGAAAGCTGCACATGAAGATCATTTACCAGCAGTCCTGGCAAACTGGGGAGTTCCCATCTGACATCCACACACAAGAAGAGTTGGAAGGACAATCTGGGGAACTACAGGCCTGTCAGGCTGACCTCAGTGCCTGGGAAGGTCATGGAACAGATCATCCTGAGTGACATTATGCAGCACATGAATGACAGTCAGGTGATCAGGCCTAGCCAGCACGTGTTCATGAGGGCCAGGTCCTGCTTGACAAACCTCATCTCCTTCTATGACAAAGCAACCCGCTTGATGGATGTGGGTGTGAATTGTGAATTGAAAGGCTGTGGATGCTGTTTGTTTACTTGGACTTCAGTAAGGTCTTTGATACATCCTTCCACAGCATCCTCTTGGAAAAACTGGCTGCCCATGGCTTGGATAGGAGTACTCTCTGCTGGGTTAAAACTGGCTGGAGGGCTGGGCTCAGAGGGGGATGGTGAATGGNGGAAAAAATTCTTCATAGAAAGAGTGGTCAGTCACTGGAATGGGCTGCCCAGGGAGGTGGTTGAGTCACCATCCCTGACTGTGTTTAAGAGTAGATTGGATGTGGTGTTGAGGGATATGATGTAGGGGAGAACTTTGTAGAGTAGGGCCGATGGTTGGACTTGATGATCCCAAGGGTCTTTTCCAACCAAAATGATTCTATGATTCTGTAAGTGTGGCTTGAAAGCTGCCTGGCAGAAAAGGACCTGGGGGTGTTGGTTGACTGTTGGCTGAACATGAGCCAGCAGTGTGCCCAGGTGGCGAAAAGGCCAACAGCATCCTGGCCTGTATCAGGTATAATGCAGTGAGCCTCTACTCATCAGTGGTGAGGCCTCATAGCGAGTACTGTGTCCAGTTTTGGGCCCCTTACCACAAGAAAGACATTGAGGTACAGGTCCAGAGAAGGGCAAAGAATCTGGTGAGGAGTCTGGAGAATAAGCCTTATGAGGAGAGGCTGAGGCAGATGGGGTTGTTCAGCCTAGAGAAAAGGAGACTTATCACTCTCTACAACTGCCTGAAAGGAGGTTGTAGAGAGGCGGGGGTCAGTCTCTTCTTCCAAGTCACAGAATATAGGACAAGAGGAAATGGCCTCAAGTTGTGCCAAGGGAGGTTCAGATTGGATATTAGGAAAAGTTTTTTACACTGAAAGGGTTATCAAGCATTGGAATGGGCTGCCCATGGAGGCGATTGAGTCACCATCCCTGGAGGTATTCAAAAGACGAGTTGACACAGTGCTTAGTGACATGGCTTAGTGATGAGTTGTTGTTTTTTATTGGTTAGGTTGATGGTTGGACTAGAAGATCTGAAAGGTCCCTTCCAACCTAGACAATTCTATGACTCTATGATAAGATGCAATCACAAACCAAGTATGCTTGCTTAGATGAACAACACTGGTGGTAAGTTATAAGGGTAGACAAAATGAAATCTAATCTGTTTAGATTTTACACTAGTACAAAAACAACCCAAGAGACTTTCAACGCTGAATTGGACTTCACATCTACACTGACAAAGGCAACAGAGTAGTTGGCTGGAATTACCATTGTTACATGGAGGGAGCCTCCATGTGCACCTCAGCCCCTGTGCAACCCCAGTCTACTGCCCATCAGAGACGTGACAATAGAGGTTACTTACTGTAATAAATAATATATCTTTAAGGTCCCTTCCAACTCTAACCATTCTGTGATTCTATGAAATAAATGTCAGTCCCATAATTCTATTAAGAAATTTATTTTGAAATCCATCTGTTGAAAACTGATTTCAAGCTCAAAAAGGTTGATAAATGTAAAGGTAAAACTTATATTGTTGCAAACACCTGCCTCTGAGCTTGAAGCAGCGGAACTGAAATGACCCTCAGGATCCTGTGCTGTCACAGTGAAATGAGGAGAGAAAGTGATTGTGGTACTTCACAAAGATAATGTAGTAGTCAAAAATAATTTCTTTCTCAGAATTGCTTCATTGCAGATCCCACAAGAAAAAGCCTTCCCTTGTCAAAATGGGACTAAATTCCATTTTACCAAACTCTGGACATTTTTCATGACCCTGAAGCATTCTTTTTCCTCACAAAAAATCACTAATATTTATAACAACTAAATTGTTTAAAACGTGTTAGTTGTTTTCAGGATTTCCAAAGCAGAATGCTGTTCCCTAATATAAAAACAAAACCTAATATTACAAGGCTAGGAGGAATGATGAAGCCACAGCTGAGGAGGCATGATGAGCAATCACATGGACCCAGACAAGCAGCACAGTCTCAGGCAGGAGCTGAAGTTGAGGAAACCCCAAGCATCATCCTTTAGGGCTCCCGAGTTTCCCTGCCTGAGAGAAGGCAGCACATTGCAAACACTTTAAAGGAAACAGTGGATGTGGAAAGTTTTTGGCACATTTGACCGCAGTTTAGCAGGAAAGAAGGTGACACTAATGCAACATTTCATGTCTCCCAAGCAGAGAACTGACAGTGCTAGCAGGAGATCCATCCTGCAGTCACACTAGAAATGGAAAAAGACCCAAAGTAACTGTCCTAAAATAGTATATTTTGTCAAGATTCAGGAGGAGTGGGAGGATGACCAGTGGCTTGATTTTAGGACCTGGCAATACTTGATTTTTTTCACAACCACCCTCCTGCCCCCATTACTCCCAAGGGTGGCATTTTTTCTATCATACTTTTGAGGGCCTCAGCCTATACCCCAGATCTCAGCTCCCATGATGTTTCCTTGGAAACCTAACTCAAACCTCCTTTCTCATGTGTGCTAGGGAAGCAGGGCTCTGCAGTCAGTTTCATGAGCCCTTGCCCAGCTCCCCACAGCTGCTCTGCTCCCTGCAAGGCCCAGTGTGTCATCCAATATGCTTGACTCCACTCCCTGGCTGCAGGTTGGACTCTGACAACAGTTGCTTTCCAATCTCCTGCTGCCTGGCTCCATGGAGGAGTGGAAGGAGCATGCATTGTAATCCAATTATCTCCTCCCTGTGGGGAAAGAAGAGAAGGTAAGAGGCTGGTGAGGAGACAGAAAACAAAATGTTGAGCAACCACCTGCAGCAAAATAGGGAATTCCACCAGGGAACAATGAATTTGGTGGCACCCTGATGAAATGCCAAATGACATAGCCAATGCCTCTTGACATCAGTCTAATGTTTGTGCATTGTTATCATCTCTCTTAACAGTCTCATAGCCCAGCTCCACATGACTAACTCCCCATATCTTTGTGGCAGGGAGGAGTGGTGGAGATTGCAATTGTTGTGTATCCGCTGGCAGCCTGACAGATGAAACAATCCCCACACAACACTGCACTAATAGCCAGCTCCTTGTATTACCAGCAAACTGGTCAGCTCTGAGAGATTGCTCAGGGTGTGAGAAACTGCTGTGGCAGCTCCAAGTGGTCTCAGTCTGGATTGCTCTGCTCCCACCTTCCTTCCTGCTCCCACCTTCTCTCCGTCTCCCAGTAAAGCAATTTTACAGCTAACTAATTTTACAACTGTCTTGCACTGATTGCAAGCGTGCAATTGCATACTGAGATGGGTCAGTGACCTCATTTGGATGAAAACTAATGTGGAAAAAGGACACTGGAGCAAAGATGGGAGAGGAAGGCAAAGTGACTAGCAGCATAAGCTGGGGAGGAACACGTGCTGGCCAGAGGGGCTCAGCCTCTGCTTAAAGCCACCTGATGGCAGGTTGACCTCCTCCTTCTGTGAGAAACGTTCCTCAGTGCAAGCCCATGTGGATGTGGCAGATTTCCTCATCCATTTAAGGAGTTTTAAAGTGGAAGGAGAATAGTGCTTCCACAGGAGGATATGTAATTACTTTTTAACTTCATTATAGACTCAGGTAAATACAGACTGTTTACTGTACTGGAACAGTTCTTTGAGACAAGGTCCACACAGAAGGCAAATGCACAAGATCTCAGCTGCACCATCGGTCACATATGTCTGGCAGGACTGAGTTTCTTCCACATAACCATTCTTGCTGTGTTCCCAAGTCCACTTACACTGTGAGGAAAAAAAGTCCAGCTTAAGTAAGAAGCAGCGCTTTTTTCCATGGAGTAACTGTTCTGCATGGATCTTGGTCTATAGCAAGCAGCTATCTACTTGTTCAGAGAGGGGATATTTAGGAGTTTCCATTCACTTATAGCGGGACAGCCCTAGCAATACAACATCTGACCTGGATGTTCCTATCAAAAAAATTGTTTTGAACAAAACACTGCACCGCTGCTCTCCACATCTCAATCGGAGGGAGGCTTTCTTCTCATGTGATCTGTCTCAGTTTTGTCAGAAGGGGTCTGTTGTGGTTGATAAGCAAAGAGGTCAAGTGCCCGTTTCTCCAGCTTACAGAGCAACTACTAAAACAACTAACAATTTCTAATGGCTGCTGTGAGCACATATCAAGCCCATTAAAGGACGTCCTTGAAAAACTAGGAAAAAAGCATTAGGAAAAAGCCCCTACAAACTCCAAAGAAATCTAATCATGATAGGGTGAGAAAAGAATGTGGCCATGGATTGATGAATGCTGTGCAGATAATTTTTTGTTAGAGACTTATGAAGCAAGTAGTGAGTCCAGATGTTTCAGATAAACTAAATAGTTCAATATTTCTGAAATGGGTGTTTTTGAGGTTGCTAGTTAACACTGAGATGCCCAAATGGGATATGTCTTCCACTTGGCTTTATTAGTTGGTCTAGCTGAGGTTTTCTTCTATAAAGAAAAGCATTTTGAGCTTCAGTGGAACAACTCTTTTCAGTTCAACTAATCACATCAGGTTGCCAGTTGTAACAAAATTGGATCTGAGTGTAAGACCTGATTGCTGTTCCACATGACTGGAGGAGTGGCACAAACAGGGTGATTGCCTGCATAATTTTCAGTCCAGTTTTATCCATACAGCAGAAACCTGGAGACTGAACATTTAACTCAAAGGCATTGAAATTGCTCTATATTCACACATTTCTAACTTAAAAGATCCCTTTTTTTTTATTATTATTTCTCAGCTATTAGATATTTGCACCTAGTCAATTCAGCTTGGAAACTACAGATGTCTGCACTTTTACCATCACCATCCTTTGTTTTCCACTGTCAATAGCTCTGTTGCTCTTTCTATTGTTATACATCTTCAGTCTGGAAGAAGCTCTGAAAGATCATTCACCCTGTATCTACTTTAAGTACACCAGTGAGCTGCTTAAAAGACAAACTTAAAATAAAAAATAATTCATTTAATTTGTGATTATTTCTGCTAGCAATTGATTTAAGCAGTTCTTTGACACTGTGACAAGACCTAAGTCAGCCACAACTTTGCCATAGATTTGTCTTGACATTTTATTTTGGTGAATTTTCAAAGGCAGATCAAATCTTGCTTCCAGGCTTTGTTCCAGTCAACCCAGTGGCTTTCCTAGCAGCAGCACACCTGGCAGTGTCTTCTGTAGTCTGCAGAAAGTTTTCTCCATCACCACTGGGGCTTGGTTTGCTGTTCCTCTCTGCAGGTTCTCCTTGAGCAACAGTTGCACCGCTTGGTCCCAGGATTTTCATCTGCAGTCTCTGGGTTGTCCATCCACTACCTCCGCAGGGATGGAGGAACAATGCTGCTTTCCAGAAAGTACTCTGTATCCTTCACAGAAGTTCATAAGGATATTTTTAAAACTTTCTACCACTTAATCTCTGGTGACTTCTTTTCTTCTTGACCTCATGGGCATTAGGTATTTTTACCTTTTGTCCTTTCTGGAAGAAAGGTTTTCTGACCCAACAAACAATAACTATAAACTTTCATAACCTTCATTCATAACTGCATTGATGAAAGCCTTGGCTTGAAGATGCATTTATACAGTATTTTTCTTACCAAAAAAAAAAAAGAGATTTTTATTCCTTCATCACTTTGTAGGCTTTGTGCTCTTGGTTTATCAGCACTTCTGCTGGTAGTTTATCAGCATCCACCTACTGAGGCAGGCTAGTAAACCTCCAGTTTACTACAGCAATTTTCCATACCTGCGTTGACATCACAAAGAATCACAAATGCTTAAGGTAAGGTAAAATCTTTGTATATTGCAAGGCTGATGAGATCATACTTTCCCCCTAGAAACTGCCTTTCTCCAAAGAATCTTATTCATGAACAAAAAACAACCCATTTTCACACCAGCTGAGGTAGATCAGGTTTTGTTACTTCTCCTCTCTGCGGGGAAAATATTCTCAGAAATATAATTTCATTTAAATTTTAGGATTTCTACCTATTTTACAAAAAACAATAATATTTCCTGAAAAACATGTATCATATAGAACATTTTCCTTGGACCCGAGAGGTGGTGTGTGCATATGTATAGGTGTGTGTGCATAAAGACAGATACACACCTCTTTCTTTGTATACAGAAAATGTTTTTCCTCAGCAATAAAAAAAATATAGAATAAAGAAAATAAAGAGTAAAGAAAAATATATAGTTTCTAAGTGTGACCAGTGTATGCAAGATGTAATCATTGTTGGGACCACTAAAAATGGCATGACTAACAACGATCTATTAGTAGTGCAGAATCCAGGGAAATACTCCCCTTTAAATTATTGTTTCTCTGGCTCTAAGCATTCAATACATTCTCAGGTTGAGTCAGGAAATGTATTTTCTTCTCTTCTCTATATTTGTCTGTGGTTTGCATTATCATTCACTGAGTATATTTGGACATAGCATTATTTTTCTTGATCTGCAGATTCCAAAGAATTTATGGCTCCCCCTTTGACCCCTTCCTCTGTTTTAGGAATTTCACAAATAAATCATTAACTAGTGCTCACATAATGATTTTTGCTCTTTTTTGGTTGTTTTGTTGGTTTTGGTTGGGGTTTTTTTTATGTTATATAATAATTATATAATTTTTAAATAAGAAGGGCAGAGTAGCACAAATTATCTTTCTGAACTCATTGGGTTGAAAGGCTTGAAATGTGCTATTTTAATGTCTACACTGCAGAATTTCTCCCTTGCTTTTAGAAAATATATAAAAGTATTATGGATAATTTGCCATCATAATACCTTATGGTAGATCAGAAAAATATCTTTAAAAAAGAGATCTATGATTATTCGTCTGAAAAACCACCACACTCCTGCAAGCAATTATTTTCTCTAACAACTTAAATGTTTTATGGAAGTCTCTTTTTGTAGTAATTTCTGCAATTTTCAGGAAAAGGGAGGAGGAAGTATGTGTCATCAGGTGCCAAGCAAAGTTACTTGGGTATGAAATGAGCCATACCAGAAGTATATCTCATGTTGCCTAAGCAATAACTACACACTCAAGTTGATAGGACATTGCTGCCAGGGTTAGTCGCAGTTAAGTTCATCTTGGTTGTGAATTTGCTGAAGATGTTACCAAATGCAGTGGGAGTTGAGGAATATGCTGATTGCCACTTTGAGAAGAAAAGTGGTCAGATTCAGCTTTCAGAGACTCAGTTCCCACAGAAAACCACTAGTGTTTCATGGTGGCCTTTGTGGAGTTTCTGCTAATTGAGATAAAAAGAGATGTGCCCCACTATTGCTGTATTACTAACTAAGGAAAAAAAAAAAGTAAATTTGTATTTCACTGCTAAAGACAAAGAAAGAGAAACCATTGTATCCTGGGTTAGATATGAGTAGTTGTTGCTACCAAAGGAGGAGGAAGGAGAAAAAATCTGCCAGACCACAGGTATCTTGGGCCACCTAAAACAAGAAACAATGATACAACATTTGAGACAAGAAATCATTAATTTGGTCTTCTGATTTTGTTTTTTATTTTTAAAATGAGCTGGTATGTTGGCTTTGTAGCCATGATAAGGCTGCTACTTGACTCGTTGGGGTCTTTTTTTTGCAAAGATGCTAGACAAATTAATCTTCTGAAAATTAGCACATGACTAAATACACAAAGATAAAAGCACTTATTTCCATAAATTCCCCTGACAGCCATTTGAATGCAAATTGAGCAGAAAGAAACCCTGTTTAAATGAATTAACACAGAAAAGCAGGGGTGTGTGTGGGGGGGGTGGAGTGAGAAATGGGACTGAAGACAGATATAGTAGATACAACCTCTTAAAAATAGAGTTGGCTCTTATTCAATACAATTAAAGAAGGTATTTTAACACCATTATTTTGGGGGGTCAGAGGCCTCTTCAGTTCGTTTATCCAGTTTAGGTGCACTGATACAATCAAGAGTGAAACTTACTTCATCTATTTCAATACTGCAAACCGGAGACTGCCTGTTATGTGTTGGCTTTCTTTCCTTTTGTCTCCATAAACAAAAGAAACAGTAATATCTTAATTGAAGTAATGGCATGGGCTTCAACAAGGCCAAGTTCCAGGCCCTACACTTAGGCCACAACAACCCCATGCATCACTACAGGCTTGGGGCAGTGTGGCTGGAGAGCTGCCTGGCAGAAAAGGACCTGGGGGTGCTGGTCGACAGGCGGCTGAACATGAGCCAGCAGTGTGCCCAGGTGGCCAAGAAGGCCAATGGCATCCTGGCTTGCATAAAGAATAGTGTGACCAGCAGAAGTAGGGAGGTGATTGTCCCCCTGTACTCAGCACTGGTGAGGCCACCCCTTGAGTATTGTGTCCAGTTCTGGGCACCTCAACACAAGAGAGATATCGAGGTGCTGGAGCGAGTACAGAGGAAGGCAATGGAGCCCNACTTTGTAGAGTAGGGCTGATGGTTGGACTCGATGGTCCCAAGGGTGTCTTCCAAACTGAATGATTCTATGATTCTATGAAGTGATAACAGCACAAAATTGAAATGATACAGGACAAAAATTGCGTTATGTTTAGAATCCGCAGCAAAAATGTATCTCCTTTCTCTGAGGTCAAGTGATTGTACTTGCTGCCCTGATGTGTGCAGGCTGTAGAAAAAAATATGACTGTTAGAAGATTTACAATAAAGCTACACTTGATCAGTCAATCAGTTTATTTTGTTTTGAAAACTGTAAAGACAAAACATCAGTGTAGTAGACTATTTAGATTAGGTTTCTCTGAGAAACACGTACACTGCTCGGTGCAAACTTTGCTTCCCGAATACTGTTTCTCGTTGCCATAGTGGAAACTGAGGCTATGGCACTGATGCTACCTCCAGGGTCTGAAGATGAAGAGCAAGGGAGAAGGGTAGGGGAGTGTTGAGAGCAGCCCCTTTAAGAGGGAGTTACTGAAAGGGCACATATGCAAATAAGTGGAAGTAAGCGAAACGAAGTATAGTGAAGGCGAAACAAAGTGTGGGAAACAGCAAATGATACAAATGTTGTAGCCAATCATGGGGCAACTTTAAGCCTGTGGAAAGTGTGTGGAAAGCTCGTGGACAATACCCCTCTCCCTATCCGAAATGTAGTGCTTAGCGAATGAGGACCTGTAACTGTAGAACGATTAGGTGCTTCCTGAATATGTGCTTCCTGTGTGTGCTCCCTGGGTGCTTCCTGGGAGTGCTCCCTGGTGCTTCCTGGGTGCACTTCCTGGGGGGTGCTTCCCGACTGTGTGTGCTTCCGGGGAGTGCTCCCTGGTGCTGGCTGGAATGGCTTCCTGATTGATTGCGTCGGGCTCGACTACTCCTGGCCGCGGCAGGGGAGAAATGCACTTCTCCCAATAAACTGACAATCAAAGAAGTCAGATGGAGCCTGCAGGTTCACCTGGATATTAGTCATCCCAAAGCATTGCATTGGAAAGGATTAGGACGGGAAAAGCAGATGGATGGAAACTAATCTTGTATACAGAGAATTCAACTGCAGAAGGAAACCACAAATAAACTTGGCATATACTCTCCCCATGCATTCCTAAATCAAGCATCTGCTGCAATACATCTGTATGCAGTCCTTTCAGACCATTAAGACTAATAGGTAGATATAGGCCTAATGAAAAATGAAAAATGAAGTATAGTTTGTAAGAAGTGGCACTGGTGATTCACTGAGTGGTACTACCACTGCTTAATTGCTATTCAGCTCTGGTGAGTCAGGAATAACCTTAGAGATGGATATATCACGTTCAGAAGGAACATAACATTATGACAAAGATTATTTGCAAGTATATTTTCATTTTAAAATAAGTTATTTCATCTTAAATACCTTATTGTTTAAGAAACTTTTAATCTCTGTCACTATTTTTCCACTGAAACTGTAAATAAATTTAATGTAGTGCAAAATATTTGAGGCTGAAATAGTTACATGAACCCATTTTAAATAGAATCAATTTGAACTTTGAGAACCACAGTGCACTATTCCATAACTTAGTTTATATACAAATCTGAACTGAAAATTAGTAACTATTTGAATTATAGTAAAGACATGAATAATACATTTAAATAACGACATGAAAAGTCCATAAATCTGAAACAGTTGGTAGCAGAATTTAATCCAATAGCAAAGGTTTGAAATATGTAATAAGACAGATTCTAAATTGTGAACAGATATCCTTTCTTGGTGGCTGACTGGATTTGAGTTCATATTGTTCAGAAGATACATGTGAATGTTTAGCTACAGCTGAAATAAATGAACTACATCCAGTAGATCCTTTCTTGTATAGAATTCATCAAAAAGACAATGCCAAAATCGATAAACTACTTAGAAGACTTAAAAATTAGTCTTTCTTGAAATCCATTGTTCAATCATCTTCCTAATATGAGCCAAGATGCAGGTATATAATTCCTGTATCAGATGAAATGACACCATTGTACACACATTTTCTCTGCCATTATATAAGAGAAAACATCTTCCCTAGAGAGCTAGCAACTAGTACTGCTCAGAGGACAGTACATAAAAACCTAGATAAAAATGGGGAAATATTGAAATGGCTTCATCTCTTTTAACTGTTGTTCTTTCTGAATGGCAAGAAATTTTAGCTACAGGTCACCCTCTAAAAACATGCATACTTCAAACTGCTACATAAAACTGTAAGCAATTAGCAGCACGATGGTTCTTGACTCTGATCAGACATACTAATGGAGCTTCTGTGGAAGCTCCAGACATAACTGGTAGCCCTGAGAGACAACATCACTTCCTTAATACTCCCAAAACTAAGCTATACATCAAATTTTCAAAACTGCCCTTTTACCCAGTGGGAAGTCAATTGCTTGAAAGGGAGAGAGGGAATGTGGGAAAAGTAGCTAATTAAGAAAACATTTCCCAGAATTATATTGAGATGTTCTCAAGCAATGGTCTGATCAGAGCTACTGGCACTGTGTCATGCTGTTAAAGGAGTTAAACTATGACATTAATCAGATTTTGTGCTGAACTCTGCCACAGACACCACCTTTCATTGAGAAGATGATGCCTGTAGCCACCCAGTGCTCAGGGCTGTCCCAGGCCTCACAGCTACTAGGGCTGTACAATAAGGAAGTATGGTCCTTTGGATGTTAAAACCTTTTTTAGGGTCTTGAAGATCAAGAAGTGAAGCATGAAATTAATGAAAGTTTACTGGATTTCTACATGTTTAGCCGAATAGATAGATAAGGATCAATGATTTGAACCAGTCAAAGATTCTGTGTGGGCACTAAACCTACTTGCTCAGAGAACTGCATAGTAACCTTGAGATGACAAAATCCCAAACAACTCTCTGGTTAAGGAGGCAAGAAGAGAGATCTGAGTTCAAGACCTGAGTCCAGGATACCATGACCAAGGATCAGGGGGTTGTTTTCCAAATACTAAAACAAGAAACTAATTTGTTTATGAAATACATTTGCCCTAAGTGAGGGAAGATGATAACTATCATCTCCTCTAGTCAGTTTGTATGGATTTGACAAGTTTACCCTGTGCTCGGTCACTGCTGTAGAAAAGCTCCCTTGCTCCAAATGTTTCTACTCTTTCTTTTCACACATTGAAGGTCACTGGAGACTCATTGCATGCTGTGTAAATGCTGCAGACATGAAGAGAATCCACAAATGAATGGGAACAGTTATAATCCCAATGTTTTGTGAGATGATCAGCACCGTGGTCCTCATAGCTCTAAAAAGCAAGAGCTGGAAGTCACCATAAGGGGGTTGATCAACTGCTTTAGCATGAAGGTGGACCAGTTATGCCCTATTTTTGACACTGGGGATAACTGCAGGACAGGAAAATGTACTGAGAAGGAAATCCAGACCATGGGCTGTTTGGGAAAGATATGTTATAAAAGGAAATAAGGATAGATGAAAAAGCTTCAAAATAAATTCAATTGTAGATAAGTATATCTGACACGAAAGCAATTTTAATAACAGAATCTCACATTTACATACTCTGAAATGTCAATGTAATATTTTTTATTGTTTTTCAACACAACATTTTCTCCAAGTGCCATTTTGAGCATGCACGTTGATCTTCCCTACAGCACTCTAAGGAAATCACTTTGGTAATATTTTTCTCTCTGAATTTCCTATGTTTTCGGTTCAAGAAACTGAATATGATATACTGTGGTGTTAAAGTAACCACAGAATACAGACGTGCAGATCAGACACTGCTCAGTAAGTAATTTCCATAGATGAAGAAAAAACCCAACAATTCTGAAGGAGAAATAAATATTGCAACATTTTATGTATTCCAGCTATAATGTCCCATAAATGATTAAATGAAAAGGATTATTTTATAAAATGCACATAGAAAAGATCTTTCCTTTGCTCTGTAATCACAGACAGGGCTAAATGACAAACTTTCCTCATAGGAAACTTTAAAATGGAGAAAACATTATGGCATTTACCTTACAATATGGAGGCCTACATATCAGTACAATGGTGATATCCAACATGCTTATCTGTACTCCCACTTGACTCTACATCTATCTAGCTAGGAGAATGACACATCTGAAAAGGGCAAATAAGCCAAGGGAATTCACATGTCTTTTGCAATGTTCTTGAGAAAACTTACTGAAGAAAGGTTAACATGTTTTGTTTTTTTCCTTGCATCTCTTTGTATTAAATAAAAACATAGTGTATGTTATTTGAACATCCTGAGATCTGTTTTTTCCACTAAGAACACAGAAGCATATTTGAAAAAGTTTGCTTTGGAGAACCTTGTATGCAATGGGAATGCTTCAGAGGACATAATATGAGGGTTAGTACTGGGCAACACATGTAGATGAAAAGAAACAAAACATTTCTGATGGAACAGATTGCAACAGAAAATGTTTTCTGAAAAGTTCATACAGTTGCAATAAAAAAATTAGCATATTTTCTAATTATGGAAGTAATCTATGAAAAAATTCTCATCACTGCAAAATAAGCAATTAATATAGCAAGTAAAACATTTTAAATTGCTGATTAAAAATGAGAAAAATGTTTCTGTATTTTTTAAAGATCAAATACTGTATAAGGAAAAATATATTCACAAACATCACTGAGTTTCAGAAGCCTGAGCCATTTTCTTTATTATTAGGTTACTGACCTATGGAGGAGTCAGAAGTAAAAGTTTGATTATTTGTTTTAAAAAGTCAGCAAAGAAATGACGTTAGAGAAATGTGATTACTTGCACTAAGTGATTAAGACCAGTTGGTTATGGCATCCAAATCTTAATACCTCTAGTTTAATAGCTTTGAGAACTAAATAGATCTTTGTAAATCAATGAGTCCACCGGGATTTCTAGAGCAGGATATTTTACCTGACAAATGATTTCTCTTCACTGCCTGGAAGAGGAAAGTTACATTTCCTGCCTCATTAACCTTTCAATTGTTTTCTCAAATTTAAATAGCATAGTGCAAAAAAGGAAATAAATTCTGCAGCTGTGTTGGAATATATCCCAGGAAAAAGCTGGTAACTGCTTAACAAAAATCCTGTATTTGAATGCCCAGTCAGTAACTTCTATATCATTGGTTTACCTTAACTATGGAAATAAAATATTATTTATGTTCTATTATAATAGAAAATATATTTTCTATTATTTTTTATTTTTCTTTTTTCTATTTTCTATTGTATCTTGAACCGTGACTGCAGGGCAGAACAGTTGTCATGGTTAAGCAGCAGATACTCAGCAACAGCAACAACTCTGGTAGGGTAGCTCATACTCTGACCAGTTACTCTTTTTCATTTGAAACAGATCTGACATTGAAAGAACTCTTCAAAATAGTTCTAATTTAAGATGCCTGCTACACTTGTTACAGTTAAAGACTTTTTAAAAAGTAATATGTACCTTTAAGCAAATAGACTTTTGTCAGTTTAATTTTAATGAACAATGCAACATACCTTCATTGGTTTTGATATCCAAATGTTCATTTGCAAGTAAAGTATTTTGTAGATAAACTATTCAGCTACCAGTGATATCAGAAAATTAATTTACACATCAGTTATTCACTTCCAGGCTTGCTGGGCTGAAACTAGTCCAAACCTAACAAAGAGGTCAAATTTCAACATTTAAACCAGATCATAATTTTTCCCAAATTTGATTGCTTGAAGTGGCAAAACTTCTAGTTTCTATATTACCCAGCAGTTTCTCTTTTAAATAGGCAGCTGTGGAATACCCAAAGTACTTAGAAACTACATCTCTACATCTCTGGGTGGAAGGGGGACAGCACAAAGTTTGTAGGCTATATCTTTACATGCCAGTAAAGGCATGAGCCCCATAGGTATAAGAAAATCCCACATTCTGGTGTATTTGAGCACTTCACAATGTTAGCGCACAAACATCTATGTCCAAAGCAGCAGCAAAACAGTATTTACATGCATGGAGAGGCTCGGAGAGGCTCAGAGATTTGAAGAAGGGCCAGAGATAGGACTAATAATTAAGAATTCATTGTTCACATCTGTGTTCTCCCCTTTTACCAATGCTTGCTTTTGAAGTCCAAATGATGGATTGCTTGAGGATGCTGGTGAGCAGGGATTTTTCACCAATTGTAAGGCTGTAGCTCATCAAATCCCTGGAGAGGGCCACGCGCTCGTGCTTCCTTCACTCCACTCATCTTCATGGGAGCACATTCTGAATAGCAGTGGCTTTGAGCATAAAACTCAGACCTGGGGAAAAAATAAGTTTTCAATAGCATTTTTGTGAGTGAGAAACAACCTCTCCCTGTCCCCAGACAGCAAGAGCAGGTTAACCGTGGCAGTTAAAGAAATACAAGGGTAAGCATGGCAGGAAAACGGCACATTGCAAACGGCTTCCCATGCCTAAAAGCCAACTCCGTTGTCACTTAAAACAACTTTGGAACCTATTATCCGCATAGCCTTTTGCTTCTGAACTACAGACACCTGCACTGGCAATCTGATGCTCTTCCCAGGATGTGACACAGTGCAGCCCTGCTGAAGCTACCCAGGGCCCAGCTTGCCAGCTCTAAGGGAAATAACACATGCTCAGATGCGGGTGCTCCCAGTACTGAGGCAAGCTGGCATGCTCGAAAGCACAGAGGGG
Source organism: Jacana jacana (assembly GCA_013400555.1). Lineage (NCBI taxonomy): Eukaryota > Metazoa > Chordata > Aves > Charadriiformes > Jacanidae > Jacana > Jacana jacana. The sequence continues at coordinate 1,069 of VZTM01005307.1, read as the reverse complement.
ACAGTCACTGTTACATGGAGGTATGTCCTGGTTTGAGGTAAACAGAGCCAATTTTCTTTTCAGTAATTTTACTTTTCATTTAAGCCTCTTCAAACTCTCTGAAACTAATGGCATATTCTTCAGACAGTGTCTGCGTCCATAGTGATGAGACCTATGTTTACAGCTAATACCAAGGAATGATATGTAGAGAAGTTCTTGCTTATACTTATTGCTATAACAACCAAGGTCAACTAACTTTGTTATTTGCCCCACTGGAGAGTCAGAAGCAGAAGAGTGTAGAGGGGTCATACAGGAGGAACATACAGGACAGGTGACCCAAAACTGACCATCTAGGTATTCCATCCCATCAGCATCATGCTCAGTATAAAAGCTGAGGGATCAAAGGGGTCAGCCCTCTTTCTTCAGTGGCTGGAGTCCAAGGAGGACTCTGTTCATCTGCCTTTGATCTCAATCTGTGTGTTCCTGACTCTGGTTCCCAAATTCAGCTCCTATTTCTCAGTGAGTCCAGTCTGGGACTTTCCCAGTGCCTGCCAGTGATGTGATTGTCATTCTTGATAGTGGCTTTGTGTATATTGTATCTAGTTCATTATTTTATTTTTTTATTTTATTATATTTTATTTTTATTATTAATATTTCATTAAAGTAGTTTTAGTTTTCTTTTCAACGCATGAATCTCTCCCTTATTTTCTCTCCCTTCTCTTCTGTCAAGGGAGAGAGAGAGAGGTAAAGAGAGCATCTGTCATTCCTTAAGTGGCCAGTCCTGCACAAACTATGAGAAGGTACTTCTCTGAAAGAAGCAGTAGGGATGTCTGAGTGGTGAACTGGGGAAAGGGCTTTGCCCCAGGGAAGGGGGGGCCTTTCCCATGTCTCCTACAGCTGACCAAGGAGCAGACTCCCTGGGATGAAAGTGCAACAAACTATCCCTCATTCAAACAAATCTCCCAGACAGCTAGGAAACATTCCTCAAAGGGAACGTTTTACAGCAAAGGGCTGCAAAAGAGGGTGGCTCCATGACACACTCCTTTATGCTTCCTTTCTGCCTTATCTGTTGTTGAGAGCAGGCCCTTTA
>VZTM01005302.1:47314-58691 GCA_013400555.1 Jacana jacana | reverse complement strand
GTGGCCTAGTTTCCATGTTACTAAGTTATACCTTGTATGCTTAATTCTGTTCTTAGGCTATTAAATGCTACCTGGCAGATCTGCCTCCTAACACTGGCATGTGGACTCCAGATGCTGTACTGTGTCTGAGAGATACTGTGCTGAACTGTCCTGAATTTATCATGAAGGTAAATAATCAAAATGTCTATGGTTGTAGGCATGTGGAAAGGGCATTGAAAGAACAACTCTAGATGGTTAACCGGTCAANGAAAGAACAACTCTAGATGGTTAACCGGTCAAATCATGGCTTACATCAAATTGATTTTGGTTATGGAAGTTTAAAAGCCAGCTATAAAAGCCAGCTCTTGGACATAAATTCTGTACAAAGTCCTTAGAACATCTGGAATAAAACTTACTTGCTTAAGCCTGCTGGAAGCTTCTCTTTTCCTGTCAAGTATTCAGCAACTTTCACATTAGGCTTTCACGTTTTGCTGTCCCAGTCCAAATATGCAGCTACAGGTATTTTACAAACTGATAAGAAAGAATGTTTCACCACATAAAAAGATGTAACTNCTCCTTACAGTCCTGGAAAGCAGCTTTATTTTTTGTTTGCTTTTTCTAATCTAGTGCGGTTTAGTATATGCTACTGGGTACTTAGAATTTCTGATATCTTGAGATAAAACTGTTTCTGCTTGTAATGTTTCCTATACAGTCTAATTCACTGAAAACACCCTTCTAAAGGAAATTTAGTACTAGCTACAGACTGAACAAAGCTAATTTCCTCTTAAAAATCTGATTCCAGCTGCTGTCACAGCACTTTGAAAATGTGTTTTGTAACTTCCCTTTACCTTTTTGCTCAATTTAACACTGGAGACAGTGTAGTTAAAACACAGCTCCTCTAGTCTGAGACTTAAGACTGTTGCATCTGGCTTTTCTAAATGACCTCTTCCAAGATAGTTTGAGTTTGGTACTAATCCTCACTTGATTAAATAATAGATGACAGGTATGTGCTTTGATTTTGGAAACTTTTTTATTCCTGGCTAGGAAAATCAACACTAGAATATGTAAAGGAATGTTATATACTGTGCCAAATTAAAAATTCTGTGCTTCATTATCACTAATGTTAGCATATCTGAAGTTAAATAGAGGAAATATTTTTATGTCAGTACTTGAAAAATTGTGCCTTATACAAACCTGAAGGTTTTTTATCTTTATTTTTTTCCCCATCCTTACTTCACTGGTCTTCATTACCCAAAATGACAGGAAGAGAATTTAGAAGGGCTGAGTGTTAATATTTAATAGCATTTCTGAGTTGTTCAGATCTGTACAGACACTAGTTTACTGTTCTGAAAACTGGAATCGTTCATGTAGTGCTGAGACTGAACCTGTTGGGCAGAAGAGAACTCAACTCAGTCTTTGTAGTTGCTTTACATTAGTGGAGTAGCTGCAAACGCTCTTAGCGCTGAGTTGCTTACTCTCCAACGTCTTCAGTTACACGTTTGAGAGAATCTTGAAAATACTTCTGTGGATATAGAATGCAGTGAACTTCTGCTGCTTTTCTGTTAAAGGCTTTAGTCTTCTGTACAAAATCAGGTATGTGTGTATTAGCTATTAAGTGGAAGTTAAACTGTGTTTTGTTTTCCAAGGTGGTTAAGCAGGATGGCTCAAAGGGAATTGCACACGTCTACTTGTTTGCTCCAGAGAATTTCCCGGATGTGGATCGTAGTGTCAATCGACAGATCAAAAGTGCAGACTTGTGGAAGCATCAGAAAGATGTTTTCTTGAGTGTAACCCCCAGTGGGACTACTGCCACAAAAGGGACAAGTGATGCAGTGTCAGCTCCACGGTCAACCAGTGGAAGGGTAGAGAAGATTGTCTCTGATGTAGCCAAAGAGCCCAGCAGTGCAGCATCTACCATTGATATGCCTCCACCTCTACCCTTGTCAAAGACTGGTGAGCTCATGGATGTCTATGTCTCCGTGGCCTGCCATCCAGGTCACTTTATTGTTCAGCCTTGGAAAGAGCTACATAACCTGGAAGCCCTAATGGAAGAAATGATCTTGTACTACAGCAGGGCAGAAGAGAAGAAACTTGCAAACGTTGAGAAAAACAAGTTATATGCAGCTAAAATTGAAAATCAGTAAGTAGATACTTGAAAACCAAGTCATTGAAGGCAAGCCTCCCTCTGCTTTGTCTGCATTGTTAACAAGGTGGTAGATGTCCAAGGATATCTAGGAGATTAAGGGAGTAAATCATGTTGCAGTCTCCTCATGCTTCCAGATTGCAGTTGGAAGAGTTGACTTCTGTTCAGATAATACCAGATCTGGGAAGCCTGAAACATGTTGGTTAAGATCTTTTGGTCATGTATTATTTTTCTGTGCTGTGACAGTGTGTAGATATGAATTTAAGTCATCTATTCTTGTTCTCCTTTTCAGGTGGTACAGGGTCATAATAAAAGGAATTCTTAGAAATGGGATTTTGTCAGTATATGAGCTGGACTACGGTAAACATGAGTTTGTCAGCATAGAGAGAGTGCAGCCACTCATGGATACGTTTAGAAAGCTGCCTTTCCAAGCTATAACAGCTCAGCTTGCAGGTAGGTAGCAAGCACTTACAGTTCTTCTGTTAAAGCCTTGTATCAGTGGGAATACCAAGTGAATAGAAATGTGGAGTGGAGAAAGCCAAGGGTTAGTGGTGTAATTGTGTTTTTTTTTTCTAAAGTAAGCACGTACCTGCTTGCAAAAGCATCTTAATGCATGCATGTTCATGTCATCAAAACACCTCTGCTTTTCTTCTTGACATAGGCAGTGATGGTTCTGTTTTCTTATTTGTTTAGTCTAATGCAGCCCTGTTAGTTACTATGTATAGACCAGAAGATTGCTTAAACTTCCCCAGCAGTTGTTTTTCATTGTCACAGATATTTATCATTTAGGATGTGCGATGTCTTAAATGCAAAAGACACTGCAAAATCAAAACTAAATGGATTTTGGATCCCTAAACATAAGGCATTACAAAGCGTGAAAGTTATGCTATACCTATTTATTGATAAGAATTAATGTTCTGATTATCATAATCTGCATACAGTTAGGAAGCTAATTTCTGGAGAAGTTTTCCTTGTATATCTTGCCTCTATTGTAATTTACTGTTTTCAGTGCATATTCGGAGTCCAAAGTTGCCTGAAATATATTGGTGTTTCCAAACAAACAAAAAGTCACCACAAGGAGGGTGGAGGCTTTTGCCAGACTTAAGATTGATTTCCTTGAGAATACAGGGCATCGACTGTGTGCATACATCTGATAGAATTTTAAAAAACTAAAACACGGTCTCCCCTTGGTGTCTTCTATTTCTTTTTCCAAATTTTTCTTTCATGTCTGTACTGCTTTCAGTTGCATGCATCTCTTTCCATTCAGTGGCTGCTTTCTGCTGCTGTTCAGGCAGCGCTAGTCTAGACTTCACTTACGGGATATGCCTATCTGAAGTTGGTGCTCGGATCCAAAGTTAGTTGCCTTCTGTGCATCTGCTTCCCTGTGCAGCCTCAGCGTGAGCTTGGGGGTTGCTTTAAACTAGTGATGTCTTACCAACAAGTCGTGTGGGTGTTGCTGCACTCCTGTGTCCTGAAGTGAATCTGATTTCTAGCTGTGTCTGTCTGCTGGGGTGGTGCAGGATCCAGCTAGCAAACATGCAAGTCATGGAATTGTGCTGCTTCACAGAATCCCAGGTAGCTAGTTAAGTTGGCCTCTGAGCTGCTTCAGATTGTCAGAGCAGGCAAACTGAGCCCGCAACACTGGTGACTATTGCCTTGCTCTTCTTCCACTTTTTTCTTGCTTTTTTCCACATCTGCTAGCTTTCCATCTCTGGCTGGTTTCCTTGTAAAATCCCATTTACTTCCCCACCGGCCTTTCTTAGTATTAACTACCCTTTCTTAACTGTTGACTTCTCATTCCTTCTGTAACCTGCAAGGAGTTGTGTTCCTGTGTTGTCCTTTCCTGTCCTTTCAGCAGTAAAAGCACAACATTGTCACTTTGCTGTTTTGCTTCTTTTGTCTGTAAGTTGTTTGGGTGTTTGTGCATGGTGTTTTGAGCCCTTTGTGTCTGGATGCTGTACCACCAACACAAGATGCTGTACAACTGGTGGTGGTCTGGGGAGACTGAATTTCAAGTCTGCAGGAGCCACTTCTTTCCAGCATCCATATTCAGAAACCTGTTTGAGGTCTAGCATCACACCCCTGAGCAGACTTGATTTGTGAGATGCTTGTCTCAAAAAAAAAACCAAAAAAAAGCAGCAGTTGCAAGGCATTTAGGCAGTGTTTGTCTTTGTTCTGCCCTTTGCAGGCCTAGATTGGGACTTGAAGGTTTGGCAGATGTCTTGCTAGATGCTGCTGGTGTGAGATGAAGAAAATTTAATCTAAAGCAAGGCAAACAGGACAAATAATTTCAGCAACTTCAGGCAGCAGATAAATAAATAGTTTGCTTGGGAAGGACCTTTAGTTTCCTTTTTATGATATTTCTTTGTGCCTTTATACATGTGGCTGCTGATAAACTTTGAATGGCTCAGTGAGTCAGTGCATTTGCCTTTCACTTCTGTAAACTTTCCTCTATCTTTAGACTTCAAGAAACAAATGTCCTTGTCTCTCTAATAATTAAGCTTATTTGTGTGGGAGATGAGTGAGGATATGTTTCTTTTCTAGAGTTAAGCTGCATTCAGTAGGATGTGAGCATCTGTTTCCTCAACTATTTAAATTCCCCTCGCTGCTTTATAAAATTAATCGTTAAAATTGGTCTAGCCTATAAATGTTTTGCTTTCCATTTCTCCTAGGTGTGAAAAGCCAGCAGTGGTCGGAAGAGGCGTCAATAATGTTCCGGAATCTGGTAGAGAAGAAACCCTTGGTGGCGCAGATACAGGCAGTTAACGAAGGCACTAACTCCTGGGATCGAAAAATAGTGACTTTCCTCGTGGACACATCTCATCCAGATACTGACATATGGATTCATGATTTTGTGTCTCAAAGTCTGGTGGAATTTTCAAAGGGTGATTAATTAATCACCACTTCTGAAATGTAGCAGCTCAGATTCTTTAGCAATAAAATAAGTAACAGGCTTTTAAGAGAAATATAACTACTACATGGCCTTGAATATAAAAAGGGGATAAACTTCAAAAACCTGTGTTCTGTGAAAAAGATTGTTTAACAAGTTTGGGCTCTGTTGACTTCAGTTGACTTCCCTAAAGTTTGCACTTTGTTTACTGTTGTAATGCTAGAATGTTTGAGTGAAAATATTAAAAAAGTTACTTATCAATAAAATAATGTCGACTTTTGTTCTTGTGTTCTTTCTCTAGTTTGAGGGAGCCTTTTCTTCTCATAGCTGTAACTCAGAGCCATTATTGGGTACTCCTCCCTCTAACTAGCATCTTTATTACTTGGGAAACATGGAAGCAGCCTTCAATATTTCTGAATTTAGAGACATGCAGTATTGGTGGGGTTTTTCCCCTTCCTTAACTTCCTAAGGGTTGAGTAGCTGCAAGTACCTTGTTTGGGAGAGGGCGTTCGCGGGACGTGGCTTTCGCAGGAAGGTATGCACTGCATGCGCTTACTGGGGCTGCTTCTGCTTGCTGTTCTTCAGCGATGATAACACTTCTCTGAGCTCTGCACCCCACCCCATAACCCTCTCCTAAACTGAAGGTGTTCCTTTCCCTCTTTTTTGATAGCTCATTCTCACGTATGCGTCTTGAGAAACATCCAAGGACGGGTGCTCCCTGGAGGCAGGAGCAAGCAAGGTCCTTCAAGCATGTGGATCTGTGCTCAAAACCCTCTGAATACGATACTTTTGGCCTACTTTATTTTTGGCCTTAGAAATATTTAAAGGAGGCACAGACATGATTACATTTCCTAGTCTGCTGCCTGGACTGGAGTTTGCTCGCCGTGGTCCCTTAAGATTGTTGAGGACAGTATGAAAGCTTTGCCCAGCCAATGGCAGCAGAAGGGGGGGTTTTATGCTGCTCAGAGCTGTGTGATCCTTTTAGTGGTACATGGGCTGAGCTAAGAAATCCTGCCAGGGTGGGCAACGGGAGCAGACTGAAAGGGAGCCACGGCTTGGAAAGTGCGGCGCGGTGCGTGACATTAGGATGGGAGGAGGGAAACGCACGCCGGTGTTCTGAGTGAACAGGCTGTCTAAGCGTGCCAGGCTGACACCTGCCCCCTTTTAGTCTAGTTCTGGTGAAGCCCTGCAGGAACTCTGAGCTAAGCAGCAAGGAGTCATCTTGGAAGTCTGGGGGGTGTCTTCTCTGCCTGGGCTGCAGAGGGGATGCAGCAGAGCCCTTACCAGCAGAACGGGCAGTGGTAAACTAACCGACTGCTGATCTAGTGCAAGTTGCTAGGGAATGTGGTCCTGTCCATTTCCAAGTATACTGAGGTGAAATGCCTTAAGCGTACTTGATGAGAGAGAAGTTTTGTTAACACCTCAGACACTGATACTTTTCCATATGAATCAATTTCTCCTACCTCAGCTGCTGCGGAGGTGAAGGACTCAATGTGGTGGTGATGAACTGCTGTAGGATGAACATCCGCACGGAGCTTTCCTGTTGGATTGTGGGACTGCTGCTGAGCTTGCAAGCCTGAATAGTGCAGGCCATTGGGATGAGACAAGCCCTTTCCTGAGCTCCTGAAGAGAGACAGAGTTTTCATATGTGTCTTAGGAGCACGGGCCACCTTCATCTGCAAAACTGCAAAGTTTGACAGCTTGTTAGTTGGTAATTGTAATGGCGTAGGGGGGTTGCCAGAAAGTTTTGAAGTTTGTCTGGTTCTGTGAGAAATGCCCACACTGAGATCGCATCCTTTGAGACTTGGGCATCGGCTACTGGCCTGAAGTTGATTTGCTGCGGTGAACTGATGGAGCAGGGTTTGGAGCTCTACGCTTCTGGCATCAGGGCAGATGTTCAAGAGACTCAAGGTGTTTTTTGAGCCTGCTGTCTGCTCCTTCTGGAGCATGCCTGACCCTCTCCTTGCATGTTGGTGGCTGCTCCAGAGTCTAAAAAGCCCAGAAGCAAGGACAATATTCCTTACATCTGAGGTGTTTGCACAGCTCAGTGCTGGAGTTCACGGAGCTTCTTTGTATGCGTGTAAAACAGTGCAGTCTAAATGATCAGCAAACCCAAGAGCACCCACGCTCCAGGTGGTGAATCATTTCATGCGTGCATTGAGCATGCACCCAACCCAAAGTTGCTAACACAACGCTGCCTGCAGCTCACACCTTATGTCCAGCGGCTGCGCTGAGATGTCTCCCCATCTTCGTGCCTAAAGCTGCTCAGCAGAAGGGGACTTGGGAGTGCTGGTGGACAGCTGGCTTAACATGAGCCAGCAGTGTGCCCAGGTGACCAAGAAGGCCAACAGCATCCCAGCTTGCATCCAGAGCAGCATGGCCAGTAGGAGTAGGGAAGTGATCATGTCTCTGTATGCGGCACTGGTGAGGCCTCACCTCGAGTGCTGTGTTGAATTCTGGGCCCCTCGCTACAAGAAGGACGTTGATGTGCTGGAGTGTGTCGAGAGGAGAGCTACCCAGCTGGTGAGGTGTCTGGAGAACATGTCGTATGAGGAGAGGCTGAGGGAACTGGACATGTTTACTTTGGAGACGAGGATGCTGAGGGGAGACCTAATTGCCCTNGAGGATGCTGAGGGGAGACCTCATTGCCCTCTGCAATTACCTGCAAGGAGATTGTAAAGAAGTGGGTGTTTGCCTCTTCTCCCAAGTGAATAATGACAGGACCAGAGGAAATGGTCTGAAATTGCGGCAGAGGAGGTTCAGATTAGAAATTACGGAGAATTACTTTACTGAAAGAGTGGTCAGGCACTGGAACAGTCTGCCCAGGCAGGTGGTTGAGTCACCACCCGCGGAGGTATTTAAGAAAAGTGTAGGTGTGCACTTAAAGGGCATGCTCTAGCAGTTGACATGTAGGGTTTTTTGTGTGTCTATGGTTGGACTCTGTGATCTCAGAGGTCCATTCCAAACATGATGAATCTGTGATTCTGTACCACCACCCTCTTACCTGGCTCCATCACTACTTCATTACACTACAGGTACTCTGCTGTTACTTAGCTACTTAACTACTGTCTTCTCAACACCAGCTGTGATTTCAGTTGCAGAACTATGATTTCATACCTGCTTTTTAATGTTGGTTTTACCCAACTGACTAGTCTGTAAGAATCTCTGGTACATTTGCTAACTGACCTGACTAGTGCCTTTGAAAAACGGGCAGGAGGTGTTGGCTGTAAGCAATGTTGAAGGCTTTTGAGTTTGCTGAAGTTCCTGATCCATGAAGTAGGTACCATAATTAGTAGCTGTCCTTATGAGGCATGAGACCTGCCTGCTCTGTGCAACTTGTTAATTCACACAGANATGGGGCTCAATAGAGCAGATGGTGGAGTTACTGTTACATGTGATCTTCCCATTCTGAGGGCTATTAGAAAGGCCTCCACAGGATTTCTGCATACATTTCTGGGCAGTGTCCTAATAGTCCAGACAAAAGCAAGAACAACGAAGTCCAGAAAACCTGGATTAAACAGAAGGATTTGTAGTGAGTCTGGATAGGAAAAGGCTAAGGAGGAAAACACTTTTAAAAGTTCCCACTGATGAAGAATATGGGTTTATGTGTGGGGAAAATAGGATACATAAGGACTTGAATTGCAGGAAGGTAAGTTTAGTTCAGGTGTTAGGCAGTCTTTGTAAAGAGAGGGGGAAAACCTGAAATTCACTGGAACTTGCATTCCTCTACAAATGCCAGAACCAGGTAGGTTTTCTGCAGAAGCCCAGCTCATCCTCCCTTGAGATGTGGAGATGGAGTGTGTAACGCTTGGGACTTCACCCAAGATAACTTTCCAGACAGAAAAAGGGAATGCAGCATACTTAAACTTTGTTTTGTGAATCATTGTGAGCTTTATAAACTGGAAAATGAGCTTTCCTTACCTAAGGAAAGCAGATAGCACTGTGTAGCAATAATAATAATGAAAAAAAAAAACCAAAACAAACAAAAAAACCAACAACAAACTAAAACAAATCTACTTTCTCAAGGCTATAAAAATCAAGCACTTTCAAACCACTTCTTTTCTGTTTCTTCCACCTCACCTGTATTTTTTTAAGTTTACAAAGCTTAAGTTTACCTGTTTTCCTCTCCTGGTACATTCACCCCAAGTCATCATGAGGAACTCTCTTTCACTGGAGAAACAGGAGAACCCTCTTTGCAATCCCAAAATTAGTTCCTGTCTCCAAGATTCCCACTCTTGGACTACTCTTTTTCCACTCAAGGAGCCTTTTGTTGTCTGTCTCTTTTCACCACACTCGTCCTTTGTTCTCACAGTTGCTGGCATCAGACAAACCTTTGAGTTTGAGAGCCTACGTTCTGATGCATTGGTTGTGTTAAAACAGGAAAAGTGTAGAAGAATCATGCAGCAAACGAAACCCCTCACTTTAAGCCTTCCTAATGTCTGGAAGCTTCCTTTTGAGTTCTTTTGTTCATTGTTGATATTTTCAGACTGGAAGTCTCCAGCAGGAGCATTGTCCTGCCCTGTAAAATTAGAACTTGGCCAGGGCAAGAGGAGCTTGTGACCTGAGTGGACAGGCTGCACCTGTGCCCAGCTATTACCTTGAGAGCTGTTTTGAATAGAGGCTTAGATGTAGCCAGAGCCAGCAATGCTTGGTGTCTTGTGCACGGCTGGTACAAGCTGTGATGCTTGCAGCAGGTTCTTGACTGCAGGGTGTCATGACAGACAGCTGAAAATGAAGCATGACAGATCCTTACACTGAAAACGAATGTGCTGAGAAGCTGGGCTACTGTCTCACCTGATGGAGACAGGCTGAGTGTGTTCTAAGGGGAGCACTCTGGATGAGCTTCTGGTGCCCACAAAGCTAGATCTGACAGCAGGCTGGTGGGATGAAAAAATACGTGGCTTGTGTATCAGAGTGCAAAGCCAACATGGACTTGTAGGGAAGCTTGGTGGTGCTGGTGAATCCCTTCCTGAGCTGCTCGTAGCTTGCACACCCTTGAAAGACAGTTGGTAAGCAGGTAGCATAGATACTGGCATCTGGGTTGGTCTGATCTGGTACCTACCTATCAAGCTTCTTCAGCCTGAAGAAATTCAGGCATTTGGGCTAGTCAGCATTGAATTGGGCGATTCCAAGTTCCCTTTTCACTTCTGCCAGCAGCTACAATGATGCCAGTGACTCGGGCCAGGATCCAGCTCACCTCTACTAGGTGTACACTGAATCCACCGCTTGGCAGGGTCCTCCCTGGTATCCTTCATTAGGCCTAGCCGTGAGCAGTATTCCCAGGGCTACTCAGTCTTTCTCCAAATACCATGGGATGCAGAACCTCAGCACCAGCTAGGTCATCTCTATGACAAGCTCTGAAAAAGCATCCAGGTACCACCTCGTAGGCATTTTCAGATGAAGGCCTGAGACGTGTGGAACTGAAGAGGTATTCAGGTAGAGTGCCTTCCTCTGATACACCTGGGGGTGTCTCCACTCTGGGTTTGCAGCTGCTGGTGGAGGCTGGATGGCAGAGATATGGAGGAGCTTGGGGCTGGTACTTTGTGGGAGATTTGTTAAAAAACGATTATAGGATAAATCCATGGGGCTTTACGGTGACTCAAAGGTGAGATGGGGGAAAGGAGATTTGGCAGCAATGTCATTAAAACTGTTGGCACCATGAGGCTGGAAGGCAGCTCCCTGGGCTGACAGCAGACTTGGAGGTGGCTGTCACTGGATGTACGGGGCAAATTGTCAGGGAGTTAAATAAGAGACTGAATTAGTAGGTGCATTGGTACCAATGGCATTTGTGGGGAAGCAGCTTTTATGAAGTGTCAACACTTGCAGCCCTAGGACCCCAGCAGTACTGATGGCAGAGCCATCCCAGCCCAAGCCCAGGACAAGAGTCACTTGGTCCGGCTGACCCTTGAGACCCCCTCACTGCCCCTGTCCCAGGACTCTGTCACTCCTCCCGAGGAAAGAGTTCTTCCACCTGCAGCCTCAGCGTGTTTCACGGTCACTTCTTGTGGGGTTCCGCAAAAAGGCGCTTTGCAGGGGCGCACTCTGAAGTGCCGAGCCGGCACTCCGAAGGAAGCTGTCACGGGATGAAAGGTGGGCACGTAAATCGCTAAAAGCAGGAAAGACCCTTCGGAAGGAAACGCCGCCCTTGCTACTGCGGGGCTGCCACCCTCCGCAGCGCCGGGGACGGACGGGGCGAGTTTCCCCTCCCGGCTGCAGGCGGAGGGTCGGGACAGACCAAACAGGGGACCCGGGGCGGGTTCCCAGCCAGGCACAGCTGTTCCCGGCCGGGAGGGGCGACGGGGCCACCCCCCTCTGAGTGACGGCCGGGGCCGGGGCTGGACCCCCCGCCTCCCGCATCGGCGGAG
>VZTM01005302.1:2931-47277 GCA_013400555.1 Jacana jacana | reverse complement strand
GGGGGGGGGCAGCGGCGGGAGGTGCTGGGGAGGCGGGGGGAGAGGACCCTGCACCGCGCTGAGCGGGTTGCGAAAGGCGCCGGCAGTTCTTTTTTACGGCTGTTGCGTTTGTTATCCTGGGAGCTGTGCTAGGAAACGGTTCTCCAGGGGATGGATCAGTAGAAAGCTGCCCTGGTTTTATACGGGGAAAGTATATGTTAGCAGGGGGGAAGATTCCTTGCCCAGCTTGAATTAGTCACTGCCTTGTTTGAAAGGCACTGCCTATCTCAAAGATAACTTTCCTTCACTCAGCTTCTGCCCCCACTCACGTGCCTTCCTGATGTGATCATCTCTCTGCTTCTGCTTTTGAAATGGTTCTGGATGGGTTTTTTGGGGGGGGCAGAACCTGTTGCCCACTGCTCCCCTTCAGACACATCTGCCCTACTGTTAGGCAGAGGTCCTTTCTCTAGTTGCTTTACATCTTTCCTTCGGTATTGGGCCTTGAGCCAAAAAGATGCTCAGCCGCGTGGTGGAGGTTATTTTTAAGTGTATATAAAATCCCTTCCTCATGTGTGAACTGCCAGCTCATGCGCGAGTGCAGAACGAAGTCCCCATTTCTCATCAAAGAGACAAGGCTTGTGCCGAGAGGTGGCACCTTCTCTCAGACTAGCGGATGGAACAAACACCAGACACACTTTTGGGTGTGCAACCCCTACTTCAGGTTGCAGTAGTCTTCTGTCTTCTTGGAAGGAGGAGCTGGGCTACAAAACAAAAGGCGAGCACAATCTGGCAGGCACCTTGGTGCCTAGAGCTGAATGCCTTTTGCAGTCGTGTAGAAGAGTTTGCACTGTTGGCCCCTGACAGCCCCTGTACCCGTTGTCCTTCTCTCCACACCTTTGGGTGTTCCAGCCAGCACTCTGCATTGTATGCTCACTCATTTCAAGATTTATGTGTTCCTCCTGTCAAGGTTCTTCCCCTCTGCCCCTGCCCCTCTTCAGCGTTGCTTTGTTTTCCAGCCTGACTCATTTTGTTCTCTCCTCCACACATTTATCAGCTGTGATGGTCTGCTGGCTTTTCTCCAGATAATATATTTCTGCATAACATTGAGAATGTGTTGTTGCCCCCCTTCCTCCTTGGTGTATTTGGGAATTTCAAGCAGAGGTGGAGACAGTCTGGTCTATCTCATTGCTGAGTTCCTTTGCCCATGTTTTACTTTCATTCACCCAAAGGGGAGTTTTACTTATCTTTTCAAGAGTTTTTTTTCTGATTTTTTTCAAGATTTTTTTTCTGAATGATCCTTCTGTGAGAAGTGTGTCTGTCTGTCCCCTGTTGCTGGATGTGTAACTCCATCTGCCAGAGCAACGTGCTATGGAATGTAATGTTTGCAGAAGAATTGTTTTACTTTTCTGTTTGCTGCTTCGCTGTTTTCCAGGCATGTGGGGGTTTTGTGAAAGCCCAGCACAGCTCAGGGGAGGAGGCTGGGATCTGCTTTCTGTTTTTTCTTCTGTAATTGACAACCATTTGCAAATCACGAGCTAAGAAGACTCTGTTTTCACTTCTCTATTCAAGGCAAGGGCTTGTAGTAGATTTGTAAAATTACCAGACTCTTGGAAGAAACAGGAGATAAAAATTATGTCCTATGGCTCTGTGTTGCTAAACAGCCACATGTTTTTTGTCACAGGACCCCAGCACAGCCGGTGGCACAGCAGTTCTCTAGTCCATCCAGGTCTCACAGCAGATCTCACCCAGGGCGATTGTAGCTTCATATGTCTAGAAACCCACAAAGATGGAGACTCCACCACCCCGCCGCCCTGTCCCAGGGCTCCTCACCCTCCTGGGAGGTAATTCTTCCTCCTCATTAATGGCAAATGAGATAACCACACATCAGAGACTATCCTGGGTCAGACAAAGTCTGTCCAGACCAGGATACTCTGTCTAGTGGCAACCAGTAGCAGATGCCCTGGGAGAAGCATGGAATCAAGGCTGTGGCAATGCTTCCCCAGAGCTCTGCCCTACTCCAGCACTGTGCAGTTCATTAGCTCTCCCAGCTGTAGGTGGTATCTTTCTTTCCATAGGCCTTGGAAGACTGTGTGAGCATCCCACCTCTGTTAAATGTCTCATTCAGATTTGCTGTAGAGTGGCAGGTTCAGCCACCCCTACCCCTGGAGTGTGCCAGAGATGCAGAAGTCCATCCAAGGGCTAACATGACTCCAGGCAAGAAACCCAGGGTCCCTGCTCAGTGTGGATTGTGCCAGCTGTGAAGTTTCCAAGTGGAAGGGTTCAAGTTACAGAGCAGGAACTGAGTGCACAGTGTCACTAACGACTCAAGTGGGCCCATGCGCTTTTCGTAGGGATTAGTAATTAAGCAATTAAGTACATGCCAGGCGCATGAGAGAACCTCACCCCAAATAGGAGAATATATAACCATGCTTACAAGTGTGTGCCTTAAAAATATGCAAAGGGGAGATAGAGCTGGGATGGTTTGTGTTTGGGCTTTGGCAGAGTTTGACCTGGTTATGTGTTGCCTGGTCACCAAGCATCCGGGCTATTTGCTGGGTGGCCCTTGATAAGAAAGATCACTTGGTAAGAGCCAGTATTGAGTCGTGTGGCTGGCAGGCTCAGTGCTGAGGAAAGGACAGCCAGGAGGTACAAGGAGTTTCTGAGTGTCAGGTTAAGATTGGGGTGAGCTGCACCTCTTGGCACACAAGGGGGGAAGGTCCAGGAGAGCGCAACCAGCATAAGGCATTCCTCAGCTCAGTGGATGAAGGAAGAGGTCACTGCGGTTGAGCACAGGGATCTTCTCCTAGTGCATGCATGACCTTGGACAACCAGCCATTTGCTGTGGAGCTGTCAAGTGCAAAGATGGGAACATCAGCTCTGGCATGAGGATCTTCATGGGAATGAAGTGTCAGCATCAGTAAGTGTTGTCTATGACATATTAAACTTCATTGATGTGGGGTTCTGGGTGGTGATCGTAAGTTCAGATAGCATTAAGTGTTTTGTGTGGCTGGCATGCCATTTAAAGAGGCAGAAGTCAGAGTGTTTCAGCTTTGATAGATCCACAATGCCTCCTTCCAGGTGTTTCTTTTCAAATATTTTGCTAAGGTGAGTATGAATTTCAATGTGTCTTAGGTTAACAGCTGCTGGATGCCAGTTTTTTATGAAACCAGAGGAAATCCAGATCTTCCTTGGAGAAGTCTTGAGTTCCTGAAGGAACAGCAGATTCCTTGTTGGGTTTCATTAAGCATGAGCCTTTTGCAGGGTGACTGAGAGGGGCTCAGCCTTTCCAGCTGGTGGCTGGCTGGCCTTAGAGTGGTGAGGGTGTATGCTGAGCTCTGGTTTCTGCATCTGCCATGACAGAGCTTCCTCCCATCTGGAGCTTCCCCTGTCTTTCCTCTGTCCAGTGTTCTCATCCAGAGCATGAATGTGCTGGCACTGCCCAACTCAGCTGTGGAAAGGCTAAGGGACACTGCTTGCTGAGCAGGGACTGGGAACATCAACTACTTTACATGCTTTATTTTATTGAGAATCATGCAAGATGATGCTTGGCTACTCTGCAAGCTGCACAAGGGCTTCTCAGCATGAGAAAGCTGCAAAGCAAGATACTGCTACGGTCTCCAGGAGGCTGAGTGACACGCTCTTGTGCTGTAGAAGCAAGGGACCTAGCCAAGGTGACCTTCAGCCACATCTGAGCTCGTGGTAGTTTGAATAGTTTGTTTCAGGGTTAGGCAGCTAAACCCCCTTGCGTTGAACCAGAATCAGAATTTAGACCTGAATCACAGCACTGATGACTTTGCTTCAGCTGGATAAACCGAGTGCAGAAAACAATATTTTTTTTTTGTGAAATAACTGTAGGGGGTCAGCTTGCAGCCAAGTTCCCATCCTGTGTAACATCCTGGCCTTCAGAGGAGGAACCTGGACAGTTGAACACAACTTATTCCCATTGGTGTTTATCCTTCCTCTGTGCACCTCTGAGGAAAGATTTGATGTTTAGTAGGAACAAAGTATGTTCACTTAAAATGGGGCAAGCATCTCACTGCCTGCACCTTAAGTATGGGCCATGTGGTCACCTGCAAGGCCACTGGCTGGACTCTGGTTGTGCCTGCTAGGGATGGGACACCTGGCTCCAGGTGTGACATTGGTACCTGTGCATTGGGAGGAGAGCTTTCCTGTTCCAGCACACCTGCATTTGACTCTCAAGACCACAGTATCTAGTAACAGGAGGTACATAAGGCTGTGTGATGACACTGGGGATGGACCTAGTTCCTCCTGTGCTCTGCTCTGCTTTGCTACTGGGTTTTGCAAAATTGACATAGACTCACATTTTCAGGTGTGGTCTCAGAAACAGCTGGTGGGGCATCTTTCCCTCTTGTTACTAGATCTGCCCTGATTCATTGGTCCCTTCTTGAAACTCCTGGGAACTCATGTGCCCAGTGACTCAAACAGCACAGCAGGGTGGCTGTGGAGTCAGGCTGTTGCACACTAGGACCTAGGTATGCTGGGGTGAAAGCCCAGGGCTCACAAGCCATCCCACGAGCTGCAGGACCAGCAGAGACACACTTTTCGGTGGATGGATGTCCTTCATCCCAACATCCCCACTATGCCAGCCCCAACTCTACCACATGTAGTCTCCCCCTTCTCCACCCTTCCTCTGGACCTCCCTGCAAATGCCCCATCTCTCCTTCATTCCCTGATTGTCAGATGAAGGACATGCCGAGTCTTGCTCCACATTCCATGAGTGCTGATGGACCTTTTGCAGGCACATGTAGCTTGACAAGAAATTAGGGTTTAAGTCACGAACGGGATTTCATTAGAAAATTATTTAAGATGGTGGCTTTAAGATTTGTCAGAGGACTGAGAAGCCACATAAAACATAGTCTTCATTTAGGAAGCCAATTGGAGCTGATTTGCTCCTGTCATCTGCACATCGTGGATTTACATCTGGGTGATTCACTGAGGCCTAAGTGTATGCACAGAAAACACTTAACTTCTCTGGAGTTTACAGGAAATGGTCAGTTGAGGTACATATAGTTTCCCCAAATATGTCCTGGGGTTTATCTTTAAAGTTACAGCAAAAAAATCAAAGAAAATAAATAAGGAATTGTAGCAACTAAAGCAGGGTTGGTTGACATTGGTTATTTTTATTTTTATACTGTAAAAATAATAACTCTGAACTTTGACTTGAGTTTGTACTTAAGCTATGAAAAATTGTGATAGATCAAAACCCTGCATGAGTCAAATAGGAACTGTTCTCAAGCCAGGCCACCTCCATACCTCAGAAACCAAGCTCTTGGTCTACTTTCCTATTTCAACGCACTGAAAAAATTTCCCAGTAGATCTGAGGGTTGTTCTGGTGGGGGAGAGAGGTGCTCATTTCTTCAGCCATGGCTCTCATCAGCCTCTGCCTTTGCTGGTGGTTCAGTGTGGCCCGTGGCTGAGGATGCACCAAACCCTCTGGTGTGCTGCCTGCCACAGGCTGCCACGAAGCCCTAGAATTGGGCTTGGATTGGACTGATAACAGAATTTATCACCCAAAAGCCCTGTGTTATCACTGAGGTTCATCATTCTTTCTCCCCATGTGCATATGAAGCAAAAAGGGGAGGCTTTTCCATACTTTACTGCTCTCTGCATGCTGTTACCAGTGGGAGTTTGTGGAGGTTGAGGCTGGGCTTCCCAGTGCCAGACTGCCCACAGTGCCCCAAGGAAATACCTCTCTCTCTTTTCTGTGTGAGATTTTTATGTGTTCTTAGAATTTGTCTTCCTCAATGCTGCTTCTGTTTGCTTTCCCTAGTGCTGCTTTCTCCTTTGCCCTTTTTCCTGGGGTGGTCAGGGTCCTGAGGGGTGACCCTGCAGCTCCTCTGCCTCAGTGCTGCCCTGCAGCCCCCTCCCCAAGCAGCCTGCTGCAGCATAAGACCATGGCTGCCTGCCTCCTGCCCACCCTGCTCCACGTCCTCTCCCTGGGCCAGTTCTCCACGGTGGACGGGACACAGTGCTCCTGCATGGGCCATTTTCCCCAGGTCTCCACCAGTCCCCTGTGGGGAGGTTGGTTCTGCTCTTGGATTTCAGTGCCCCAGAAAGGGCACAGTGTTACAGTGAGGCCGTACTGGCTACTGGCACGGAGCCATGAAAGAAGTATTTCCAGTGTCATAAAGCATGCTTTTCATTTTCACTTTTTCTCCAAGTGCCCATTTATTTGTTCAGATGCTTTCAGAAAGAAAGTATTCCATCTCTCTCACAATCACAAGTGTTGGCTTTTTTGCTTTGTTTTCCTATGTTCATGATACAGTGAACAGTCTTCCCTGAAGATGATCTGTGGTGTATATTGATCTTTCATCTGATTTCATTTCTTTTCCTTGAACCTTTTTATTGGTCTTGATGCATTACCAACTTGTCTGCTCTTCAGACTTACCAAGTGCAAGTGTTTGGGCTGTCTTCTAATGTGTCTGAAGAATACATCAGACAATGAGATCTAATACCTTGATATCTCAGCAGTCAATATGAATTTCAGTTTTTTTGAGGGCTTAAAGTTGTAATAGTGCCAGTCCTGTGCAGCTTCTGTATATTATGTATAAGCTTTGTTGCGATGTTGTGATTTGTTGTGATTGAATGAAAAGTCTATTGGCAGCTCTAGCAAAAAGTAGCAAGAAATCAAAGCTGCCTTCTTAGGAAGTCATTGAGAATAGATCTGATGGAGCAGATTTGTGGTAAATTAGGGTTAACTCCTCCTTGAATGTCCAGCAATGTGTGGATTTAAAATTTGAATATAATAATGCAGTTGCTTTGGAGGAACTTGTTATTATTTTGGAGTGGGGGGAGCAGGGAACCTGTGTTAAACCATGCCTGTACCCTAGCAGAGCTCGGGGAGAGATGTTTGCAGGGGTGAGTGTTTCTGTGCGTTGTGTAAATGAAAACAGTTACGATTAGGCAGAACTTACCTGCTCTCTTATTTTTGGCAGCGCAGAGCTGCCTTGCCATTTACAGCAGGCAGGGGGATTTGCTTTTTCTCCCAGCACTCATTAGCAAGATAGGGTAGTGGAGGCCTGGGATGTGGAGATAAGGGAGAGCCAGTGAAGGCGCTGCTCCTGCAGGCGGTGATAGAAGATGTGACGCCAAACCCCCGTGGCACATTGGTCGGTACAGAGCGTCCCACCGCTGTGGGCAGGCTGATGCTGCCGACCCTCTCTCTGGCTGCACTGTTGGGGTTGTCAGAAGCACTGTCCCGTCCGGCAGCTCTGCCTGGGGTGGGCTGCAGGTGGAATTCTTCCCGCTGGGATTTCAGCTGTGATTCAGCAGGCTTGGAACCTGTCCTTAGACCTCAGCACCTCTGCTACATGCAGCCCCGGCTTCATATCTTTCTGCAGGAGGACTGGAAACCCAGAGAGCTTTCCAGAAGCATCGTCTGTGAGCGCTGACATCCGACATCTCTCCTGCCTTTTGCCTCTTTGGTGCTGAGTCTCCGTCCTTCTGGTGGGAGAAGACAAGGTCAGCTCTGCAGAGGCTCTGGTCCCAGCCACTCCTAATGGCTTGAATGGGACTGTGACTGCCTTTAGGTGTAGCCATGTCTTCATAGCCAAGATGGAGATTCCTGTGTGCATGGCAGGTGTGGGTGTTTTAAGCCATTACAGGGAATTTGGAACCCTGGTGTGAGTTGTCCTCTGCCTTCTCTTAGCTCCAGCTCTGACCACAGCAGAATAGTCAAAACTAAAAATTGAATACAAAATACAGTCTAGTTGTGGCTCATGTACTTCAGCATAAAGTCAAAAAGGGTGGTTTTCACCCTCAGAGCTGCCATCAAGGAGGCACTGTCTCCTGGCACTCCACCTCCCAAGTGGCGAGTGGCAGGAATGCAAGCCATGCAGGAATTGCCACCACACCAGTGGGAAACCGAGTGTCTGACCAGATGACGGCTCTAAATTTAAGGGCTTGCTGTCGGGCCATGTGTGTGTTAATGTGCCCTTTTGTGACCAAGCTAAAGATAATTTTCCTATCTGGAACAGCAGCTGTGCTGTAAGTTGTGTAAAGAGACATCTCTGCTAATGAAAAGCCATCCTGAGAGCCTGGTCTGCCGTGAGAGGATGGGCGAAGCTGGAGAGATGTCACTCGGGGTAGGGCTCTGACACTCTGCAGGAGCTGAAAAGAGTCCATTTGTAGAAAATCAAAATACATTTGGCCTTGCTGTTATTTTATTATTATATATATTAATGGTAGAGAATATATACTTATATATTATTATATATAATATATAAAATAACATATCGTTATAATAGAGTATATTATAAATATTCATTCTTGTTTGTTATGTGTATTATTATAATGCATATTATTATATGTAAATCCCCCCCGAATATTAACCTACAGATAGTGCTAAAGAGAAGAAGGAAACTTTCAGCAGAAAGCAGAGTCCGGTACACTCCTGTGTGTTGTAGTGAGTGTATTTTTAACCCACCTGCATATTTTAAGCAAGTTGACCTTTGTAGAAGGTCTACTACAGTCTTTTAGACTTGGCAGAGGTCCAGCTACGTGTGTGTGATTGTGTATGGTGTTTTATACTGGGAAACGTGGCACAAACCCCTGGGTCAGCAGGGATTATCCACATAGGTCATTTAGTGTGTTACTCCCACTGCTCTTCTCCAAGGGCTGGTTTAGGCGTGCAGTGACCAGCTGCTTAGCTGTGCAAGCACATGTTGTGGCACGGAAGGTGGGTTACTAAATGGCATGTTTAACTGGCAGCCTCCTGGACATGAATGGATAATACTTCCTGATCTCCTTGTGGCTTTAAAACGCCTAAAGGAGCACTGCCCACTGCAGCTTCATGGGGGTTTGAGGGCTCAGAGGTTCTCTCAGTGGTGCTACAAATCTGTTTTCCCACCTGGTGACAATATTATCTGGAGTGCCATGTGCAGGGAGGTGTTACTGGGGGCTTGTAAGGGCATGAGGGACTTTATGATTTGTGATTTATTGTCCTTCAAGGAAATAAATGCCTAGGACACTTCATTAAGGTGAGGTTTGACGAGGCCCTGGGCAACCTGCTCTAGTTGATGGTGTCCCTGCTGACTGTGGGGATGTTGGATTAGATGACCTTTGGATGTTCCTTCTGGCCTTGACAACTATTCTATGATTAACATCTAGCTTTGTTTGGAGAAAGACATCTCTAGCTGGGGTCCCATACAAGATCCTTCCTCAGTGCTGCCCTGTAAGGCTGTGATGTGCTGCTGAAGGTGGGCCACTCTCATGACCATGGGCCATGACTGGCACGTGCAATATGGCTAGGGCCAGCGCCTTGGTGGGGGAGGTCCTGGCTTTGCAGTCAGACATGCTTTAAGCATAAATCTTCTGCAACTCCGCGGTACTCAGCACTCCCCGACCAGCCGGGCTGCAGTGTCACGTAGTCACTGTTAACGCCACTTGTTTTCATTTCAGGTCCTGTGTCGGCATAAAAGTGAGGTTCACGAGACTCCTCTAAGATGTCTTACAGAAAGGAGCTAGAGAAATACCGAGACCTGGATGAAGACAAGATCCTTGGAGCTCTGACAGAAGAGGAGCTCAGGAAGTTAGAGAATGAGCTGGAAGAGCTGGATCCTGATGTAAGTCGGTTTTACATGAAATTTGCTAGGTGGTAAATCTCAGTAGTTGTGAGGGAATGGGCTTCATTAGTAGACTGTATTTCAGTGGGACCCTTTGCAGAGACTATACTCAGCCCAAGGATGGAAGAGACTGTCCACAGAAGCAGTTTAGCCGTCACCTGCATGGGCTAGAAGTGGGACTTTGTGATACTGCCCTGCCCTTGCCCTTGCCCTGGGGTGTATGCTCTGGCGTGGTGAGTGCTGTGATTTGCAGCACTGATGTCAGCCAGTGCTGGCACAGGGTGGTAAATCTGCAGAAACTGGTTCTCTCCTTCTCATCGGGACACCTTGGAGGGAAATTTTTGAGTTTTGTGGCTTGTTTGGGTGGGTTTTTTTCAATAGAGACTTTCAAATGGTCTCAGTTTTCCTCCATTTAGGCAGAAATCCGAATCTCAGAGTTTTTCAAAATGGGACAATTGCTTTTTAGCAACCTCCCAACATCAGTCGGAGCTGTGTGCATGCAAACATTGGGCCTGCTGGTGGCAAGCAATGAAAGCTTTTTGGAGGCAACGTTGTCCTGTGGCCTCAGCAGGGGCTGTGCTGAGCCAACTGGCAGGCCTCTGAGCAATGGACATGTTAGATGATAAGGCTGGGCACTGCCAAGTGAGAAATTGTTCCCGCAACATGCAGTTACTGTTTCTGGGGGGAAATGATGGGCAGTGTAGATTGCATCATCAGTATTTTTAATTGCAGCACAGGAAAATAATTAAAAAGTGGCAGGCTAGCTCCCGGGATCAAGTGAATGGGCTGGTTACAGCTGCCTCAGAAGACTCAGAGTTGGGCAGCATGATGTGAAACATGCAGAAAGGTAAATTAATTGTGAACGTCTGCCAGTACAGGTGTAGCCTTCATCCAGGAGTTAAAGCATGAAGACTGCCTGGTTGCTCCCACAGCATGAAACCTGAGGAAGCAAGCTGTCTTCTCTTCCTCCCTGCTTGTGTGTTAGCGCAGGTCTCCAAGGTTCTCCTCCAAGGTTGCCCAAGTCGAATTGTTTCCTGTTAGTCATTTTCCTTCCCAGACTTCTCACTGATGCAGATTTAAATTATAATGAATTAGTTTTATTAGGCAGGCTTGGAAAAATCAGCGTGTTGTTCAAAATCACCTTGGATGTCTTAAAAAGTAAATGTTGACTTCTATCCAGCAAAGTTTTAAAGAACATGCTTAGTGTCAAATCTGGGAATAGTCTGTCTTACTGCATTAAGGCTGTTCTATATTTAAATATAAGCAGGTGCTTACGTGCCATATGCGTCAGGCACAAAGCAACTTCCCATGGCAGCTAATGTGACTGAGTAACAAGGAGGCGGTTTGGAAAAAGGCTGAGGTCCGCAGGGCTTTTGTTCTGCAACTGAGTGACCTTCCCTGCAAGACCCTGCCTGTATTTTTGCAATGGATCATGAAGGGCATGGGTCACTGCGTCTCTCTGGTCTGCCCTGGGAAAGACCATGGGGTTTCCCTGAGCTGATTCTTGCTGGGACATGTGGGTCATGTGGGCACTCGGACCGGCGTATATGGGGAGAAGAAGATCAGCTGAGTTTAGCAGCACAGTTCTGGTGCTGTGATTGTTTCAAAGAGGCAGCAGAAGTGGTGGGGGTGTGGGAAGGGGCTAGGAGGAGGAGGCGATGGCTGAGAGCCCCCAGAGAAAGGACTGGAGCTGCTGTTGTAGAGAAACACCACTTGGCAGCATGGATATCTCATAGGAGAGATAGCATTTGAAATAGGAGCAGGGAGAGAGCTATGTGTCTTAGATGATGTGGGAATCAGTGGGTTGGATGGAGATAGCCTTGGACACATGGAGAAGCAAATTGTACAGCAATGTGGAAGAAAGCACACTGAGGAAAGTGGAGAGGGGAGAGTGTTTGATGGACAGGAATTGTGGCCTGCAGAGATAACCTATGTTTCTCCCCTCCATGCCTAGAATGCATTGCTGCCAGCAGGGCTCAGGCAGCGAGATCAGACGCAAAAGCCACCAACTGGCCCGTTCAAAAGGGAGGAACTCATGGCCCACTTAGAAAAGCAGGCAAAGGATGTTAAAGACAGAGAAGACTTGGTTCCTTTCACGGGTGAAAAGAGAGGTATGATCAACCATTGTGCCACACTGTCTGCATCACAATGAAGGCACAGCGGATACACAACAGAAGGCTTCTGTCTGACCCATGACTTTGTTGTGACACCATTGTGGTGGTGTATCTGCTGTGCCTGCTGTCAAGCCCCAGCCCAGGCTGGCCAATAAACTGGGGAGTACCCAAGAGGTTCATGTGCTTGCTGATTTGGATTCCACCTGATAAATTGTGAAATGATGGACAGAGACTGTACCACTGTGCAGCCTCTTTCTGTCATCCCACTGCAGCTGTATCAAGCTGTGGGGAAGAAATCATCTTGTCCTTTCTTGCTCCTCCTTTGCCTGGTCTTCCCATGAGCTTGGCATGCTGCAATGCTGTGCTCTGTCTTCCATCATCGCCTTTCATGCTCCATCCCTGCATTCTGAACTTCACCTTGGTATAGAGACACTCCACAGCTCCTCTTAGCTGTGATGATCCTAACAGTTTCTATCTAGTCTTCATCAACTCTTGACAACCCCAGGCTCATTTACCAGCCTCCAGCAATTTGCGCATGTCTTCTGCATGTTTCTTCCTGCACCATACCCAGTAGTGGCTGCTGCACCCCTGCTCTATGTGTGGCCCTGGGGCCTTTGAGCAAGGGGCTTGCACTCCCTCTTCTCTTTTGTCTCTTTCTGGCATCTTTTCCTGTTATCCTGGGACACGTCCTGTTGTCCAGAGGACATTACCATTCCTATTAGCACTGTGAATATCATCTTACATGGTATGTGGGCTGGTCAATCCTTGTCTCTGGGTTCCAAGAGCTTCTCAGCAGCTTCTTTCTGCTGTTGTTTCCTCCATACTATGGTCTCCCTGCAGCAGAAAGTCTGGTTGAACACTGTTTGCACTACTGGTTGCCCCACGTCAAAAAATAAGTGCAAGAAAATATGGGCATATGAGCACGTTTCCTGATTGAGGTATTTCTCAGAGCTGCCCCCATTATTGATCAACGTGCCTCTCTGAGAAAGAGCTTGTATTAAATTTGTCCTTTTGATAAAACTTCAGGTGGTATTTTTAGGGGGAAAAAATAACAAAAAAAAAGGGTTCTCCCTGAAAGAAGTACAACTTCAGACGTACCCCAATCCAACACTGGCTACCTGCCTGGCTAGCCCAGAAGGTAGCTTCAGTGCTCCACAGGAAATTGAGGTATTTCAGGCATTTTGAGTCTTTGGTTTCTGGTCTGAGCTAATCATACTTCAATCTGATATCAAACGCATGAAACATCTTTCAACTTGTTACGCACTGTTGAGTGAAGACACTACTTGCACTGACTGTGACCCAGAGGTGGCAAATTATATATTCACAGTTGTGGCAGAGCTGGAAATAAGTTGCTCCGTTTGCAGTTCAGAGGGTGATTTATCAGTTTGCCATGGGAGGTGCTCTCCCTGGCCATGCTTCTGGAGAGGGTAGGAGTTGGTGTGTGCATACATGCTGTATTATCAATTATAATGTTGTTTGCATGCACCATTTACTTTCAAGTTCAAACCTGCAATACAGCATGAGTGAGATATGAAACTTTCTAAAATTAAAACCCAGAAGTTTCAATGACAGTGGGATGTCAATAGGAGTTACAGTGTGACAGCAGAATTAAATTTGCCCTGTTTTCCTATTCCCTGCTGAACTGACCAGATGGTGTGTACAGTTTGCCATGTGTCTGGTGGGACAATGGTTCTAGGTCTCTGAACCAAGCCAGAGCTGAAAGGACCGGCCCAACGGGGACATTTTGCAGCGCAGTACCCAGAGGGTGCCTGACCCTGCAGGCACACATGACGCTCTGACTATTTTTGCGAGAGCAGCTGTGTCCCAGGAGGCAGATGCCTGCCCTCTTTGCCGGGGCGGCCACACGCCAGAAGGAGATGGGCCCTTCTGCAAAAGGCTGTTTATAGCAGACACCATTTCTTAGGAGCAGGAGCCCATAGGGCAGTTGCTTCTTCCTTGAGGCTAAATTTAGCCACTTCTGTTTTCTGCACATCCCTGAGCAGCAGGGTCTTTGTTCCTCCCTTTTGGTGCCGTTGACTCTGGTTTCAGAGAAGGGAGTACAAAAATAGTCCTGGCTGGCATGCCAGGCTGAGAGCTTTGCGCTTGCTGTCTGCCTCCAGTGATCCCAGGCTATTGCAGGGGAGGGGACTGATCTGAAATCCGCTGAGATCCCGCCTCCCATCTGGCAGCAGCACTGGATTTACCCAGCAGGTTGCTCCCTGCCATGGTCTGTTAAAACACTGGAAGCCTCTCTCTTTTCTTGGTTGCTCTGCTGTGAAATCTCAGACCTGACCTGTTCAGCCTCCAGAAAGAGACACACCTGCCTGGTGATGGTGTGAGCGATTCAGAGCTAGGAGCAGCCACAAAGGGCCATGAACTCTGTTCCCTCCCTAGGGCCATCCATACCTGCCTGGGATGCAGCCAGCTCTGGCAGAGAAAGGGTAATGGCTTGCCCAATGAGCATCCCAGGCAATGGGATGGAGGAGTGCTGGGAAGTCCGGAGCATTCATAGAATCACAGAATTGCCTAGGTTGGAAGGGGCCTTTCAGATCATCAAGTCCATCCATCAACCTAACTGACAAAATCACCAGTAAAACCGTGTTCCTCAGCACCACATCTACCCATCTTTTAAATATCTCCAGGATGATGATTCTACCACTTCCCTGGGTAGCCTGTTCCAATGCTTGATAACCCTTTCAGTGTAGAAATTTTTCCTAATATCCAATCTAAACCTCCTCTGGCACAGCTTGAGGCCATTTCCTCCTGTTCTATTCAGAGCTGGGCTCGAGCTGCGTCACACACTGCACAGCCCCTCACCCATGTGGGCAGCCCCCCACTTTGGAAAAGGCCATGAGTGAGCAGCTGAGACGGCAGTTTTGCCTTACCAGCTGTGCCTGTCACTTTGCATCTCTGAGTTGTAGGGAAAAGACCTGTTCCTTGGCCTGTCCCAGGAGATGGAGCACTGAGGTCTCCATCTGGCATGCCCTCTGTGTCTGTCCCCCACTGTCCTCTGCAGCGATGCTGAGCCAGACCAGCTGCCCCAAGCCTGCTCCTCCCTGCACACCATGCACTCGCTGGATAGCCAACGGCTACCCCTGCCTGCTGCCAGGCCCCCTCCACCACCTTCTTCCCACCCCCTTTTGACTCATGTGCCATCTGCCCTGCCACTGTGCATTCAGAGCTGGCAGCAGGAGCTGTCTCATCAGCAGGTCCCACCCTGTGCAGTGCTGGATCCCAGCTACTGGCCTCTCTTGGTCTACGTGAGCACCTGCAAATCTCCATCCCTTTTATGCAGCCTTCAGGGAAATGAAGCCCTGCAGGGCCAGATTGTGCTTGGTTTTGAGTGCCGAGCAGTCATCGGCCTTTTTCAGGACTTCTGGGCTTTTGCAGATGCAGCCCTCCACACTGTTGAAGGAGTCCAGCTCCACAGCTGGAGGAGTTTGGCAGGTGCCATCAGGCTCACATCACAGCAGGGCTCAGACCAAGCTGATGGGGCTCAGACCAAGATGATGATTCAGTGTCTCCGGTTTTTCTCTAGGTCCTTGTGCCCCCTCTGTCCTTCCCACTGTGCAAATCTCACCCCACGGAAGTGCGTCTGCATGTGTGTGAAACAGGTGCTACAGCCATACTGAGAGTGATCTCGCGTTGCATTTATAGGAAAAGCTTGGATTCCCAAGCAGAAGCCCCTGGATCCTGTTTTGGAAAGCGTGACTCTGGAGCCAGAACTGGAAGAAGCCCTTGCTAATGCCTCTGATGCAGAGCTGTGTGACATTGCTGGTAAAACAGTTTCATGTGAATTGAGGGGTTCAAGTTGTTTGACTACTGGTTCCTTTTTGTTTGTTCTTTTGTGGGAAATAAGCTGTTGAGCTCTTTGCTGTGTGTCTGAGTGCTGACAGTTCTGACAGGATTTATTTCTTTGTTAAAATAGAAGTGTCTATTTAGAGTTACTCTCAGCCCATGTGGTTTAACCAGGAGCATGGACCAAAGCCGAGGAGGGAGAAGAAGTATTTATCAAGGGAACAGAGTGTGCTGTTTGATCTCTTATCCTGTCTCTGCCACTGAATCTGGCAAACTGCAGCCCGTCACCTTCAGCAGCACAGCTTTCTTCAAGCCAAACCTCTAGGAAACGCTCAAGCAGACCCAGTGAGAATGTGGATTTTTTGTGCTGACCTATTAAAGAAACTGTCAAGTTAGAGCAGTCTTTCAATGGGCAGTCAGGGGTGCTGTTTGTTAAAGAGCTTTTCCCAATACATTTTAAAGCTAAGGATTTCTTACAATGTGTGTGGTTGGTCGTATGCCAAAAGAGGATATGAACACCTCCTTGCTGCTTTAATGAGCTCACGTCTCCCATGCTGGTCCAGCAGTCAATGAGTATTTCAGTGCTACTGGCTTCTTCTTCCAGACCTGTTTCTTTCAGACTTCCGTACTCCCTAGCAGTATCCTCCTTGCCAGCAGTCTGTAAGGTAGCCTGTAGAATAATCACGGCAACTAAACATCTTCTACATAATAATGGCTTATTCTGGCTTAGAAGTGGTTCCACATTAATGCTTCCAACATATGTACCCTGGCCAAGCACTGCATCTCTGGGTTTTGCTTCTTTAATGCACTCCT
Organism: Jacana jacana; assembly: GCA_013400555.1. Taxonomy (NCBI): domain Eukaryota; kingdom Metazoa; phylum Chordata; class Aves; order Charadriiformes; family Jacanidae; genus Jacana; species Jacana jacana. Next base: position 30,989 of record VZTM01005302.1, on the reverse strand, counting down.
AGAGTTCTATAAAGCCCTATCCTATAAAATCTGCCTTTCTAAGCTCCAGATTGGTGCAGTGATTACTTTCACAGAGAAATACTGTTTGGGGCAGCTCATTCTGCAATTGCTGGGAGAATACACATGAAGTGGCAGCAGCAGAACTGATGTGATACAAGCTGTGCTGAAACCTCAATGTTGACAGTGACAGCGTTGCTCTTCCAAGTTTGCTAAGGCTGCGAAACAGCTCCTGCCTGCTCAGCAAGACTCATCAGCCATGATGTATTGGGTCCCTTCCTTGTCATGGCTCGGAGGATAGCTCTTGTGGGTAACTCCCAACAAGTCCTGGAAGAGCTCCTGTGCCTCTGTCCACACTGCAGATATTCACAGTCCTGGCTGCTGCAGAGATTCTATTGCCAGAGTAAGCTGTGTTTGGGGTGTATGTGTGTCCCCAAAATGGTGAGCCTGCAAATTACTTTTTCCAAGCTTTGTTGTCTACTCAGCTGTGAGTAGACAACAGGGGAAAGGGACAGCTGAAACACAAACAAATGAACTCAGAGTGCCTAGACTTTCGACAGAGGCTGCCTGGCCCTGTGCGGTGCAACTGGGGACATGCTGGGGGACGGTGTGGGGAAGGGGGCAGTGCTGTTCCTTGACACCCTTTGCTGCTAACCAGATATGGAGTCACAGAGAGCTGTTACCATAACAGATGCTGTTCATTTGATGGGACTCCAGGACAGCCTTCTCCTGCAACCCCCAGACCGTCTTGGCCACATCACCAAGCAAATGGTGAGACCGGGGCCAACCAAGCATAAAGGGAACAACCCACAGGAAAGCCAGGTGCCATTGTAGTGGTGTGCTTGAATTTTAGGGAGAGACTTCTCTTTTATTTATTTTAACCACTGTGCCCATCCAGAGGTCAAGGTTTCATCAAATGTGTCTGTTTATAACAAGTATTCACGTGTCTGCATTTTTCCTCAGAAAGTCTTACAGTTATTTTACATTAAATTAAAAAAAAAAAAAAAGACTATTAAAAACCCTATTTATTTTCAAACAGGAACTTCCTGTGAGGACCAGGGTTATTTTTGTAAACAGAATATTTACCCAAATATTTCTAAGTCACTGGCTTCCTGCTGCCCATTTGCAGCTGGCAAGAATGTCAGCAGATCCCCCTGGGCATGTTTCATTGTGCATTTGCATGTTGGTTTTGCAGTCATGAGCCCGAGATACACAGATTCACAGAAGTTTGGCTTTTGGGCCCTTACAGAGTCTCTGAATTTTGAGCATACTGTCAGTTGCTGCATTTCCACTGAGCCAGCAGAGCTTTATCTTCTCACAAGGTCAACTTCCAAGCGTACACAGACCAGTTCAAAGTGCACCACCACCACCACCTTTTGTTGAGTGAGAGCATAGTGTGCAGTGCCACACTTCCGAGGACAGCCAGCTGGTGTGTTGCTGTCTAAGGGGTTGATTTGGTCCTGCCTGAGGGCACAGCTTGTCTCACAAACAGGGATGTCGCAGTGTGTGGCCCATGCCCAGGTGAGGAAGGCTGATTAGGGTGTGCAGGCTCCTGCTGGGCTGGACTCTGTAGATTAAATCCTACCAATGACATTTTTCTGAGGGGTGTCCTTTATTGTCTTCCCCTCCTTATTTTTGTGAGATTCTGAATCAAGTTGGCTACTGGGAAGCCTTGTCTGTTTGTGATCCTCGAGGTGATGTTCCTCTTCTATGAATCATGCTACTTTGGAATAAACAAGCGAACGCATTTGAGACCTGTATTGTATTTATGGCATCTGGGAGGCTTGGACCGACATTTGCATATTGTTCTGTGCTTGCAAAGGGGAAGGTAATGCACTACAGATTCCCATCGTAGGCAGCAGAGCACATGTGTGTCTTTTCCTGGCCTTGGAGCCTGCAATAACTCAAGTAGCATTCTCCTTTCCTTTTTCTGTAGCGATCCTTGGCATGCACACCTTGATGAGCAACCAGCAGTACTACGAGGCGCTGGGGAGTAGCACCATCGTCAACAAAGAAGGGCTCAACAGTAAGTGATTTAGAGTGCTAGCAGGCTGAAGTGTTTGGCTTTGGACCTGCCAGCAGAGGCAAAGTGGGAATTATTTTTAGGCTGAAGGTTGGAGCCATGAATGTCAAAGCAGCCTGTGATTCCCGGGGCCGTCTCTGGTCCATCCTTGCCCTGTGTGAGCCAGCACGGTCTCAGCCGCTGCCCTGGTGCAGTCCGGGAGGTAGCACAGCCCAGGGAACAGCCCCACACAGGCCCTCCATCACCCCATTTTGGACCCTGAGAGCACATAGTAGCAACTGCTGGCTGTCCTGTGCTTGGCCCCAGCACCAAGTAGAGCTCCTGGGTGCATGAGCATGGTTGGAGCTGATGAGCGTGTGTTCAGTCTCCTGTCCTGTGTCTGTTTTTCAGGTCATGCTTCCCTCTCCCAGCACTGCTTCTGGAATGGGAGAAACACACACAGAGAGAACAAGCTGCTGCTCAGGGTGCTTTCAATGTCACCTGTCTTGCTCTTCACTTGCAGGTGTGATCAAGCCCACACAGTACAAACCAGTTCCTGATGAGGAACCGAACTCAACGGATGTGGAGGAAACTCTGAAGCGAATACAGAACAATGATCCTGACCTTGAAGAAGTCAACCTTAACAATATCATGGTATTTCCTCCTGTCTACTCTCCTCTCTTCATAACAGGACCAAATGTTTCATACATTTGGCATACAGAAGGCATAGACCAACTCTATTTTGCTGTATAGAGCAATACCGTAACACTGAGTGTAGCAAGACAAGGAACACCAGTGCTTCCCATCTCCATTCTGGGCAGCAGAACCCACAACAACAGATGATGCTGTTGTTCCCTGCTGTGAGACAACACTACTGTGGGACTGGTAGCAGGAGGTGCCTGCAAAGTGTAGGTGCCTCCTGTAGGTGCCTGGAAGAGCAGAGCTGCATTGAGGGTAGTCTGGGAGACCCATCCATCTCCAACCTGCTTGGTTAAAGGCATTCTAGATTGCTTTAATGCCCTAGTCAGGCACATTTGGTAGAAGGGCTGTTTATCTAACATAAGGTGGTGGGAGGAAAAAAGCTTCATACTTCTGACACTTGCCGTGAAAATACGAAGAAATCTCCCTTCTTGCAGGTAGCCCTGCCCATCTCCCACCTGTCCCTTCTGTGGGTCTCCTTTACTTCTTGGAGAAAGCAAATCAGGACACAGCACCACTTCTTGTGTTGCCTCTGGGACACATACACATACTGAAAACTACAGTTTCCATCTGTCCTCCCTGACCAGAACCTCAGGGACCAGGACCTCCAGTACCCTCAGCCTGTGGGGTCTGTTGAATAATGACATATTCAAATAGCAAGAACATGGTTAACTGCACATGCACATTAAAAAAAACCAAACCAAAACAAAAAAAAACCAAACAACAAATTGCCATGTCACCTGCACCTTTCTATAACTAACAGATTTTTACTTTCATGTATATGGTTCTGTCTGGTGACCCTGAATGTCCCTTGAGGACACCAGTCTGTGGATCCTGGCAGGCAGGCAGTTCCTTGTGTCTCATAACTTTGAGACACAGTTTGGATAACTGAGGAGTGGCACTGTGTTGTGGCTCTGCAGATGGCTTTGACTGTAGATGGTTCCACATGGTGGGATCTAAACGGAGTGGCAAGAAGTCCCAAGCTAAAGATACCACTTAAAATTTTAGACAAGTGAAAATTTGTGGAGCTGAAATGGGTATCTAAAGTGCTTTCTAAGTGAAAAATACTCAATTTGTTAAGCAAAAAATACTTATTTTGTAGGAACTTGGAGTAAGCAGCATGGATGTATTTTCTGGACTGAAACCTAGCGTGGCAAATGTAAGCCTAAAAGATGCTGTATAAAGCAGAGGTGTCTGTAGTTTGTACGACAAGGAGATAATTTCAGGTCTTTCTGGATCAGACCCTGTAGGTGGAGATTTTCCTGAGCATGACATGAACGTTGCTGAGGGCTGCCGTTCCTATAAAATACACAGGAGTGGTGCTTTGTAGGCTCATGGGCCCTCATTACGTACATCCCGACAACACCTGGGTTTATAAGTAGCTGAGTGTCTGGGCAATTAAATTAAACAGCAGAGATGTTGCAGCTTCAAATCAAGGCAGTGAGCTATCAGCAGAGCAGGAAATAGAAAGAAGACATTGCCATGCTCCTAGGCCATGCTGATAATAGCAAGAGAACTTGTAAAAACATTTATTGACCTTTTCCTAAATTGCTTCAGTGTATTTAGTGATCGGACCTTGACAAGAAATTTTAAGTATTGTTTAAATGTATTGCATATTCCTTCATACATATGATGGCCTAGCACAGGTTTTCTGCATTTCTTTTCACAGAATATTCCTATACCAACTTTAAAAGCTTTTGCGGACGCGCTGAAAAATAACACCTATGTGAAGAAGTTCAGTATAGTTGGGACTCGGAGCAATGATCCTGTTGCTTTTGTAAGTACTGCCACCTCATCGTCATAAAGTTGTGACACGAGCTGCTCTTGGCCGAGGTACTTTCAGAGTTACTGACTGACTGACTGCTTTTGCACGTTATGATGCATTTGGCACATTCTGCAACTCTTGGCACTCAGTGCTTCATTTTCAGCAGTGCTAGTGAAAGTCAGCAAAACAGGCTTTGGTTCCTTTGCTTCCTTTTTCAGCTACAGAGATTTCAGGACACAACCAGAATCATAGAATAGTTTAGGTTGGAAGGGACCTTAAAGATCATTGAGTTCCAACCCTGCCTGCCATGAGCAGGGACACCTCCCACTAGAGCAGGTTGCTCAAAGACTGGACATGAACACCTCCAGGGACGGGGCATCAACGGCTTCCCTGGGAAACCTGTTCCAATGTCTCACCACCCTCATAGTGAAAACTTTCTTCCTAATATCTAATAAAAATCTACCCTCTTACAGTTTGAAGCCATTGCCCCTCGTCCTATCACTACATGCCCTTGTAAAAAGTCCTTCTTGAGCTTTCTTGTAGGTGCTCTTTAGGTACTGGAAGGCTGCTATAAGGTCTTCTTGGAGTCCTCTCTTCTCCAGGCTGAACAACCCCAGTATCAACAGCCCTTGAATTGATATGAACAATACTTCATATCCACTCAGTTTCATATTCACCCTTAACGATCTCCTGGAGAAAAAGCAGGATACAAGAGCTGATTTCTGAGTGGCATTTTGTAAAAGCAGTTTGCCTCTCTCGATTTATCCTGCATCAGGGCCACCCCATTTGTTTCTGTTGGTACGCTACTGAGCACACACCTGCCCCTCCCCTCACGCATATCTCCTCCAGCTCCCTTTCATATATTCCTTTGTGCAGAAGCAGGATTCTGCATTTCTTCTGCATGGCCTCTGTGGATGATAAAAGGTCTTTCTGGCTGCTGGGAGTGGTCTTGAGTATCAGTGGGGATGCTTGGTGCTCGTGCTGCCTTCCAGGCTGCATTCTTGCACACTCCTCCATTGCACTCAATTTTTGCTCTTCTTCACCCAGGCCACACACATGTGTGCATGCTGAGTTCCTGTTAGAAAAGGTCCTTCTTTTTGGAGGGTGAGCACAGCCTTTACATTATTTCAGGCACACTGGACTGGGGAATAAGGCTGTGCAGGCAGCACTGGTGCTGTTTGAGGGCTTGTGGGTCGCTGTGCAGGAGTAGGGGTGCTGTGGAGCTATGCCACTTGGGCATCACCTTCTGGACTTTGTTTCATGATGTAGGCAGGTCCTTCCATGCAGTGTATCAAATAGGACCATCAGATCAGGTTGAGAGGATTTGGGAGTGTGTCAGCCCACTGGTCTTACCTGCTGAGGGAAGCAAAAGTGATTTACATGTCTGTGATGCCACTTAGGAAAACATCTTGGATGTGGAGAATGCCTTGTTGTTCAAACCAGATGCTCCTCTCTCTGCCCACGGTGAGGGGGAGCATCTCAGCCCTGTGCAGAAGGAGCAGTGCAGGCAGGAAGATGATCAGGCAGGGGGCAGGGCAGACACTGGGCAGCATCCCTGGCATCGCCATGCTGGCTTTAGAAGAGGAACAGATAAAGCTGTCTTGGGGCAGCCACAGGTGTGGACTGTCACCTTTTGGGGTGGTCCCAAGGGTCTGTCTGTATGAGGTTTTGCTGTGATCTCCAGCCTGCTCACACTCAGGAATGCTCCTGCAACAAGGGGGAATCCCCTTCACCCCACAGAGTGCTCTCCATCTGGTGGCAGGGAAACTGCTTGTCACACAGGGTACTCCCAGTGTCCTCTGGAGGCGAGGGAAACTGAAACCCTGCTGTGCTGGGGTGCTCTGCCCCTGCCTGCCTGACCACCCACCTCTGCCTGCAGGCGCTGGCAGAAATGCTGAAGGTCAACAACACACTGAAGAGCCTGAACGTGGAATCTAACTTCATTTCTGGGTCGGGGATCCTGGCTCTTGTTGAAGCGCTCCAGGGCAACACGTCACTCGTAGAGCTGCGCATTGACAACCAGGTAAATCAGGTGTGAGCAGGAGCTCTGCCCAGCTGAATGTGTCCTGGGAGAACATGGGAAGTTGAGTGGCTGGTCAAGGTGGAGGGTGGCAGCCCACCACCACTGCCAGGTTGCTTTGAAGAGGTTTCAGCCCTTTGTTTCTGCTGCAGTTCCTGGACAGTTATCTGCTACTGCCTGCAGCAATTAACAAAGGCTGGGGACTGCTAGCAGCTGTCTGTGTTCCTGGTGCTGCCCTGCAGAGCGGTGATGCTCCTGGCCGATATCACACCTTGCACCAAGCTCTTGTGGACACTTTAATAATAATGTCTATTTAGTAAAACTGAAATTTTTGCTATGGTGCAAGGGAAAGAAAAGGAAAGCTCCTTAGCATGTGGTGGTACAGATGCCATGGCAGGTTTAGCTCTTCAGAAACCCAGGAAGTAGTAGCGAAGCAGCTGAGATGTAGGGAGCTCAGAAACATGTGACTGGGAGTTCCAAATCATCATTTCTCCAGATGTCTCTTAGCTGCAAACCTGTCCCAGAAAATAAAGTTTTGGGCAAGAGCACTTGTGGGAATGTCTGCTGTGGGAGCTGGAGCCACTCAGTTGTACCAAGAACAGGCCAGCAGTCAGTTTCACCATCTCCAAGTCAGAGATGCCAAATGGGCCAGTGGGTTCAAAGAAGGAGGGAAGGGGTGGAGATGCCAGATCTAAGTGCTTGCTCTGAATCACTCTCTGAACCGACCAGCTTGCTTTTCTGTCTGTTTTCAAAAGAGCCAACCCTTGGGCAACAACGTAGAAATGGAAATCGCAAACATGTTGGAAAAAAACACCTCCCTGCTGAAGTTTGGGTACCATTTCACTCAGCAAGGTCCCCGGCTCCGCGCCTCCAACGCCATGATGAATAACAATGACCTAGGTGAGTGGGGCTGGCTGGGAGACAGGCAGCATGGGAAGGTCTTGTGGGCAATTTCTGGTGGGAGAATGGTAAAGCTGCTCACTGAAGGCTCCGGTGGATGGGTTTGAATTAGAAAACACCTCTTGAAGGGCCTTGCCCCTGGAGGAGGAAAGCAGCCTTCACTGACCGGTTCTCTAATGCAGCTGCTGGCGCTTTGGCAATGTGTTGTGCTCCAAACCTGGGGGCCCCGAGCAGCTGAAACTCCCAGAAGAGGCAGAGTTTTTGGCAGTAACAGTGGGTCTTGTTGGGAAGGAACGAGAGCTGCTGAACATGTTCTGGTGTAGCGCGTGAGACAGTGTTATGAGCTGCCAGCACTTGTGATTCCTGCCAACTGCCAACCTTGTCTTCCTCCCGCTTCATTCCCACTTTAACAAGGAGATGAAAAGTAGCAGAGTTGAACTTTGATGGCAGCAGGACTTGGCCCATTCCCTTCAGCAAAACAAACTGGAAGTGTTTCTAGGGAGAGGTGGGAAGCCACATAGCTTTGAGTTATCTTTGTACCCTCAATGAAGCAAAATGTGGGCAAGCCTGAAAGCTGCTGTTTCAGCCGACCCATGCAGCAGACGCTTCCCATGACTTGGCTACAAGCGGCTGGAGAGCCCTGGAAACGGGTCCAGTAGAGCAGTATTGAATGGAGCCAATGTATTGATCATGCTAAACTCAAGGGCTCCTGACTGCGTGGACATGGCCATTACAAACAGGACAGGGCCAAACTCCTTCTCAGCAGCAGCAGGCAATTTATCCAGGAGGAATATGCAAAAGTTTGCAGATTGTCCTTTTTTTTTTTTGTTTGTTTGCTTATCTTTTTTTAACATTAGGAAGAACCCCTTCCGCAGGAGGGTGGGGGTTTACAAGACCTGGAGGGGCAGAGCCAGCGGCTGCCCTGACCAAGTGCTAGGCAGAGCCCCGCTGTGAGCAGGAGGCTGGGCTGGAGGCTCCTGGAGACAGCTCCTTCACCACCAGAGCTGCTGGGTTCTGCCAGACACATCTGAAGAGCAGAGCCCAACAGGCAGGGCCAGGGCCCAACGAATAAGTGCCAGCTCTCAAGAAATGGGGGAAAGCTGGAAACGCGTATTTTAATCTACATATGATTCACCACAGACAGTGTCTTTGGTCTTTTCATGAATCAGATTCAGGTTTAGAAGCCGCAGAAAATCAGCTTTAAGCAGCTGCTGTGTTTTGACAGATGATAAATATGTTTTTTTAAAAGAAAATATTTTTTAAAAATATCAATCTTGCTTCAGCCAGTACCGTGCTCCTGGGAAACACAGCCAAGCATGAGAGGCATGTGCCAGTTCTTCAGTGACCAGACAGAATACACAGTATTACAGTTCACTGCGCATTCATTCCGCCTGCGGCTGCATTCCCGTGGCTGGAGAGCTGCACCAGGAAAGGCTCGCTGTTCTCTCCCCTTTGGAACACAGCAAGGTTTTTAATGACCGAGCAGCACCTGGCATACAAAGTAATCAGCTGGAAGATGTGGATATAGTGCTTTAAATAGTCCTGCTGTACGGGGAGGAATTCACAACTTGCCTTCCACGTAACAGTTGTGCATTTTTGCCTCTTTGACCACTAAGATCTGCAATTTTTGTCTGATTTGGTTCTTGTTTGCAGCTCGTATTCACCGGGGTGATGGTGCCTGGCAATAGCATCTCAGCTCCACACCTGGACAATGTATAAGTATAGAAAACTTTATTTTCCTCCCTGTCAGCAACAGCTCTCTGCTTCTGCTCCACTCCAGTGCTCTTGCCTGCCGCCACCTGATGCTGCCAGAACTCGGTTTTGGTCCTACAGCTTCTGTTCTCTAAGATGCTCTGTATGACCCAACTATGGAGGCTTTTCCATTCATCCTCATTAGCTAACTTCCGTATCCTCTTTTATACCTTTTTCATTTTTTTTTCCTCTTGCACACATTTCTTCAAAAGTCACGAGTGTAAGCTGTCAGAGCTGTAAATCAGCTTTAAGAGTAGATACGAGACTGCTTTGACCACAGTAACCAGAGGAGGGCTGGAGGCTAAAGGCTTAAGACAAGAGAGGAGATAGAATTCTTTTGTTTGTTTGTTTGGGGTTTGTTTTGGTTTGGGGTTTTCTTTTTGTTTTAATTTGACATGGCAGTTTAGCAAAACTAGCAAAAGAAAAACTGTGGCATCTGTCTATCCATCTCCTGCTTTCTTTACATCACTCAGCATCAGGTGATGTTTTGGCCAAAGCCAGATTACAGAGGCAAAATGTGTCAAATATAATTGAGAGTAGAGTGAGAGGGGTAAGGCTGAAAGTAGCTTCCAGCCTTAAAAATCTGTAGGGACAGAAACCTCCTCTGACATTCCTTAATTTTAGACTGTGAACTCCTGCTGCTGTCCTGTTTCTTTCCTGGCAGAAAGCACATCTCGCACGAGCTCCTTTCCACGGTGGGTAAGCCAAGCCTGCCATCCATGTCTTCCCCCTGCTGTCACTGACTCCTCTTCCTCTTCTTTTCCAGTGAGGAAGAGAAGACTTGCAGAGCTGAACGGGCCTATTTTTCCCAAGTGCAGAACCGGAGTGTAGCCCTGGGCTGAGGAGATTGTTCCCGGTGATCTGCGCTGCACTGTGGGAATCCAAAGGCAACAAGTGCCTTGACAGAGTATTTTCGGGTGCCTCGGTTCTGTTTTACACACTAACGGTTTAAATTAACTAGTGGCTGTAGTTGAGGGTTTTATCCAGTAGGGCTGTTGATGTTTTCTGTAGAGTTGGAAATTACTCGAGCCAATGTTATGCAATCTCAGTTTAGAGTACATCCCAGTGTAAAAGTGACTTTTAATTAACCTGGGACCCAATTTTTCTATGAACTTCCTGCACGGTGTTTCATACAGTTAGGATGTGGTATGCATGAGCGAAAGATACAACTGTTTAACACAAATTATAGAAGTATTAAAAAAATACTTTATTTTTTTTTTCCAAAATGATCTCAAGTAACTAGAGGAGCAACTACTTTAACAAGCATTTCTACTACCCAGAAACATGGCTACTTCAAGAATTGTGAATTACAATTTTTTACCGACATTAGCTGAGTCAGTTCGTTGGAGATGCTGTTCCAAATGCATCCCTGTGTTTCTTAGAAAAAACTGATCTCCACCCCCTGATTAAATGGAACTTAAGGCCACCAATTACAAAACAGCGCCTGAAAAACTGAGCAGTTTAGGATAGGTTAATATCTTTGTACGCTATGCATGCCTGAAGAAAACTGTCACCCCTAGAGACGTGATACACCTCCTAAACCCACAGAGATGGCTAAAGGAGTCAGCAAACCAGAGAGTTCCCTGTCGTCTAATCCCTGCTGCCTTCAGCTTCCTACTGTTACAACCACATGTTCAGATACTCCCTGGAGACAACTCAAATTCCCCCACTTCACTGGTTTGTCTCAGTGACCACCTCCATTAATTAAACTTTGTTCTGCTAGGGATTGTTTCTCTTACTGCCATCCCTAATGTCTGCGTAAACGTAACAATAAATGATAGAATGGTTTGGCATGGTCCAGGCCGGAAGGGACCTCTAGAGCCATCTAGTCAGACCTCCCCGCGGTGCTGTGCTCTAGAAAAGCCATTAAGTGAAACGCCCCCAGCCCAAACTGACAGAGCATCTGTGTGTCAGACGGTTCCAACCACCCATCATTGAGCCGGGGAGGAACTCCTCACAAGCTTGCATAGTTCCCAGACATGCCATGGACTGGACCCAGCACTATCCCACCCAGAACTCCCACTACCTAAGGTGGGTGGGATCCTGCTCAGTAGGAAGTAGGAAGTCCTGGCAGAAGCGTTGCCATACTGAAGCCTTATTCTTGGTCTGATGACTACCTGACCTAAAAAATGTCCTCACATGCTGGAAATCTGTCTGTACACATCTGTTAAGAGTGAGGTTTTGCAGCCTTTTACACGTATTCCAGCAGAAGTCCTACAGATTTCTCCAGAGCTTGGGTGCAAATGCCACACGTGACATAGCTCTGACCAACAGAGCAACGGAACACTTTCAGGAACATGGGGAAACATTTGTTGCTCTTCAAATCTTAATAAACGCACTGGTGGTGGTGTCAAATAACACGCTCTGCTGTAGCTTTTTCCCTGCAAGTTCTGTATCCGAAAATGAAAAGTATACAAAAGAAAAATACTTGAAAATATATTAAAAAAAAAAAAAAAAGAGAGAGAGAGAAAGAGAAACTGACAGCCTCCAGCCTCTTTCAGTGAAGACTTCAAAATGGTCAGCTAAATCATCAAAGCAGAGCCACATAGTTCCAGGTGAGCCATCCGCTTTGCATGGTACGGGCTCGGCTCTTCCCTTGGGTTCAGAAGAACATGAATACGTCTCATCCTGGGAAATCCCGATGGTGCCAAGAAGCCAGACACGCAAGGAGATGCATCTGCAGAGCAGGAAGCACTATTGTGGATACTAGAAAAAGTTAAAAAAAACCCCAACCAAGCACCGTGTTGTATGTTTCACTGTAGCAGCATCCAAATAACCCAGGCAGCCCAGAAGTATATTAAGCTGTCAGGATCAGTCCAGGTTCCTCAGCTGATCCTTACAGAGCCTCTTTGCTGAAAGATGCCTGTGAGACCCAGGAGCTGTGCAGCAGAGACAGGCTGTGCTGAGAGGCTTCAGGCTTTGTGGTAAAAGGCATCAAGCTGTGCAGCCACCGAGCTACAAAATGATTGTATTTAGGAGCAAATGGATCGCTGTTTGTCCCAGCACCTCTCCAGGTAAAAGGGGAAAAGCCATCTGCTGCTGAGTGCAGCATCTGGCAGTCACAGTCAATCCTTCTTAACTCTCATCTCTCCTGGAGCTAACGTGCCTTCTCTCAGGCATTACCACTGAGGTGCCTGGATCCCACCACGCAGCATTTCACATGGCACGTCGTTATGTGTACTAATCTGACAAAACTAATCCAGAAGCCATGATAGAGAAGCTGCTCATGGGCTAACCTGCAAGAAGGAGGCTAAAGATGTCTCTTAATCCCCTCTTCCCTCTCTGCAGCAGAGGGAACCTGGCTTTATGGGCCTCCATCTGTATGCCTCAACCCCTTCTCCTCCCTTGACTTGATGCAGCAAGGACCAGACAAGGCCCCATGGATCCCCTCTGCCTTTGAGGTAGAATCTCCAGCTACCAGGAGCTCTCAGGAGCATTGTACCTTGTAGCCAGGTCTACCATGTGGCAGACAGCTAGCTAGGTTTTAGCATTTGCCTCTGCAGAATTAAGCACTTCCAGCATAACAGGTAAAGTGTATTTGTGCAGTACTTTAAAAATTATGATGGAAGCACTAAATGTTATTTATCATCCCAGGTTTTTCAGAAGTTCACATGTAAAATATAGTTGTTGCCATTCTGTACTGCTAAGTGATAGAAAAGCAGTCCTCCAAATAGACAGCAGCGTTTCCAGACTTGCTGACACACTGAATTATAAAATTGTGTTCTTTTTAGCCTAATGCATGAAGAGAGAGTAAAATATGCAAGCTGGGGCACTCCCATCAGTGCTCTAGACCAAGCCTCCAAGGAGAGCTTGCCTGTTTTCCCACAGATATTCCAGTCCTCAAAAGCACAGAGGTTAACTGGCCAGCAAAGCTTGAGGCAAGATGCCAGGGGATCGTAGGTGCTGCTTAGACTTCTGCTGAAGAAGTCTACTGGTGGGAATTTTCCAAATTTCTACTCCAGTATGGATTGTGCACAGATCTACTATTAAACAACATCCTAGAAAGATTCCCAAATGAGACATTTGGATGTTTCAGAGGCTTGCTTCATGAAAGGAACAGTCAAAAAGACAGTTGCTGAATCGTTGATTTCAGGGTAGCTATACTGGAAGTCAGAAGAAACGCATGCCAAGGCTTTAATGGAAACAATGGCCATGTCTTAAGTTGCTAGTCAAGACAACAATGAGGCCTTGCTGAATCCATAGCACTGTGGGAGAAAGTTACAATCTGTATGAAAATAACATTGCCCTAACTGTCATTAAGCAACTGCAGAAACCTGAGTAAACTGTTTTCCTGCTCTTAAAAGCAGTTGCCAGTAAAAAAAAAACAAAAAACAGTAAGTGATTTTGATTTCCTAATGACTAACTACTATTTAGTACCAAGAATGACAGTAAGCTTCAAAAACATTTTTCAATCAAGATACTAATTCTACTCTATTAATAAAACCTTTCTGTACATTCTACAGCATCAGGCACACAAAGCAGCAGGCGGAGAAGTATTCTGAGCTCATATGCTGTGTATCCCCTCAAATTCAAAGACAATTTCTCCAGTAATAGGAGCTGGAAATTGCATAAACATCTCACAGCTTTTGAAGAACTCAACCCACGTTTACAAAGCACAAATTATCCCCAAATCTTAAGTTATTTAACTTGGATAAAGGACCTCACAGTTTCCTTGTGGCTGTTGCTGACATTTATGCACACGTGTCAGCATCAATTCCAGTGCCGTAATGCTGGTGTTTTGACAGTCTCTGTGCTCCTCTCTCTGTGTCTCAGTTTCAACAAGCTTCAAGCTGTTGGATTTTTCTAGTGCAAGCAAAGCTGAGCCCTGGATATATTTCACATACTGACAAGTTGAGGGAAACAACAGTTCCCAGGGAGACAGAGCATTGGAATGAGGATGACTTCTGCTGTTCATCCTACAGGTCACACACAGGTATGGCTGAACAGACAGTATCTGTGGGTCCTTACACTGCCTTCAGCCAGTTTTATGCAGGAGTCAAGTCGGTGACTTCAGGTAACTTGCTTCTCCGTGGTATAAAGCAAGAGATGCAGGCAGATGGCGTGCACATGGAAAATATCTTCAGCTCTAATCTGGTCACATACCCACACCCAACTGATACATCTGCGGTTTGCACACCCTAGCACTAGCTACTGAAGCAAATGCGTGATCAATGGAGAGGTGGGACAGAGCCATCTCCATGCAGGAGGAAAAGAATGGAATTGTTTTTATGTCAGAGTTGGAAAGGACCTCTAGAGATCATCTAGTCCAACTCTCCTGCTGAAGCAGGATTGTCCAGAGCACACCCAGGACTGCATCCAGGCGCGTCTTGAAGGTTGACTTCAGTTTCTTATGAATTGTGAGCAGCTGTGTCCTAACACACATATTCTGCTCCAAAATCCCCATGGCAGAGGCCAGGCTACAGGACTGTACCCGGAGAGAGGATCCTGTAGTGCTGGTGATGGGTTGGGCACTCTGGTAACTTACAGTCAAGTAATGAATGGTTTTGAGGGCATACTCGAGGCTTAAAGGCAGCGTATGAACAAGACTTTCCAAGCCAACACATTTTCATGATGTCCAAACCTAACTGAATAACAGACAGGGATCTGGTTATAGAAGCCCTTTGCATTAGCTTGTGTCAGATTAGCTAATGAAAGAAACTGCTTAATCTTTTCCTGCGTCCAGCGTCCTTTGCGAGAGGTGTTCAATAGGTACCCTTGGCCGTCTCCATGTACATTCACACTCCTCCTTAAGTGTCTGTCCTGAAGCCCTTGAAGTCACCTTGAGCTCTTTCTCTTGACAAACAGGACAGCAAGCTGTAAGACCTTTGTTCCTGCAACTTGGACATGTCAGGACAAGCTGCCGGCAGCGCTGGCTGGAACAAAGTTTATACTGGTCCCACAGCATCCCACAGTATCTGCATGCTGGAGGGAGGAGGAAAAGAAAAAGTTAACACTCACTTTGCCCTACCTGTCCCCCTTGTAGAGGGTTCTCTGTGGCACCACCCTCTCCCTTAAGTGGCTATCTATATTGTCTTCCAGCTTTTTAATTCCTGCTCTAGCTTCATCTTCTGGAACTTAATTAATTTTTAAACTTCCCTTTTGATGTAAAAAACTAAGGACAGCTGTCTCTTGGGGAAAGGAAAAAGTGCTCAGTAGTGCTTCCTCAAGTTCCGACTAGATTTAAAGATTCTTGCTGCCAAAAGCAGAAGGATATATGCTGGTGGTAATTAAACCAGTACGCAGGAATGTTGCCTGCTGGGGAAGGAGGTGCCATGGGACTTCCTCCCACCTATAAACAAATGTTTGTCCAGGTGGGGTGTCAGTCACAGTCTGGTAGAATCCTTCCACAACATCACACAGGTTTTAACCCATTAACTGAAGGCTACAGCCCAGTTTAGCTGTACCATAAAGAAGGTGCCTACCCCAACACTTCCCCTTGAAAATTCTGCAGGGGCGGCTCTGATGTAACCAGAACATGTTCTCTTTCTACACCAAGCCAGGCACCCTCAAGATGTATATGGTAATTGCAGAGAATAAATGGGAGATTATGCTTTAAGAGCTACCCACTCAGAGAAAAATCATCACTGCTTCATAAAGACAGCCAGAGACAAATTCTATCTATTTGTAACTGGCAACAGAGAAGAAAACAGATATTTCACTTGCAGTATCCGAAGAGTGACCCCAGCCAGAAGTCCGGGCAATGTTCTTAACTTCAGCTAGAGGTCACTCGAATTCTACAGGCTATAGAAACCTTTAAAGCATGAAAATAACCAAGCACTGTAGAGCTTAGTGCTGCTACTCTCCCAGTGCTTGGCAGCCTGTTCCGTGAGATTACTGGAGCGGAGAACAGCTGACAGCAGAATTATTTAATGCACTGGTCACTTTGCCAACCACAGTTTGATCAGCACTGTGGCCAACAAGAGCAGTAGTGCTTGACACACAGCTCCATAGCTGTAGATGGCTCACAACAGCAGCTGTTCTGCAGGGAAAGCTTCCTTTTACTGCCGCAGTTTTAGGGAACTCTATTTAGTGAGCCCCTTCTCTCTCATTTCTGTTTTACGTGTTAAAGCCATAGCATTGATAGTCATCATAAAAAGTGACAGCACTAAAAGATCAAAGCAAGTATGCGGAAAAAGTACACAGACTAATTTGGCTGCCCTTATCCTGCACATCCCTGTGATAATGCTTGCAATAGAGCTTCCCAGCCTTCTGCACTTACGTTATGTAGTCCTACCTGAGATGATATCTTCATTGGAAGAAATGGCATAACGATCATCAAAAACAAACAGCTTCCCCCTGTAGAACCCATCTGGAAACTCTTCAAGGTACTTGTGAATTCCACCTTTTAGCTGGTATACTTCTCTGCACACTGCCTGTTTAAAGCATATTAGCAGAAAAGCTGAAGGAGACAAGAGCAGAGGTGATGTGCCAGAGTTCCCAAACCAAATGTTGTAAACAGCAGGGGTCAACAAAAAGCAGTATCTTCTCAGTGACCATCAGACAGCACCATGTGCACCCACAACTCTTAAGCATTGGCACCAGGAATTACGGGCAGCTCCACAATCCTGGCTTGTTGACATCACAGATCAAATGCTTTTGAACCTCTGTGAACCATTACTTTACTTTTTCTGGTTTTATGTAGTGAGCTGTTATCAGCAGCAGAATTTCTCAGGGTTCACATTGATCCAGCAGAGAAAAAACATCAAAGTTTAAATCTCTGGAAACTTATATGTGTGCTCTTCCCTTGCTTCTTGAGGGAAGGATCCAGGAAAAGAGTGGACTGGAAAGCAGCATTAGAACAATGCAGTGTGCTAGATTTAATTCCAAAATACTGGTAAAGCACTGGCTGGCTGATTTTCAGCATTCTGAGATGCTCAAGCTGTGCAATAATGACTAAAGAGCATAACCTAGACAGACCTTGTGGAAACACTGCAGAATGCTCTCAGACCCTCGTAAACACTGTTACAGTGGGCAGGGCAGACTTAAAAGTTACAGTTCCCCAACACTTGCACCCTCAGTGTGGCATCTCACCTTGCTCCGTAGGTAAGCAGAGCCTCTTTCACAACGAATCCCTCCTGTGCAGTACATCAGGACGCGCTTGTCTTTAAAAAGCTCCAGGTTTTCATCTACATAGCTGGGAAAATAGCTGAACTTCCTGATATCTGGAGCCAGACAGCCCTGGAAGTGTCCCTGAAATAACAACATATGGCCATGTGACTGGTTACAAGCATTCTTACATGTAAGGTCTTGAACGAGAGGAAGTAAAAAAAACTTTGGGCAAGAACACTCAGCTCACTGCAGCTGCTTTAGGCAGTTCCTTAGCTGCATTTATGCATGAAAATACCTGTAAAAATGGGCAAGAAGATTCTGGGCACAGCATGCATCCAAACATAGAAGATGGAGCTAAGCATAACAGGACCATCAGAGAGAGGATGAGCCACAACAGTGCAGGAGGGCTGGTGGGTGTGACAGCAAGTTGCCCCTATTCTTTTTGATGTATGGAACAAGGCAAAAAATGCTGGAAAGCGTCCTTAAAAATTATGCTACTTTTACTTCAAGCTGCACTCCAATTCACTACCAATACTGCTACGGACCACTTTGTCTTCCTCCTGCCCCATGCTGTATAAGCACTTAGCTGGGCAGAATCCATGCTGAGCTGCTGAGCGGGTCTTCTGCTGCTTCCCTCTGATATTGATTACTACACTGAATTTTGTACACGTTACAGTTCATCTGGAATCTCTTCTTCCAGGAAGACTGCACCCTCACAATGTGAAATCCTTCCCCCCAGCACCTGTAACACACAGCAAGAAGCAGGCAAGCAACACTTACTATTTTACTTTCATAGAAGTTCCTACAGTCCAGCAAGATGGTATCGCTTTGTCCTTGACTGGCCTGAGACAAATACTGTTCTACTTCTCTATGAAATTCCTGAGGGGATAAATGGATTCCTTTCACAAAACAAAACAAAAGAAACAAAAAATAGAAAGAAAAGGGGAAAAAATAAAAGAGAAGTGAGAACTACAAAACAATGTAATATATGATCTTGCTTGTCCACAATCTCCTCAGATTTTCAAACAAAATCTCTGCAACAGCTCACAAACTTTTCATCCCAACTCAGCCAGCCAAATTTATCCATGCTGGGCTACCTATTGGCAAATGAAAGCAAACACAACACTTCCACATGAGAGAAGAGCAGCAGACAGGCAGCTATCTCTACGATCCTTGTTATCCAACCCCCAGCAACTCTTGTTGTTGTAAAAAACAAGAGTGAAAAGTGCTTCCCTTCCCTTGGCTCATCCTTGATTACATTTGGAAGTGCAGAAGCATACAGAAACACTATTTTTTTCAAATCCAACTCTTCTCCACTGATAAAAATGGAAAAATTCCATAAGCCTGCTTTACTTTCAGTACATCTTCAATTTACATGAAGTTTCTCAGCTTTCAGGTTGCACGGGACTTAGGACTACCAACATATGGAAAAGCAAAAGACCACACCTTTCAATATCCATTAACTTATAAAAAATAACCTTACAAGCAATGTGCCAGAGCAATGGTAACTATCTCCATAAAATGCTGTAAAATAGGAGGAAAAATTTTAAAAAAAGGAAAAAAAACCCCAAACATACATCCCACAAACTGCCAAAAAATGGGGGGTGGGGAATAATCCTCTGCCAAAACTTCAAAGATGCTGCAGCAGAAATTTACCACCAAGGAAAGCTCATGGTGGAAAAAAAAAAAAACAAACCACTGTTAATTGCTATTTGCTGTGCTCCTGCTTACCACCTACGTAAGCATCCTCATAGCAGATGCACAGCCAGTAACATCTTATCAGGCATAATCCACACTAATCAGCTACAGGTAGCAGAAAACAAATGCAGCCTGTGTTACATCCCGTGAGGAGTGGCATGACCCTGATGCAGAACTTGGCTTTACTTCTGTGCAAAAGGCAGGAACACGGCTCTTAGCTTCAACACAAGTAAAGGCAAGTCAGCAGTCCCTCACACAGGAACATGTATATACTCAACTGGAAGCTTCAGCGGGATTCTGGCATTTTCTAAAATTAAAAGCTCTCAGCATCCAGAGCACCAGAATCTACTGGATCCACAAGCTGACTCCGTGGAAAGCTCTTCTTATACAGCTTAGTTCTTACTGCAACCTAACCAGAACAAGACAGCATTGGAGCTCTTTACAAAGAGTATAATTTCTGAGCAGTTTCAGGCACCTACAGAGTATTTAAAACGAGTACATAAATGCCAAATTATCTTTCCTAACCATAATACACAGTTTCACCTTACATCTGCCTTTAGCAGATGCCCAATTTCCCTGACTGAAACACAAGGTGTACCCCTACCCCACAACAAGGAAACTGCTTGATGTCATTTGAACTGTTACTGTTTCCCACAAAACAGAAAGTTAATTCTATATTTTTTTGAGGCAGCTGAACGCTTAGCAAACTAAAAGCTAGGCCAGTAAATTCCCTGCACCAGTCATGTTTGACTACGAGGAAGAAATCAACTTTTGTATCTACTTCTGTGTCCTGGCCACTTGTACAGAAGTCAATGTAATTGATGAGAGTACTTCATCAGGAGACCTACTTCTCGCTTGGCTGAAAGGCTTTATTTTTCCATTAAATCAACTTACCAGTTTCTTTATAAGACACTATCTTTGGATCAATGCCCATAGGTACAATTTCTTTGAATACTCCAACTCGAAGGTCTGGGAAACAGTGAGCTCCTCCTGCACTGCTCTAGGAAATTGAACACAAATACAATCCACCAAAATTTGCCAGGTGAAGATTAAAAATAAACATTCACTTTAATTTCTACAGCTCACTAGAATAAGAAAATGTATTGATGGCTGAGAGAAAGAAATGTCTCTCCCGCTGAAATCCCAAGGTTTAGGCCGTGGACCTACTGTAACCGGGCAGACAGGTATCACAGCACCAATGACTACCCTGCAGGTGAGACAGGCACCATTTGCAGTAAGGTGCGAGTCACTAAGATGTGGAAAGTAAGACAGATCTTTGTCAGGAACAACGTCACTAGCACCTATAATGAGAAAGTTGAGGTCCTACAGAGCGTGCTGGCCCTGACGGGAATATTAACCTCCTCCAGTGACGGAACCTGGAGACACCTCTGTGTGTTAGTTCTCTTCAGCCCCTCTGATCCCAGACACAAACACACCTGGGCCTCTGGTCACGACATGTGCAATGAGAACCGCAGTGGTTCATGGGCATGAAAGAGACATACGGGAGGTCAGCCAGCTTCAGTATTTCNCCCCCCCCCCCAACTCAAGCACAGGATTCTCCCTCTGGAGGTCCTGGCAACCCCTTTTTGGTAGGTGTCCCCACTACAGGTGACAGGAATAGGGAATTTCTGCCAACATGAGCCTCAAAGATGGCTTAGTCATTGTCAAGCATATACACACCCAAACAAAAGTGCAGTGCTGTGCAGCACTGTCACAGCTACCACAGAAATTGTCTGCAGCAACTACTGAGTATTTTCATAGCCCCACATGCAATTTTCAGTCCTCTGTGCCCATGTCTTCATGACACAGGACCTGATACCCCCAATTACTTGGGTATACAGCATGCCGAGGAACTGTGTGACAGGCAATACCGTCATGTACCAACACATGAGTGTTAATGCCTAGAGTGATTATGTGAGGTTGGAGGTTTTGCCAAGGTCAAGGTAAAATTCCATCCCTGTTTTGGTTTTGCATCTACACATCACTTCAACTAACAAGTCACATTTCCCTTGAAAAACCAGCCAAGTACAACAGTTAAAAAGCTAAGAGTGAATCAGCGCTGCAGGTCTACATGGGATCTGAGTTTCATTAAGTCTCTTTGATCTAATTATTTATGGTAAACAAAATAGTACTCCCTGCAAATAACATTGTGGGGAATGAAAAATGCTATTAAAAGCAGCAGCTTTCCTTCCTCAGAGAAGAAGCAATACCTGCAGTGCTGGGGTAGCAAAAGACTACCAGAATGCCATATGGTGCCAGCCACAGCTGCCACCACCATCTGAAGACGCAATCATTACATATGCTCAAGCTCAAGCAGAAGTTAGGACCTCCCTCTCCCTCCAGTTAGGCACTAACTGGAGTAGAGAGAAACCTCTTGATTCTGCTTGTTTATTTTTCCTAGCAGACATCCAATTCCGGAACTGCCGGTGCACCTATATGGACACCAAAGCCTGCATGAACCTAAACCAGTAAGCTTCTAGGCGAGGATCTCAAATCAGGGTGAAGAGGAGAGTATGGGAATACTTTGCCTGTGAAAGCGTACACTGTGATGCCCTGGTTCTGGCAGTCTAGCTGGAGCAAGTGCTTGTTAAAGAACGGTGGATCTGAAGCACACACCCTCATTCACCTCTACCAGGGGGGCTTTGCAGCTGCACCCATAGCTGCCAAAGCTTGTAGCAGCTGCTATCACTGTTTGTGATAACTGCTAAGGTAAGGTTAGGAACCCTTGCCTTAGATCAGTGCTAGGAAAGTGGAACTGGCTGGAGCAGAAGTAATAATATGAAAAAGCAAAGTGCTTATTTCTCAGAGTAAAGATCCACAATTAACAATGTCTACTTAGAATTTACGTTTTTCATACCTTGAAATCCTCTTGACACAAGATGTCTTTGAACAGAGGCTGGGAAAGCATAACTTCAATGTAGAGACTGGCAGCTACTTTGCTTCCACCGACTGTCCCATTAATCCCTTCTGAAGCAACTCGTACCTAGAAGGCAAGAGGAGACACTGGGGCTAAGACTTAGTAACAGCAAATACAGATCACGGTGAAATTAGCAAAATATGACTGGGTGACAAAAGGCAGACACAGAAGTATGTCCAGAACAGAGACTACTTAGAAAGGAAGGAAAAGAAGGTGAAGTTGAACATAAAGAAGACAGTAAATAAAATAGGAATAAACCCCCAGTGATCACATCTGAGCCATTTCGAAAGAAAGACATCAAGGCAATCAGAAAAGTTTGTGCAATAGAGAGAAATGCTAAACTGGTTAACAGGCAAATCCTGCAGTCAGCATTAAAATTCCCACTGGAAGTCTGCCTCAGGAAGAACAATGGGATGGTGCCCAATGACTCATACAACTAAAAGGAAAATGTGAACATATATAATACTGCATGTAATATCAAATTTCAGTGTGAGTCATTTTATCTCCAGCACTGACAAATGAACAAAACCTCTGAAGTGGTGAAATTTTCCTTACAAAAAGACCGAATAAAAGGCAAGACAGAAAACGACTGGTTGAGAGAGCAAATGCTGTACCTGTCTTCAAGATGAAAAAAAAATAATAAGAAAAATACCAACTACCAGACAATACAGCTGAGCAAACAAAGAAGTGAATGCACCAGGACATTTCAGCCCCAGACCTGTGCTGATACAGAACATGGAAGGTGCCTATCATTAGCAGAGAAAGAGAAGCTACTTAGGAAGACAAGTCAAAGATAAAAGAAGCCTCCTGCTCTGAGCTGCCCTCTCGAAAAATCCTTCTTCCCTCAAATTGCCTTGAACATCGGTTTCATGAGGGCTGAAATTGAACTTTGCCCACAGCCTCAAGAGGCCAGCTATATGAGTCAACTCACCTCCTTCATCTACTCTGCCAGGAAAGATAAGAAAAAGACTGTGCAGGCATAAGCACTGCTATCCTAGAGTGTGGCTGTTGTGGCTTAGGCAAAATGGGGCTGTTAGGGTGACAGATGCTCACCCCTGACTTCCCACTCCCAGAAGAAGGGGAGGAGAGATAAAGAGATTTACAAGTTCAGAAGGAATTAAACTAATGAAATATTAATAATAAAATTTAAAGGAAATAATGAAATAGATAAAATATATAGATAATTGTGTCAAGTTCCCAGGATGATGTCACCAGCAGGCAAAGGGGAAACTCCCAGACTGGATTCAGTGACAGGTGGGGAACTGGATTCCAGCTCTGGAGTCAGGAACACACAGATCAGGATCAAAGTCAGACAAGCAGACTAAGTGCTCTTTGGACACTGGCCATTGAGGAAAGAGGCTGACCCTTTGATCCCTCAGCTTTTATACTGAGCATGGGGCAGATGGGATGGAACACCCAGTTGGTCAGTTTTGGGTCAGCTGTCCTGTCTGCTCCTCCCTGTAGGCGGGACCCCTCTAGGCTCTTCGATTTCTGACCCTCCAACGGGGCAAATAACAAAATGAGCTGACCTTGGTTGCTATAGCAATAATTATAAGCAAGAGCCCCTCTGCATATTGTCCCTTGGCATGAAGTATAAACATTAGTCCTATGACTGAGAATGAACATTTTTCTGCACAATATGCTGTTAACTTCTGAAAGAAGAGGCCTAGCTAAGATGTAAAACTACTGACCAGAAAGTTTGTTCTGTTTTAGCTCAAACTAGGACACCGGCCTAAGGTGTCATCTGCTCTTGTCTCATCCCTGACAGTATGGATTACAGCTCAGTGTAGGGATTCTGACTGGAAGACCACTGTGGATTAAGGAGTTAGTGATGCACATAACAGTTAACTGGAGTGAGCCCAGACCCCTGCTGCACGGTGCTGCACCTCCAGCTTGGCCTTCAGGCTGTGCTGTGCTGCACGTATCCTTTAGCCGCAGGATAAACCCGGCTGGATAATCCTAACAGAGATGCCTGCATGCAGCTCCCTGTTGATAACAGTGATTAAGCCACCTACAGGTCCTTGTCTTTAACTAAAAGTGCATCCTTTCTGTTTGACAGTAGGAGAATGAAAAAACTTTTCCTGCAAAAAAAGCACGTGTCTCAGTTTGAGTGATGGAAACGGAGTACCCTTGTGAGGACAGGGTCTGCACGGTGTGCCACACGTGGATCAGAGGCTCACTCGGTGCTTCACAACTCAGGGTTCCCAGCATCAAAAGGGCTAAAAGATTATCTGTATTATTCTCTTTTTCTTTGTAGAGTGAGCTTTTAAATAACACATTAAATTGTACTCTACAGAGTCCAAGTGCTTTCTTAATAGGATCATAACAGACCAGCACCTTCTGGTGCAAAACACTCGGTTCTCCACATGCTCCATCACCCCGTACTAAGCAAAGAAGATTCTTTTCTGTTAAGAATGCAACCGTTGCCTAAAACCTTACCTTGCCAGTGAGATGCAGATGCTGGCACAGAGCCTTTTGCCACGCACAAAGCTTCTCTGGATCCTTCACCTCACAGTAACAGTAATACAGAAGTACTTCTCCCACCTTGCTGTCCATAGCATGACAAAGATGAACAAATAGGAAAAGAATGTTAGGGTTGAAAGCACAAAAATATACTACTGCATTAACCCTTCAAAAAGCAGACCTTTTTTTTTTCTGGCAGATGTGGGGACAAAACCAAACCAAACCAACACAACAAACTGTAGGCATTAGCACTGCTGGGCTTATTTCCAAGAAAGGGAAATACAAACTAAACAAAGTTATCTGGCCTGGTTACAAAATAAACTCCTAATTCTCTGGCCTGGTTACAAAATAAACTCCTAATTCTCTGGCCTGGTTACAAAATAAACTCATCTGTGCTGCACGGGACTTCTCTGCCAAGGGCCTCAAGTTTCTATTCAAGTTTCTCTCGACACACACAAAAAAAACCCTCCTCTCCTGTGCACACAAGTGTCCCATTGAAGTGCTGAATTTGACAAACTTGCACACTGAATATTCAATGCTAGAGCTATCTAAATGTAAAAAGCCCCCCAAAAGCCAAAAAGAGATTGTGTGTGCAAGCATTCCGAGTAGCACAAGCCAAACTCTCTCACAGTCTGAAACATTTTCATGTACCTACATATTCATAACTAACAGGCCCTTAAAGGGCCTGGAATGAGCAGAGAAAATGGACCTCTGCAGAGCATTCTGCTCTTTTCTGTTATGGTCTTTCCTTATTTATAGATCAAAGTCTTCAAGAACCTGATGAGATGCAGCAGAGTGTCCTGAAGGAACTGGCAGATGAATTTCTTAAGCCACTATCCATATTGGAATATTTGAAGTCATGCCAGTTTGGTGAAGTTCCCACTGACTGCAAAAGGGGGAACATAAGCCCCATTCTTAAAAGGGGAAAAAAGGAAGACGTGGTGAATGTACAGGCCAGTCAATCTCACTTCAGTACCAGGCAAGATCATGGAGTAGATACTCCTGGAAAGTAAACTAAGGCACATGGAAAATAAGGAGGTGACTGGTGACAGCCAACATGGTTTCACTATGGGCAAATCATGCCTGACAAATCTGGTGTCTTCTATGAGGCTACAACGTTGATCACTGATAAATAAGGGAAGAGCAACTGACATCATCTACCTGGACCTCTGCAAAGTATTTGACACTGTTCTGCAGGGCAGAGAGATATGGATTTGGCACTCTCCACTCAGGAGATAAAGAATTGCCTGGATGGTTGCACTCAAAAGAGTTGTGGTCATGGCTCAATGCCCATGTAACAAGTTGTGTCCCTCAAGGGTCCACACTGGGACCAGTATTATTTAACAACTTTGTTGGTGACATGGACAGTGGGATTGAGTGCACTCTCAGCAAGCTGCCAATGACACCAAATTGTGTGGCACAGTTGGCATGCAGGAAGGAAGGGATGCCATACAGAGGGACCAGGACAGGCTTGAGAGGTGGGCCCATGCAAATCTCATTAAGTTCAACAAGGCCAAGTGCGGGGTCCTGCACATGGGTCGGGGCAGCCCCTGGTTTCAATACAGGCTGGGGGTGAAGGCATTGAGAGCTGCCCTGCTGAGGAGGCCTTGGGATTGCTGGGGGATAAAAAGCTGAATGCGAGCCAGCAGTATCTGCTCACAGCCCAGAAACTAACCATATCCTGGGCTGCATCAAAAGAAGTGTGACCAGCAGACTGAGGGAGGCGATTCTGCTGATGTACTGCACTCTGGTGAGACCCCACCTGGAGTACTCCATCCAGCTGGGGAGACCTCAGCACAGGAGAGACATGGATCTGTTGGAACAGGTCCAGTGGAGGGCCACAAGATGATTAGAGAGCTGGAGCACCTCTTCTATGAGGACAGACTCAGAGAGATAGGGTAGTTCAGCCTCAAGAAGAGAAGGCACCGGGAAAACCTTCTAGTGACTTTCAGTATTTAAAGGGGGGCCTACAAGAGAGCCAGAGAGGGACTCTTTGTCAGGGAGTCTAGCAATAGGACAAGGGGTAATGGCTTTAAACTGTAAGAGGGTAGATTTAGTTCAGATACTAGGAAGAAAAATTTCAATAAGAGGGTGGTGAGACACTGGAACAGATTGCCCAGAAAAGCTGCAGATGCCTCATCCTTGAAGGTGTTCAGGGTCAGGCTGAATGGGGCTTTAAGCAACCTGGTCTACTGGAAGGTGTCCCTTGGCAGGGGGGTTGAAACTAGAAAATTTTAAGGTCCCTTCCAACCCAAAACAATCTTATGATTCTATGATGTAAAACCTGCATAGTTCTGCTTTAACAATGTGGGAAGATGCAGTTCTAAAAGTTCAATCCTCTGAAGTCCCCACCTTTACCATCACAAAAATCCAGCACATCTACTTCTGTAGCAGCAGAGTGGTAATTTGCATGTTTTATGTAGGCATGACTAGTTGTGAGAGACATTAAAATAGATTAAGTGACTCCTGGAGGATATCTACACCTACTGATCTAAAGAAGTATCTCAGGAAGGTATGTGAAGATCTAAAGGAATATCAGGGAGGAATCTTTCCCTGTCTTAAGGTGTCACATGATTGAACTTCGTAAACATAAAAAAGCAGTACTGGCAGACGGTCATGCAAAAAGCAAGGAGGCCAACAACCCATTCCCGGCCAGTCCTGGTCCTCCAAACGGTTGAAGGTCTTTCTTACCTTGTCAGATCATCATAGCTAACGTGGCTGATGTCTGGGAGCATACAGGAGATCTCAGGGCTGCTACACGAGTGCCCGTCCGGCCCGTCCACGTCGCCAGCCGGAGCCGGGCCACTTGAGGAGCTGACTCCGGCCTCCGACCCTGCCTGCTGACCGATATCAGTTCCGTGTTGCAGAGCCACATGCTTGTGAATGCTGGCCAGCTCCTCAAACGCCTGCTGGCAGCACCGCCACCGTACCCCATCTCCGCCGGCAGCACACCGGCCCGCCGCCGGCACCTCCTTTGCTTTGACGAACAGGGAAAAAGCCTGAAACGGCACCACAAGCCATACCCGTTACCGCCGCTGCCCGCCACCGCCCCCCGGCCCGGCAGACCGACCTCCGCGGTTCGCCGTCCCCTCAACACCGGGGCGGGTCGCGGAATCTGCCACGCACCCACCTTCCTCCGGGCCCAGGCGCGTTGCTTCTTGGCGGCGGCCGCCTCACCCTCCAGCGGCGAGCCCGGGCCGAATGGCGGAGCCTCGCCCGGCACCATCTCCGCCTCTGACCCCGTCACCAGGGAAACGCCTGGAAAACGCCCGGGAAGGTTCCTCTTTCGCGCCGCTGCTTCCCCACCGGCCCGGCCCCGCTGACCCCGGAAATCCTCCGGGGCCGGAGCCCCGCACCATAGAGCGGGGACTATAGAAGGGGAGGAGCCGCCGCACCCTTTGCTCCGGAAGCAGGAGCTCGGCGGACCGGAAGTGGGGAGGGGTGGAGGGAGAGCGTTCCTCTTGTGGCCCGCGCTCAGTGTCCCGCCTGTTCACTGCCGCATCCCGACATGTCGCGACGGCGGCACAGCGACGACAGCGATGGTGAGCGACGAGGTAGCCTTCTCCCATCTCCTTTACTTCTTCGGGGAGGTGGTGGGGGCGGGGCGGGCCGGGCCGGGCCGTCCCGCCGTGGCAAGGGGTTTGGCGAGGGAGTTGGGGGGCGGGGGAGGCGCGGGAATGGAGGGCGGCCTGGACCGGGATTCTCCGGCGGTAACGGGGTGGTCGGTGTGTTGAAGCAGGGCAGCCCCATACGAGGCGAAGGACGTCTGAGCCGTCGGAGATCGAGGAGAGGCTCG
>VZTM01005299.1:176618-192371 GCA_013400555.1 Jacana jacana | reverse complement strand
TAAGGGCCAGAGGAGGCTGGGGGCCTGGCCCTGGCCCCCCCGCGCTGCCGGCATGCACCTGTGGAGCACGCGCGCCAAGCATGCGGGGGGCGGGCGGGGAACGCGGCCGGCTGCACCCACAGAAGGAGGTGACCCACCAGAGTGGACGGAGTGGAGGCTGCGCAGGAGACACTGACCACGTCAGGGCTGAGGTGGGCACATGCTGTCCCTGGGGATCCTTGGTCTTGCACCGCGGGGGGCACAGAGAGAGAGCGATAGAGAGAGAGGCATTGGCCATAGGGGATCCCAGCCTGGCAACACGGGGGTTGAACTGAGTGTGTGGAAGCTTCTCCTGGCATTGCAGGGGGGACAGGGACAGATGAACACTGTAGGTGATCTCAGCCTGAGAATGTGAAGGGAAAAGTGTTGGAGTGTCTATCCTGAGAAGGAACAGAGCTGTTTTCTTGGTACTGCAGAAGCAGGAGAACAGACTCCTTTTGGTCATAGAGGACTCCTGAGCTTGGGGTGAGGAGCCTGGACCTCCAGACCCCTTCCCAACCCGTTTTCAGGTGTCTCTCGTGCTGAGCTGGGCAGGCATTTGTAAGCTCTTGCTCCTCAGTCCTAGTCGCTCTCTGAAATCTGCTTGACTGCTTATCTTCTCTAACTTCTAGCTGGACACAGGAGCTGGGCAGAGCTCTCTTTGTCCAGACAGAACAGCATCTGGAGGCAACATCATCCCCTTCCCTACTCTCCTGAGTGGCTGTGAGATTTGATCGCAGCATCAGGCCCTGGCAGTCTGCCCTGCCTGCCTGCTCACTGCCTCCCATTTGTGCTCTTCCTCCTCAACAGTATCCACACCGGGGACCGACCCTACAAATGCGCTCACCCTGGGTGTGAAAAGGCTTTCACCCAGCTTTCCAACCTGCAGGTAAGGGGCTGGGCTTGTCCTGCTCACCAGTGGTGGTGGGAAGGGCGGCTGTCAACTGGGAGGAGAGACTATTTGCCTATAGTGGAGGAGAGGGAGAAATTGGGGCAGCTGGGAAGAGAGTGAAAGAATACAGAAAAGCTGTTGAAGCCCTGGGTGGGGGAGAGATTCCCGGCTCTTGTGGCTCTAGTGACCCAAAGAAGTCACATAAACAGTCTCATCCTGTAAAATTGTGAACTTCACTTGAAAGTGGTGAGACCACGGTAAAGCTCCTCCCGTGTGTTCTGCAGAGTTTTGTAACTGCTGGGGCAAGTTTTTTGCTAAACATCACACAGAATAAAATCTGAGTTTCTCTCTGGGTTTTTGGTCTATTTTACAAGAAAATGGAAGGCATATGAGTGCGGATTTAGGGAAGCAGAGGTGGTGTGTCCTGTTGCAGTATCCTGGAGGAGGGGAACTGCAAGGCATGCCAAATGGCAAAGAGCTGTAAATGTCTGTGAGTGGCTAAAGGAGATCCTGCCTTGAAGGGCAGTGACAGATGCGGGGAGCAAATGTGTAGTGAGGGAGGAGAGGAGAGAAAAGGAAAAGGCTGCAAAAGAGTTGTGTGGAGACTGAGAAGATGGGGGTTGTGGAGAGTTAGGAGATTGTGCTCTTCAGTTGCCTGGTATGCCCAAGAAAAAAGGGCATCTGTAGGGAAGATGTGGTGGGTTGGAGGGAGAAGCTCTCACCCCTACACTAGGAGCCAGCTGTGCCTCCCTCAGCAGACAGGAGCTTGGGTTGTGGCTGGGAGGGGGGTGTCAGAGGGAAAGCCTTCTCTTCTCCAGTATTAATACTTGCTTCCTTGCCTGTGCCTGCTTTCTCCTTCCTCCACCCCGCTGCGCCCCCACCAGTCCCACAGACGGCAGCACAACAAAGATAAACCTTTCAAGTGCCACAACTGCCACCGTGCATACACGGATGCCGCCTCGTTGGAGGTTCACCTGGCTACACACACAGTGAAACACGCCAAGGTCTACACCTGCTCCATCTGCAGCCGGGCCTACACCTCGGTGAGTCTTTCCTGCCCTGGAGGGTAGTAGAAGTAGGCACACTTCCCAGGGAGAAGCTCCTTCAGGTCCAACAGGAGCAGCCCCTGAGCTGTTTGTGCCCCTCTCTTTGTGGCTTTTGTCCTCCCCTTCTCTCACACCATTCTTCCCGTTGCAGGAGACGTACCTGATGAAGCACATGCGGAAACACAACATCCCTGACCCACAGCAGCAGGTGGTTCAGGCGCAAGCCCAGGCCTCTCAGCAGCAGCAGCACTTCCAGCCGCAGGGCGGGGGGGCAGCAGGGGGCCCTTCTGGAGACACTAACCAACCCAACCCTCCCCCCCAGTGCTCCTTTGACCTGACTCCTTACAAGACTTCAGAGCATCACAAGGACATCTGCCTCACTGTCAGCACCAGCGCCATCCAAGTGGAGCACCTCTCCAGCTCCTAGAGAGACCTCAACCCAGGGAGCAGAAAGCCTCTTGTGCATAGCCTGCGCCCAGGGGCACCGCTTGTGCAGCGGCCCTCCTCGTGCAACAGTCTCCGGCCTCTCCTCCTGCAACAGCCTCTTCTGGCTGTGTAACCCTGTTCATGGCAGCCCCTTGAACAACAGCCTGTCTCAAGGGGGTGCTCCTTCTGTGCAACAGCCTGCCTGGTAGGAGGATGCTTCCTTGTGCAAGAGCCCCTTTCCTGTGCCGGGATCACTTCCTCATGCAAGAGCCCCTCCTTTCAAACCCAAAGAAAGGCCCCCGTTTTTCCTTCTCTCACTGTAGAATGCGTATGAAGGGGGGGTGCGTGTTGAGACATGCATGGTGGATGGGATGGAGAGATGGTCCTTGTATGTACAGGGGCTCGGACACATGCTTTCAGCAGGCCACAGAAGAATGTTGGCAGGGTTCACAGCTGGATGGGGTTTATTGAGGATTTCCTTGAGTGTCTAAGAGAGAAATATCCATTCCTGTCCCTCCTGCTTGTGAAAGGGAGGAGGGGTTCGCTCGTCCTGCCCCAAGGACTGGATGGGAGAAACCTCCTTCTCCCCAGTGGAAAGTGAGACCAGTGGCAGGGCGAGGAGGGGAGAGATGAGGCATGTTCTCTGGGCCGGACAGGTGCCTACACTGCCTGAGGGCTGTGGAGTATTGCACTCTTTCTCCTTCCTTGGTGGAGAGCAGTAGAGAGGAGTCTGTCTGAACTGACTGCTGCCTCTCTCTCTCCCAGCTGTCTGAGCAGCACGATAGCCGAGGCCCTGTAGGAATGTGGGTTCCTGCTCATTGCTCTTCCTGCCCGTTGTGGATGATGTCCTAGCAACTTGTGCTCCTCCTCCTCTCCTCCCTGCTCCCCCCCCTCCCCCGCCCCCCACCTCCTCAGAAAAGCCTGCAGGCATCAACAACAAACCAAAAAGCAACTGGAGGGAGGGTAAGAGACTGCCAAAATAATCATCACCCTTCTCTCTACTCCCTTTCCTGAAAAGCGGAACGACAGCAGTTCTGACTCTCATGCGCCTGTCCTGCCCTGAGTTTCCCAAAGGGAAGGAGGAGGAGGAATAGACCAGTCTTTTCAAGGAGCTGGCAGGAGGCAGGGAAAGGCTAGCTTCTCCTGCTCACCTCCCGTCAGAGCGCTCTCCCAGGCTCCCTCTTGCCAAGACGGGCTGGACTCACATGGCAGTGGTGGCCTCTTCTGGACCCTGGTCACGGGAGAGAATCCCCAAAAGGTGGACAGTGGAGAGAAGGGGGTGAAGATCCCCACAGAGAGACCAATCTAATGAGAAGGGGGAGCCAACAAGAATAAACTGAAGGCCCCTTGAATTTATATATATATATATATATAAATATCTATTCCCCACCCCTGGCCCGCTCTGTCCTTGCTGTAACCGTTTCTATCTCTGTGTTTATAAAACGCATTATCCTGGCGAATTTTTATTTTCACTCTTCGTTTGTTTTTCCCTTTCTCTTCGTCTTCAATTCTCCTTCCCCCCTNTTATTTTTAATTTTTTTTTTTTTTTAAAAACCACCTTGTATAGAAATAAATTGGTGTAAAAGGCTCCTTGGAGGTGCTGTCGCGAGCACCCTGCCCCTGTGACGTGTGTTCCTTCCCCCCCCCACACACCCCCTCCTGCACCAGACCACTGCACGAGCATCTTGCTGCTGTGAATCCCGAGCGGCTGTGCGGGCGGACGCGAGGGTAGGCNTCTCCCAGGCTCCCTCTTGCCAAGACGGGCTGGACTCACATGGCAGTGGTGGCCTCTTCTGGACCCTGGTCACGGGAGAGAATCCCCAAAAGGTGGACAGTGGAGAGAAGGGGGTGAAGATCCCCACAGAGAGACCAATCTAATGAGAAGGGGGAGCCAACAAGAATAAACTGAAGGCCCCTTGAATTTATATATATATATATATATAAATATCTATTCCCCACCCCTGGCCCGCTCTGTCCTTGCTGTAACCGTTTCTATCTCTGTGTTTATAAAACGCATTATCCTGGCGAATTTTTATTTTCACTCTTCGTTTGTTTTTCCCTTTCTCTTCGTCTTCAATTCTCCTTCCCCCCTGCCTATTTTTTTTTGTTTTGTTTTGTTTTGTTTTGTTTTGTTTGTTTGTTTTTTTAATTTTATTTTTGGTCCACATGACTCCTAGTCTTGTGTGTCACTTGTTAGTTTCTTTGGATCGTGGAGGCTGACTCGGAAGAGAATGAGAAGGCAAGGGAAAAAGCATGTGTTGGGATTTCAAATCAATCACCCACCCAAAGCCTATAGAATCTTAAGATTTCTGTATCAACAACCAATAGGGGCGCNGCTCTGCCCTCTGTAGCTGCGGAGCCTGTGGCAGAAACCTTTTTCTCTGTGTTTAGTCACACCAGGGCTGGCTGCAAACAAGAGTGTTTTGTGGAGCCATAGGTTAGGCTAGGAGAAGCTGTCTGATTTGACTCCTGCATTTTATAGGTGACGTTTCAACCCATTTCTCCTGTACTGAGCCCCGAGGACTAACATGTAGTTGAAGTAGGTGCTGACAAAATGCATTGGCTTGATTTTTGAGGCACTGGGACGCAGAGAATCCCTTCCGTTGGTAGCTGGCTGCAAGGGCTTCGTGTTCTCACTCTTCAAATACTTAAGCCCGGTTTCTCCTTTGGATCTGCTTGGCTTCGGCTTCCACTTGATAGTTCTGGATACATCCATCCCGCTGTTTCAGGGAGCCTTAGAGCACAGAGGGGCTTTTTTCCCCTGGGCTGGTATTTAAACACTGCAATGTCCCTTCTCAATCCGCTTTTTGACATGCTAAATAGATGGAACTCCTGAAATCTTCCACTGTATGGGATTTCCTCCAGCCCATGAATTATTCTTGTCTTCTCTTTCTACATCTTGTCAAATTTTTCAGTATCTTGTAAAAACGTTCCTCCCGGAATCGAGTGTTCGAGCCCCAGTGCCATGGAGAAGATCCCCCTGCCCTTTGCCTTAAGTCTGCAGAGGATCGCGTTTGCCCTTTTCTCGCAGCGTTACAGGGGGGCTCACCTCAGCCGCTTGTCTGGTGGGACCCTCCCAGCACCCCACGTCTCCCCCTTTCCTACCAGGTATGGTCTGAGTTCTCCTTTCCTGGGTAACTTTTAATGCGAGGCCGTATCCAGGTCCAGTTTGGGTGAATGGACCTGGCTGACTGCTGGACCGGGTTACTCGCCGCTTTCCCAGTTCTGTCGCCCCCAGACCGTCAGACGTCACTTTTGACTTTCAGGTCCGGGTTGAAAATGCTGTCCTGCATCTGACCCCCGCTACCTTGAAAAGCATCGTTGGGCACAACTTTTTATTAGCTTCTTCTTGAGACTCGCAGGCTGGGCGTTTCTTAATCCTCTCAGCATGGGATTATGTACAGTAAATCTTTTTGACTTATGGTGCTAGGTCAATGCCTTACAAAACTTTTAAGTCTGTTGCACCTATGCAGTCCCCTTTGTTAAACCAAATGTATAGTGATGTCATCTAAGAATTAAATTAACAGGTTTTTTTTTCTTTTTTTTTTTTATTTTTCTTACAAAAACCAGCATAAGCTTTGGGTTATAGGTTTTATTTTTCATTCACAAATTCTTCATCTCCACAACTTTTCCATAACACTGACATCGAGTCATTTCATTTGCCTTGTGGGAATACTCTCATGAATGTCTTAAGGTATTTCTCTGATATCTGAAGTTTAATTAAAATCTGGATCAATGGGGTAGAGAGCTTGTTAGTGGACTCTTTTAGGACTCCTGCTAAACATACACATCCCTAGAAGCTGTTGTCTAATCTCCCACTTTGATACCAAGGTGCTGGATAGAAGTTGCTATTTTCATATCACTGCCACATCCTGTTTCTTTCTGAATATGGAATTGGAAGTATTTGTTGCTTGATTTCCCCTGTTGTGGGTCACTAGCATTTTCACTGGTTTTATCTAGCATGGAACAGGACTACTAGTAAGATTTCTTTAATATTTTTTTTTTTATTCAAAGAAAGGAATGAAAGATCCCAAATCCCTTTCCTGTTACCAGCAGGTTTGCTGGCCACTAAGCTTTCCTTAACAGTTTTCTATATTTTATAACGTCTAATTTATGTTGGTTGCTGTCTGGCCTTCCCCTATTCTGTGTGTTCTGTTTCCAGTTTTGGTTGGGTTTTTTTTTTAAATTGTTTCTTCTTGCTCACAGACTTTCTCACTGAGCCCAGGACGAGCTTCCTCTTCCCGATTGTGAAATTAGGGGGGGGTTGGCCACATAATAAATTTTTCTGACAGAAGAGTTTCATTCACATTTTTCTGCCATCTTTCTTTTTTCTCATGGCCAGCTCAGTTTATAGTTTAGCTCAGGTTCAGCCCAGGTTTATTACTGCTTGGGGCTCTCTCCTGCACGTCCATATTCCATCGGAACAGGACAAAATTGGGAGTTTAACTCAAGTTCCTATCTTGTCTTGTATGCGTTACCTTGAAGTCTGAAAAGTTGCCTTGTTTTGGGTGCAGTGTCTCGTATCAAGAAAGCTGCGGTTTTAAAAGCTGGAAAGATGCTTTGCCAACTCTGAATTCCCTGAGGGATGGCTCACAAGTTAAAATCCCTTGCAGTGTTTTTTCATTTTATATGTTAAAGGTGCTTGAAATCGCCTCTCCCGGTCCCTGGTTTGAGGTGTTGTTTTTCTAGTGTCTGCTATCCTTCCCCTTCTTGGAACCCGGTACCTAGCATGGGGACCCGTGTTGCATTTAAGGCCGTACAATTCCTGTGTTAATGGTTCTTTCAAAGGTATTACTGCTTGCGTTTGTGCAGTTTCCTGCTGCTCCTATAGCTTTTACTGTTGCCCAGGAACAAGGTAATGGTTTTTCACAAAGGGACTTTCCCATCGAGTTTCAGAAACACCGCTTTATTCCAGGCCTCTTCTTTCCCCCCCCCCTCCTCTTCTTCCTTCTCTGTTTACCCAGAGTCTTACTGCTGGTGTAGAAATAATTGAAGATGGCATACTCTCATTATCTTTGTCACTTGTTTAAGTTTGGATTAGGTCTTCCTCTTTGGATTCCCAAGGCTGTTTACCATACTCAAAGTGCTGCAGGTGGTTTAAAAACTACCTGCGGGAGGCAAAACGTAACCCCTCTCACAGATTCTTCCCTGTTGAGATGAAGCCTCAGGTTCCACAGCCTGCAGCTTTTCAGCTTTGTGCTCTCGAGCAAACAACGGTTCAGTTATTTAACTCCCACTCACGAGGGGGGAAGATTCTCTAACGAGATGCCGTGGTCTTCAGCTTCCCGAATTCAGCTTCTCTTCAGCTCCCTGAATTCTTTGACCCTGCGTTTTCCTTTGTGATGCCAGTCTATGTGGTTTTGTATGTCTGTACCCAAGAAGCCTTGACAATGGCTCTGGAGTTTGGATTAGGCTGCATCTTGTGTCTTCGCTGGAAGGCAGTAGCACTTTTTCTTCTTGTCCTTTACTGAATTGGTTGTCTGTTCTTAGCTGGATTTTGCAAATTATTGTTGCTTTAAAAGGAAACATCACGTAGGCTGGGAATCATTTAGAAAAGTCACCCACAAACAGTAACTGAATCTCAGCCGTGACTAATGATAGTATTACTGGTCTGTAATTCAGTTAAATCTTAAGAAAGATTTAAGACTTTCATAATTTAAAGCCTTATGGTTAATCAACCACGTCCCTTATTAGAATTTTTTGTTGGTTATCGCTGCCATTAAATCTGCCATTCTATTTTACTTTTTTTTTGTCTAATCCATAGGGTCTTGTTGCGAGCGTGTTCAGTACGTTCAAGTCTTCTGCTAGAAGAAGTCTTACAAAAGACCACCATCAAGTCACTGTATTCATCTTTCCAAACAGCTAAATGAAACTGAGCTGGCTTAAGGTGTCTCAAAGAAAGGCTTGGCTCCATCATGTAGTGCTTGGGTATTGCTTTTCCTGTTCCTTTGTGGATAACTGAGCTGGGGAGTGTTGAGTTACAAGTCTTGCTACGTTAGGCCTAGACAGTTACCGTGAGCCTCCAAACTTACCTTGTGATAAAAGGGCGTGTATGCTTCTTTCCTTAGCCCTGTCAATCACACTGTGATTTTGTCAAATCAGTGTTAGGTTAACTGGTGTTAACAGCAACCCGGATAATCCCATTTACTTCTCAGATACTTTTCAAGCAAGAGTATTTGCTGCTCTTCTCAAACACATTCAGAGCTCCGAAGCGGTTTGGGAAAGAAAGCCCATTGCTTCCATCTGCTTGGCAGATAATTCTTCTAAAATTATTGATTGTCGGTTTCTAGCTATGCAACTTCTAGGATGTATTATTTAATGGGTAGAACTAAACATCTTCCTGAATCTCATTGGCAATAGGTAGTATTTCATTACTTCACAGATTTGTCTACATCGTCCAACTTTCTTCCTAATATAGAATATAATTATGAGATTCTGCCTGTCTTCTATATTTTTATCGATTATTTTATCATCTTTATATCAACTAAAGGATATATATCATGTTTAGGGTTTTCTTCTAATATTTTGCAGGTGATGTACCTGAAAGCTGCCCAGGTTTACTAGTGCAGTTTCAGAACATAGAATGAAATTGCTCTGTACGCTTCCTTAACTACAAGATAGGTACCTGTCCAATCATCATTTCAGGTACAAAAGATTAAATTTGTGTGCATGGTTTCTTGTTTCTGTATAGTAGAACACCAAAGTACTAGAAAGATGTAGTAACTTGGTCCAACAAACATTTCGATTTCATGTAGTGTCTGTGTAATTAATGGGAAAACAAACCTGCAAGAAAAGAAATCATGAGACCAAAGAACTAGAGTCTATGCCTAGTTTTGCTCCCACGTTAGGGTATGGCTTTGGAGCGCGGACACAGCTGTAATCTGGAGCCTTTGGCATCCTCTTTCCTTTGTAAAGCTGATTGATCACCTTGGGGGCAAGCGCTGCAGATGTGTTGTTTGGCAGTTGCGAGAATGAAGTGTGGGTACATCTAGTCTTTGCCCGAAGAGAAGGAATAGCAGAGCAGGGATCTCTGAAGTGAGAATGTTAAAAGAGTAAGAAGAGCTGAATGTGTACCTCTACAGCAAGAAGGGAACCAAAACAAGACTCTGAAGTTGTGGGCCTCCTGCTGGGATATGGCTAAGGATCCCTCTCAAGCACTGGCCTCCACCTTGTGGTCTTTGGAAACCATTTAAGAGGTCTGTGAGGTAACTGAAAAGCTGGAGGCTTACATTTGGTATGCAGATGTTTATGTTTCCCAGGGAAAATACACAGGCATCTGTAGATCAATAAAGGTTGAGAACCACTGCTCTAGACTACCTTGGCAGGCCGTTTAGCTTCCCTTTGTGAGATGCACAGCTCCCGCTCGTCAGTCAGGTCCCTTATTTAATTAGGAAGTATCTACTAGTTTAACAATAGGCTGTAACTGAAGTTAACACACTCCAGGGTCAGGGGAAGGGTGGGGTGGGTGGGATGGTGTGTGATAGCCATTGGGGTTCACGTCTGTGGCTTCGTTACAAGTTACCTGAGTATCAATAACAAAGCTGGGTGGGGATAGACATAAATAGTCATGGATTTCTAGAGCATATCCCAGCTGGGAAAGCATTTTCCTGTAAAATCATCTGCGCCCATGCTAGGACTTCCACTTGCAGAAGTGTTTACTCTAAAAAAAGGTATTAGACCTGTCACCAAATAACTACTGTAGTAAAGGCTCCAGCTGTGGGTGAAGATGCACCCAGCACCCTGAGCAGTGCACTTCTCCACGAGCCTCAGTGCCTCGGCTTTGCGAAGAAAGCAGAAACGGAGAGACAGCAAACGCTGAGAGTCAGAACTCGGGAGCTGTTTTTTGCTGTATTGGAAGAGCTGCTGCTGCCGTGAAGGCCACACAGGTGCACAAAACAGCCTCTCCCCTTTGTTTCCCAACTTCACAGTAGCACTTAATGAAGTTAAACCCACTTTTGTCCACTTAACTACGATTTACAGTTTAGATTTTAGGCAAGTGTCTCTTTTGTTCCCTGTCTCTTGTATCAGCAGTGCCAACAAGCCCAGGGGGAGCTTATCTTTCCGTTTCACTGGTCTATTAATTTTGACATCTCCCTAGCCTTGGCATGAAGGGTAAGGTGGGCTTCCTAGGTGGTCTCTTAACCGAAATGGCAATGTCCAAGATTACATTTCTCAACATCAGCTCCATTCAGCCTGGTAGCTCCAAGCAGGATGCAATTGGGATCTCTGGCTTAGTACTGCGACACGGTATAGCAAGCAGATTTTTAGATAGAATTTTTTGTGATTCAACAGCCAC
The DNA here is from genome assembly GCA_013400555.1 of Jacana jacana. Taxonomy (NCBI): domain Eukaryota; kingdom Metazoa; phylum Chordata; class Aves; order Charadriiformes; family Jacanidae; genus Jacana; species Jacana jacana. The sequence goes on along the minus strand of VZTM01005299.1, from coordinate 181,693 downwards.
ATCCTCTTTAATGAAAGCGTAAGGCAACTTGTACAAGAATTTTGAAGTACTTTAAAAACAAAGTGAGGCCTAACAATAACGTTCAGCTAACTGAAACCAGCTGCTTCACACAGGAAGTGTGTTTGAATAATTAAAAGTATGTCATGAATAACTTAAATGACTTATAGGACTGGAAAACACTGCATCCTCAGAACACAGTGGATCTCTGAATCAACAAAAAGTGTAACAGCATGATGGCTGATAATTCAAACAGCTGCAATTCATTTTTATAAGAGCCCTTCAGCATTCATTGCAGGCTGCTGGAAGTCTTGGTAAATCCCTATCAATAAATGCACAGTGCCTTGGAAGATCTTTGGGAGGAAAGAGAAGTAACAAGTCTGCTCAGTTCTCAGGGCCAGGATCTCGCAGCAGGCAGTCTTGAGCAACAACCACCATTATAGACTGTATGGGGAAAAAGCTTCAGGATGTAGGTCAGAGGGCAGGAGAAAGGCAGGTGAAACATTAACGTTTGCCAAACCAACCCAGTGCCTCCTCAACAGCGTAGGATTCTGAATTAACCCTGACCTCTGGAAACAACCATCCTGAACGCTGTAGGCTTTTAAGGGCTCAAAGTAAGATAATGTTGTCTCGGTTCCTTCACGCTGTTGACCTACCACGGTTCTGCACCATGTCATGTACAGCCACCACCGAAGAACCGCCTGGGGAAGGGTTCCCCAACTCTGCAGCCCACCTGGGGAAGGGTTCCCCAACTCTGCAGCCAGAGGGTCTCTACCCGTGAAATGACTTGTGGTAAAGGGTCAAGAAAGCGCGTCTGGCAAGATAGGGAAAAGGTGGCACGCTCAGATGTTTCATTTCATTTCACTGCTTGTTTGGTTTGCTGGGTGCCTTGAGTCTGTACCACCGTTATTTTACAGCAAAGAGAGTCTCTCGTTTACGTGGCAGTGGCAGTCACTGGGGAGCGGTATGAGGACTAGGAAGATGCGGTGCTGTAACAGACAGTGCTTCCTCACCCACATGATTCAACTGGGCTGTCGAAAAGCATTTGCAGAAATATTTGAGAGGTCCCCGTAGCCCCCAAAACACGAAGCCTGGTTCTTTAGGCGCAGGCACGAAGGCGCCAGCTATTTACTCTCCTGCATCTCAAGGGAGTCGGATCAAGGCACCCCCGGGATTGACTGCTCCCTGCGGCGGGGCCCGCCGCCTCCTCCCGCAACCAGCACCGGGGGGGCACCGGGTAGGTCCCAGCAGGGTACCCTCCTTCCGTCAGCCCCGGCATAGCCCTCAGGCAGCGGTAGGGCAGGAGGCACCCGGGCGAGTGAAGGAGCTGGCGCCCCAGACAGCCCCGCTGAGCCCAAAATGGCGGCAGGAGCGGAGCGGAAGTGCCCGGCAAGACGGACGGAAGCGGGTTCCGCAGCCGGGCCGCGCTACTTCCGGGGGAGGGGGGCGCCGGCGTCCGGCTGCCGCCGGAAGTGGCCGTGTGTGCAGGGCCCAAGATGGCGGCGGGGATGTACCTGGAGCACTACCTGGACAGTAAGGACTGCCGGGGGCGGGGCCGAGGGCCGCGGCCGGGGCCGCCNGCCCCGTTCCCGCGGCCGTGCGGAGAGGCTCCGTCTGCCGCGGAGGGGTGTCTCGGGGCCGCTTGGTAAACGCTGGGTCCGGCGGCCCGCCTAAAGCGCCGGTACGGGCCGCTCCTTCGTCTTCAGGGGCTGGAGCTGCTGGGGGAGGCCGGCCCCGCTGCCGTCTGTGGGCGCCGCGCCGGCATCGGCGGCGGGTACCGGGTTTATCCCCGGAGGAAGGAGACCGGCGCTGCTCCGGCCGTCTTTCGGGAGCGACGGCTTGGCCCTGGGTGGCTTTGCCGGGATAAAGCGCAGGGCTGGTGAAACGAAGCCGAAAATAAGTTTTGTGTGTGCAGGGAGGTAATTTCCGTGGTAGGTTCCTTCGCTGTAAGAGCACAGCCCTGGTTCGCTGTTTGAAGAAGTGCTCTGTAAATACTGAAGGTCTTGGTGACATTATCGGAGTCCTGGTATAACACCATCCCGCTTCAAGATTTAACACTGTCAAACGGCCCTTTTGGGGGATAAGACTTTCAACACGTGTTTTGCCCCCATGTTTTTGAAATAGTCAAAGGAGTTGGTTTTGAGGGCATATACTAATGAATTAAGATCTAGTAATCTGCACTTGAATGAAAACTATGTTTTCTTTCTGATCTGAGGTCGAAGCTAGGGGAGCGTGGTGATAGGGTGGTGTGTTTAAATGGTAGTGTGTTTGGTAATGTGTCTTTTACTTCATGATGCCTGGCCACGTTAAATCTGTTGCTGTTGGCACGTGCTTGGAAACATCGGAGCTTGGTTCTTTTAAAAGTTTTGTTACACTAAGTTTCCTCTAGCACAAAGCTGATGATCTGTCGATATGAAGAGGAAGGGTGTAATTACCTGTGTGTGCAGTGCTCAGATCTCTTGTGAATTACAGTAAAACGTTCAAGAACCATAATAAATGAAGTGAAAGATGAAAAGAAGCTGGAAGCGGACAGGCAAGGATCTAGGAGCTGCGAGGAAGGACGATGCAGAAGCCAGGAAGAAGAGTTGGATGAGGAGGCAGATTGTTAGAGAGGAGCAAGAAATGCTGAGCAAAGATGTATGTTCTGCTTTTCTTATTCCATTACGGAAGGCTGCAGTTGGCTGTGGCCTCTCAGCAAAGATGGTCAGGAGTTGGGAGAACAGGGGCTCAGCGAGAGCGGGAAGAAGCAGATGGACAACGAGTAAGCGCCTAAGAAGGATGCACCATATTCCTACTGGGGAAGCACAAGTGGTTTTTGAGTAAGAGCTGCAGTGTGAGGATAAAGAGGTAAAAGACTGGGATTGAAAGACATGGTAGGAAGTGATCAGAAAGATGCAGGAGTGAGTGTGGAGAAGTGTGGTAGATACTGAGTCAAAGAGGAAAGAAGCTGTGGGTGAACTTGGTGGCTAGACAGTGCTTCCTCCAAAGCCAAACACTTCTGGATCTCCTTGTCACTGTCAACTAAAATCAGCAAACCCCCTGGAAACTCCTCTGTTTACCTCTAGGGCAAGCATATAGAGAAAATGACAAACTCTTTATTTTCTCTCTCAGCTGAGGTGTGTGATCCTGCAATTGAATTGGCCATTTTTGTCCTGTTGAGGATGGATATTAATGTGGTGGTGTGGTCTGTCATTTTTAAAGTGTCTTGCTTAAAATTAAAATAAAAGTAATCTGCACAATCTAAAAGTACTAAGATAAAATCTGGCTACAGAGATGTCAGGAACAACAAAACAATATTCACTGTGGTCGTTTAGCCATTTTTATATACTCCTACAGCTCTTGAGACCTTTTTCAGTTTTGTCTGGTGTCCTTTATAGTGTGTGCAACATTAATCCCCTTTGTTAGCCAATTGTGAGACAGTTGCTGTGGTTAAGCTGGAGCTTCTTCTAGGGAAGCACATCACGTGAATTGTAATGTTTCCAGTTAAAGACCATCCCTCTCAGTAAGTCAGTTTGCTGATAGGCTTTCCTGTCATGGCTTTGTGACTTCTGTCTGTTAATCTGCACAGTTCCAATATTTAGTCATTGTACCAAGAACACCTTTTACCTGCCAAGTTGAAGTGCCTCCTGATTAAAAATGTCTTCCCTGTGTAGACTGTAGTTGATTAAATTGTAATCTTCTTTCTGGTAGCTTAGGAAAACAAGTTGCCTGCAGTAACATATTTTTCAGTTTCCTAATTAGCCATCTTGTTCTTCAACCTGCTCTCATCTTTTAACACCCCACTTGAACTTCTGACTCCCTGAAAATGCATACAGTCCTTTAGTGACTGGTCTTCTTTGTGGTACTAACTAAAGAAGTTTATTGTTCTTCTGTGGGGTTATGCCCTTGTCCCTGTTCCCCACTGTCGTTCAGCTGCGAGCTTGTACTCAGGTCTCTATCTACCGTGATACTGATACGATACAGTCTTTCTGTCTCTCTCTCAGAAATATGGTCCAGCATCCTTTAGCCATCACTTACANTGTCGTTCAGCTGCGAGCTTGTACTCGGGTCTCTATCTACCGTGATACTGAGACGATACAGTCTTTCTGTCTCTCAGCATCCTTTAGCCAGCACTTACGTTGCTCGTTCCTACCCTCTGTAAATCTTGATGGCAGGTACCCGTTTGCAGTCAGGCAGCCAGTCTGTCTCTTGCTGTCCCAGTGGTCTGTTCCTTCCGTTCCCATCCTTCCAGTCTGTATCTCACTTCCAAGTGACAAACTTTTCTTTTGTTGGGTTGAAAACTGCTTTATGTGTGAGTTGCATGAATGGTGCAGCCACTGCTGATAGTTCTTTATAGTGCATTTTAAAGGCTTATGTAGCCATTTAAAGTACTTTTAATATATTTTATGTTTGGGATTTTTTTGTTCCTATTTTAAATTGCCGTGCCAGATACTTTCTAATGCTAGATCGAGTATTTGATGCAAGTTGTAGTTTAATCACTACAAAAAATTGTTTTCACTGATGAGATGTATATTCTTACCAAAAAAGGTCCAGTCAGGCAAGTTTATTTTTATACTTAATCTATATTTTCACTGTCATTTATTTTTTTGAGATGATCTAAGATCAGGCATTCCATTTCTATTCATGCTTGAGGGCATTCAGCTTCCCCCTCACTCGCTCCTTCCCTTCTTCTTTTTTTGTTTGGTGCTTTTTGTTTTGTTTTGTTTTGTTTTTTAAATATTTCAATATTATTAAATCATTCAGTTCAGTTTTAAAGTAATTCACTAATGTTCCAAATCTTCCTGAAAATGGGTACAAATAAATAGTCCCGAGCCATTGGTCAGCTCTTTTTAAAAAAGGCTAATATTTACACTTACTTCTTGGGACACAATTCTTTCAGCATTATAGTACTAATGCAGACACAGTTTTCAGTTGATTTTTTTATATATATGTTTTTTCCCTCCCACAGAGATTCTCTTTCATATGTTTTTACTGACTGCATCTGCTTATGGAATGAATGAGGAGCGTGTGATCATAGAAACGTAGAATCATTTAGGTTGGAAGAGACCCCTGGGATCATCAAGTCCAACCATCAGCCC
>VZTM01005299.1:160381-176419 GCA_013400555.1 Jacana jacana | reverse complement strand
CCAGTGCTGAGTACAGGGGGACAATCACCTCCCTACTTCTGCTGGTCACACTATTTTTTATGCAAGCCAGGATGCCATTGGCCTTCTTGGCCACCTGGGCACACTCCTGGCTCATGTTCAGCCTCCTGTCGACCAGCACCCCCAGGTCCTTTTCTGCCAGGCAGCTCCAGCCACACTTCCCCAAGCCTGTAGTGATGCATGGGGTTGTTGTGGCCCAAGTGCAGGACCTGGTTGAAGGCCATGCCATTAACATTGGCCCATCTATCCAGTCTATCCAAGTCCCTCTGTAGAGCATCCCTGCCCTCATGCAGATCAACACTCCCACCCAACTTGGTGTCATCTGCAAACTTACTAATAGTGTTTTCTATATCCCTATCAACATCATCAATGAAGATATTAAAAAGGAAAGGCCCCAGTACTGAGCCCTGAGGAACACCACTTGTGACCAGCCACCAGCTGGATTTAACTCCACTGAGCACCACCCTTTGGGATTGTCCTTCCAGCCAGTGCTAATGAAGGAGAGAGTCTGTTTGTAGGACCTCTTCAAACCCTTGAAGAAAGGAAAGGTGTATAATGAATTAAGTGAAGATTGTAGGAAGAAAAAACGTGGCCTCAGGTTTGAGGCAGTTGAACACCGCTCTGGCAAAGTGAGCTTGATGTTTGTGTTTACCTGGGGGGGGCATGGTTTATACAGGTTCTCCTTTCATAGATTGTGCTTCCCTCAAGTTAGGAGTGAAAACTTGTAGCTGCAGCAGACGTGCAGAGGGCTCATGGCTACAGCTGAAGTCTGTTTTAAACAGATAGCTCTGAAGACCCAGGCTACGTAGCGGTTTTAGACATTTCAAGAGGTGTGTTTGTAATTTGCTGGCCTTCTTGGCTTGAATCTCTCTGCCTCAGTAAATCTCTTGCCCTTGGTTTTATTGGTAAGGGAAGAGGGCTACTCCACAGCGGCATTGCGAAAAAGAGTTCCAACGTCACAATAATGAACACCTTGAAAAGGCAATTCTCAGATTGAGCTTTGGGTCATGTATGTGTGACTCACAGTATGAATTTTAGTTTCTTTTCTTTGTGTGTGAACAAAGAGAATAAAATATAACTTTGAATCACTGCTCAGTCACTGGGAATGAGAAACCCCTTGTATGAAAATCCCAGGCGGTTAGGTAGGTAGAAACTATACGTTAAAATGCACGGCTGCTCTGACAAAGCTGTGTGTACAGCCTCCGTTGTTTCAATTCATGAATTTTTAGCCCTCTACTTTGAATGCCTGAAGCTCTTTTCCAGAATATTTTTGTGGAATGGCTAAGTTAACAACGGCTCTCTTAGTGCAAAGTGTCTGGCAGTTTCTTAGATCTGGTATTTCAGTAGCTTTCCAGTCCGTGCTGTAATCTGAAACTGGGTTTAGACCTAGGATAAGACATGCCTTTGTCTTTGCCCTAGGCTGTTGATTGCAAAGCATATCAGTCTGAAATATCTTATGCTCCTAGCAGGTGGTTTTGCAGCAGAAGAATACGTGCATTCCTTCTCTGCTGAACATCCTGACAGAGGAACTCCTTATCTTGTTTACTCTGATCACCTTCCTTCCTTCCTTCATCCTACTGAAGCTGCCCCTTCAACTTCTCTGCTGAAACAAAGGATTCAGGGAAGGGGAAGAAGACCAGTGTTTCGTCTTCCAGTTCTATTCTTCCTGAGTGTTTTTCTTTGAGCACAGCTCTTCCCACAGTTCTCTCCAGTGGCTGAAGTTAAGCATGAAAAGATTTCCATTTCTTCAAATATTATCCTCCTTCTGGTCTTTAGACCATTTTATGCCTGGTTCTTGGGGGGAGAAAGCAAGAATCTTAAATGCTTTCCCTCATGCCAAGAAAGCAGTGCAACTTTAGTAGGGGAGAAGCTATAGGTATAATGGAGATAAAGACGTAGAAGGGAATGGAGGAAGAATTAAAAGGAAGAAAAAGTCATGTTTTGTGATTAGAGGATTGTGTATACGTGACAACTTATTAGAGGAGTTTATGCTTGCTGACACTTCAGTTACTGTGCGTGGCTCAGTATTTTCTCCTGTCCTTGGTTAGAAATACTGTAGTGAAGGCTTTGAGGGGGAGAAAGGAAGGGTGACTAATGCAGGTTTTCCAGAAGATGAGATGCAAACACTGTGTTTTCTTCATATTTGGAATTTTCGAGAGGATCCCAGAGCTTCTTTGTGCTGGGCGTCCTCGAAGTACATACATTGAGAAAACAGCCCCGAATAGTTTTCTGTGAGTCTCTGTTTACGTGTGACCATGCCATGAGCGTAGGGACCATGTTTATAGCAGAGGGAACTGCTGTGCAACCAGATGCATTTTCTACCATCGCTGCTTTCCTGTTTACTAAGCGTGTATACTTGGTGACAACACACAAGTTTAGCTTTTATGGCAACAGAACCAAGTCATGTACCTCTCCTCAGCTGTCCCGTGCCTGAACTTCTTATGAAATGACCTCTCTGCTCACCTACCTGTCCTCTACTGCTGAGGTCGTGTCTGCCCAGTTGCTCAGGTAGCTGAGGTGAATGTAAGGGTCGTGTTTGTGGGTGTGCTTCCTGAAGCAAGACAACGGCACCTTCCCTGCTGGTTCCAGCCATCACAGTCGATCACATATGTGCCTGCCTGGGCTGATGAGGCTCTTGCTTTATTTGCCTTACTGAATGGGGAGCACGTGTTGTTCCAGCTGGGAGGTGTGTGCCAGACTGGAAGGAAGTTTAAATTTCCCTGTGGTTGAACCAGTCTGTCACTGAATAAACGTCAATAGAAGATGTTGGTAAGGAATTGTAACAAAACAATAAAAAATGTTTCCATCTTCCCCCACCCCAAACCTTTGAGGAACTAGATTTTGCCAACATTAGGTCTAAAGTAGATCTAAACACTTGGGAGAGTCATAAGGAGAGGGCTAGTAATCTTGGTGAGCTTGAGAGGTCAAAGGATGTCGCTGGCCTGTCTACACAGATGGCTGCTTGATACTCATTCCATTCTCTTGGAGGCCACCAGTCAGGACATGTTCCAGGCGTAGACACTAGGACAAATCTGCCTCAGGGAAGGGGATGATTGAGACAGCAGACTTAGGAGTCCTCAGCTGGTAAGTTAACATGGTACTGTGTGGGTACCATGTTTTCTTTTGGGCTTTTCCCTGTTTTTATACTGATACGGGAGGCATCAAGTTTCCTTTGCTCCTTCTATTTGCATGTGTCAATAGACACATAGAGTTGCACCAGGTCAGGGCTTGTCAGTACTAGAAAACTGATGCCAGCATGAGCACAGAGCGACAGGAGCAGCATACACCCTTTTGAAAGTCATCACCTTTCTTCTACAACTGACATGGGAACGTCCTTTCCTTCCTTGATAACACTAGCTAACCCGGTCAAATAGGTTTGTGCCTTCAGAATAGCTACATCTGTTAGGATGCCTTCGTCCTACGAGGGTGTGATGGGTATTGTCATCCTAATACTCTTAGAGGGCATGAGTGTGATGTTAGAACTTGCTGTAGGCTAGCCCTTGATTCCTTCCCAGTCCTTGCTGCCTTCCGAATTCCCCAGCAGTTCTTTTGTCTCTCACCACCGTCATTACTGGTGTAGCTTGTAGCCAAACCCTCCTGTTCTTGTCTCTGAAGTTTCTCTCATCATACTTCAGATATGCAAATCTGTTAATAAATTGTTTCTATATTTGACATTGTTTCAGTGTAGCAAAAGATGCCTTTCACCTTACTGAGGCTTTGGATTAGTTGCATCTGTGATGCAGCACACGTGATCTGTGGAAAATTACAAAAGATCACATGCAGGGGAGAGGATTTGGTGATTCATAGCCATCATTTGTTTCTCTGTGAAAGCTACTGACGCGGCCCACGCTAAGCTAATACATTTATTATTGTTAATGACCAGTTTATTTAGAATTGATTTGGTTTTTGACTGGTATTTTTATCAGAGCTGACACAAGATGCCTTGGCAAGACAAAGCGTACTGCGTTTTCTCTGCATTTCTTCGTTTACTGAACAGCAAATCCAATGTAACCATTTTGGCAAACAGCTCTGTGATCTCCTTGGTGGTGGTCCCTGCCCGTGGAGATCTGTGACGGGCTGGGAATGCCCGGGGTGCTGCAAGTCTCATTTGATGGGATAGTCCTTCCAGGTCCTCCAGGCTTCTGAAATCAAGGTTGATCTTTAACACAGTTAAAGATTGGGATTGTTTAGTTTGAGGAAGAGGAGGCTGAGGGGAGACCTCATCACTCTCTACAACTGCTTGAAAGGGCATTGTAGAGAGGTTGGTGCTGGTCTCTTCTCACGGGCAATGAGCGACAGAACCAGAGGGAATGGCTGCAAGCTGCAGCAGGGTAGGGTTAGGCTGGACATTAGAAAAAAGTTTTTCACAGAGAGAGTGGTCAGTCAGTGGAATGGGCTGCCCAGGAAGGTGGTGGAGTCACCATCCCTGACTGTGTTTAAGAGTAGATTAGATGTGGTGTTGAGGGATCTGGTGTAGGGGAGAACTTGTAGAGTAGGGCTGATGGTTGGACTTGGTGATCCCAAGGGTCTCTTCCAACCTAAATGATTCTAAGATTCTAATAAAGATCCCTTTTCTGAGACTTAAGAACATTACAGCATCCACAGCCAAGATCATAGATAGTCGTAATCTAATGTTATAAGAAAAAGGCAAAAGTAGCCCTCCCTCCCCAAGGAAAGGGTCCACTCTTTGGGGGAGTGTTAGGTTTCTGTGGCTGTTACACTGAGTGTTCGTTGCCGACTGATACCTCGTTCTTTGGACAGTGCCTGAAGTAGATGCACCTGCGTGGACTGGTGTGCAGTGCGCTGTCCCAGAGCTCGGGTTATGTGACATGGCCACGTCTCATCCATATGTCTTGGGTGTCCACAGCCCACTGTGCTCCTGAGTTTGTAAAAGCATAGCTAGCCCTTACAGAGGTGCTTTGAGGACAATGTCACAGCTTAGGCTGGGTACGTTGCAATAGGGCTGAGCCGTATTTGAACAGAGAGAAAGGTATAGATTATGCTCATGCTCCAATTTCCATAACTTAGGTAGCAAGGTAAACAGTTCACTTAGTACACAGGATAGAATAGAAGCAGCCCGTTAAAAGGGTTATACTCTCTAAAAGGAAGGATGCAGGGGTATACAAGACATCCTTCCCCCTAGTGAGGAAGCAAGGAAGTTCCTGAGGATGGCTGTAAGCCAGTTGCCCTGCAGTATCCTTCAAACACGACAAAACTATGAGGATCACGGGGTACCAAAAAGTCCTGTGTGCTTCCCCCACAAGATCCTGGCCAACTCCCTATCTCAGGGGGCAAAGAACTTGCCTTCTCACTGGGGCAATCCCTGGCACAACAGGACTATTTCAATTGCCCTCAGCGATGTGGTGTTCAAAGGGTTTGCCGAAGCCTGTGCTATTCAATAAAGCAACCGTGGTTGTTGCAAAGTGTATTTTTGCAGGTTTTTTAATAAATTTAAGCATGCACCTGATGGTGGCGGGTGAACAGATGGGGAAGGCACTGTGTACTCGTATACTGCTTGGTGCAGTGGGTCTCTTTTTAGGAATTTGGACACTGTCACAGTACAAACCCATTTGGCACAGTTGAAATACATCCCATGGGAGAATGAAGCACAGTGGAAGTTACCAGGCTGTGTAGGCTTGCTCTCTGTGTGTTTGTCAGAGTTAACATCTGAGTTAAATGGCTGAATGTTAGTTGCCTGTGCTTGGTACCCAACATGTGTTTCTAAAAAGACATAAAATAATGAAGGGAAGGAGGGTGGTGGTGGTGGATTCTGACTTTTGGCAAGTGGGAGTACGTGGCTCTTAAGGGATAAGACAGCATGGTTATGGAAGCCTGCAGAGGAACAAATGGGGGAAGGAATGACAAGGAAGAAGAAGAAAACAAAGAGGGAATGGAAGTAATGAATGGATAAAAACTGAGGAAAGGAAAGATGAAGGGAGTTAAAGGGACTTTAACTCGTGATAAGAAATTAAAACAAGGTAAGAAATGGAAGGGGTGGAAAAAATTTGATGAGAAGCCCGTACTGATGCTTTACAGGGTAAATGTACTGTGAGAGGAATGAGTGGGGCACAGTGGGGCTGCATGTGGATCTGTGCAGATATGGACACAGTTGCATTAATGCCAGTGCATGCTTTGGGCCGAGCTGCTGGCCTTGCTAGCACTTTCTTTGCAGTACATCCCCTCTCTTGCTGCTATGCCATTTGTGTCTCTTTATTTTTCTGTCAGACTCTTGCCTATCTGGGACAGAGGTTCTGCCCTTCACCACCACCTTCTCTAGCGCTCAAGGATGCCTGCAGGCTATGTTTTCATTACTGTGATCTATTTCAGAATCAGAATTATTAGGGTATTTTGCAATGTATAGTATTCAGTCACGAAAAGCTTAGGTGCATCTTGCAGTAAGAAGAAGAGCAAACGAATTGGAAAGGTAAAAGAAGTTTGGGAGGAAATGGAATGACATAGGTAACACGAATGGTTTTAGATAGTCTGAGGGAAAGGGTGCTAGTGGAAATGAGGAAATGGAAACTTAAATCTCTGACTGGTTTTTATGTTAACTGTTAGCTGAGAAGAGCACCCTTTTTCTTTTTCTTTTTTTAAGGGTATGTAAGAGCTTTTGAGTTAAGCTGCAGGCGGGGGAAAACTTCCCCATAGTTAAACTCTGTACCCTGCAAATAGTTTGGGGCTCAGTTACAATTTGCTGAGCTGCGCCTTTATCTTGCTCTGCTTTTTCTTCTTGCCAGATTCGCTGGGTGATAATTTGTAGTGGTGTACACAGCTTCTTTCCACTTCCAGTTGCATAAATAGGGCATCTTAATAACAGCTCTGATTATAAAGCCAACTGCTACTGTCAATCGTTCCCTTTTTCTCCCCGTCTGTTGATGAAGCAGTCGCAGAATAATGTTGGTCCAAGAGTAGATTTGCAGAGTGAAAGATTTTTGCTGGGGTCTTACAACATTATTTCACCTGTTTTAGCAGGGAAGGAATTCAAATGATAGGGGTTTTCCTCCCCAGTCCCTGTGGAAACCTGCCCAGCTAACGAGCCTCTGGAAGATCATTGCTGTAGGTGCTTGACTGGTAAATGATCCGATTGTGTCTGCGCTGAGCCAGGGCTGGGTAACGCCTCTCTGGGCACTGACAAGAGCCACTGGGAGCAGAGGGAGGCAGGTAATGAGGTGGGGGAGGGCAGGAGAGGTGGCACAGGCTGAAAAGACAAGGCCAGACAGGTAGAGACAAAGGGAAGACAGAGGCTGCCTGGGCAAGGCCGTGCACTGGTGTTGATGGTGGTGGCAGGTTTCTACCGTAAGGGCTGTAAAAAGTAGAGCACTGTCACTTTTGGGTTCTGTAGAAGGAGCAAACTCCTGCCCGAGTTTCTCCTGCTGCAAGAACATCTTTGTGAAATGTGGCCATAACCTTGTGTGGGGTTGTTCTGCCCGTATAATAGCATCCTACTGGGTTTTGTGCTAACTCAGGTGCTCGCCCTGTCTAAAGGTTTCTGGCCCTGCAGAGGGAAGAGTGACTGCCCAGTGGAATTTATGCTTTTACTGTCTCTCCTTTTCAGAAGAGAAGAAGAAATTACTTTGTGTGTGTGTGTGTGTAAAACTACAAAGTCAAGAATGTAGAAGTCATGATCTTCCAGGATTAATAAACCCGGTGTAAGTTTGGTATATTGTGTGCAATGCAGGAACAGATATTCTTTTCCTCTAGAGGATACCTGTCTTATTTTCTGCAGGGGATGCTTTGGAGAGACATGAAGGGTAGCGTGCTGCAGTCTGACCCCTGTTTCATTTGCTGTACAAATTGAAAGGTTTGGAGTTGACGAGCCTGGGGTAGCAGGAAGGAAAAAAAGGCATGGTCTTGAGATTTCCAAGCTGGATTTCATCCCTGCCATAAGTTCCTTTTGTCAGCAATGATAATTTTCAGCATTATTGTCCCCGTTGTCCTCCCGAGATGCTTTTTTGAGCCGTAGGGATGTAATGTGGTAGCTGGCTGCTTGAACCCTGGGTGGAGCCTGTGGCGCCAAGCGAACATGAGAAGTATCAAATTTAGGAATGTGCAGGCAGCCTTAATTCTGCCACTTACTAATTGTTTTCTTTTACCTTGTTAACTGCCCTTGTGTGTAAGGTGGCCGTGTGTCTGTGCTGTGTGATTATGTATCGGGGTACTTAAGGACACCCGCTCTCTGAGCATTTCTCAGATATTTAAAATAGAAAATGGCAACAGAAATCTCTTGCAGCAGTAGCTTGATTACTTACAAGCATTCTTTATGTAGCTTCCTATATTCTGTTCGTGCAAAAAAAAATAACTAAAGGAGCAGCTTCTGAGCACAGTGAGGGCCACAGTTCTTATAGGAATTAATTTCATGGTCCGTGTGTAGTACTTGTTAAAACCTGCCTCTTGCATATAGACCTTCCCTGATGGCTGATTGCTTTTCAGAGAAGTGTCTCTGCTGTAGAAACATGTGGCAGTGAAAACAGAGAGCGCTGCCAGGACTGATGTATTAGACAGGTTTGATGATGGGTAGGCACCCCTTCATTTACACTCTCTTGGTGTTGGAGAGCAGGTTCAGGAAGCAGGCCGTGCTTAGGTTGTGTTGCTGAAGAGCTTTTCCCCTGCCTTTTGTTGCTGTTGTTGTTTTTCTGTTAAACCTGCAAGAGAGATTTCTCTTTTTTCGTAGGTTTAAAGGTGACGAATATCAAGCTTGGACTTGAGGTTAATGTGGTGACACGGGATCTCAGCTTGATTAGACAGGCATGGAAAAATGGGAATTTTTTTTACCAGCTTAGTCAGTTGAGCATCTGGTGATGCCCAGGGGGTGAGTAGCGTAGTGCATTGAAAATTAATTGAGTATCAACTTCACGTTGCTCATTCAGAGCCCGACATACATTTATTATTCACAATGTATAGCGTCATTTCAGGTGATGGACGGGCCACACCGAGATGACAGTGCAGAAAGCAGGACAAGGAACACATGACAGGGGGTTAGGACTGCTCTTCGCTGCTCCCTGTCTTGCCTCAAACTTGCTCTTTAGCTCTGCACAAAGTGTCTCCTCGCCCCGTATGTAAAACCGATGCGCCAAAACAGACACACTTTTTAGTGAATTGGGGTGTGATCAACTTCAGTTTTGACATCCTTGTCTAGAAATAACAAAATGGCATTATTTACCAGCTGTTGTACAATTTGGTTTTGGTACTGAACAGAGTTCTTGGATGGGTCTGCTGTGTTGTAACGACTGGCTTCGTTACAAATTTTGGGTTTTTGCCTTTGTAAAGTATTCCTTTCTGCCTGGCAGTGGGTTCCTATTAACTAGTATGTATTACAGAACTATGCTCCTGCATTTGATATGTCCGTGTTTCCATAGTCCTTTTCTGTGGTAGTTGTGTAGCTCCTTTGGAGCTGACAAGAAATGGAAGGGCGCCAGCGTGCACCAGGAAAGGGCGTTGGGAATCGCTGGAGCGGCGTATATGCTGTTACCAGTTAGCTTTGTTCCCTCCTTGGCATTGTGGAGGGGAACCTGACTTCTCCATGTCTCCTCCTTTCCCTGCAGGTATCGAGAACCTGCCATTTGAATTGCAAAGAAACTTCCAGCTCATGCGAGACCTGGACCAGAGGACGGAAGGTAAGGTTTAGAGACTGTTCCGCTGGCGAGACGGGAAGCGTGCAGCTGGACCAGCTTTTCTTTCCCTTGCCTTTAGCACGGGGATCTCGGGGCAGGCAGGGAAGCCTACAGCTGCTCTCATCCTTCAGCCTCTCTTAGTGGAGGTCACTGTTGTACGCGTGTGTTTCCGTGCTTACTGGTGAACTTGTTTCAGACCTCAAGTCGGAGATCGATAAGTTGGCCACGGAGTATATCAGCAATGCACGGACTTTGTCTTCGGAGGAAAAACTGGGGCTTCTCAAGCAAATCCAGGAGGCCTATGGGAAATGCAAGGAGTTTGGGGACGACAAGGTTCAGCTGGCTATGCAGACCTACGAGATGGTATGAAGGGAAGTGTCTAGTGGTTATCGTATGAGAAGGCTGTACTAAAGCCCCCAAGCCTGGAAGGCCCTGATCTCTCCTTTCAGGCCCTAACCACTCTTGCTTCTCTGCTTTCTTTCTCCGCCCCGTGCTCTCTTCTCTTTGCCCTCTTGGGCTCTGTTCTGTGGTAACTCCTGGTCACTGTCATCTTTGCAGGTTGATAAGCACATCCGGCGGCTGGACACAGACCTCGCTCGCTTTGAAGCAGACCTGAAGGAGAAGCAGATAGAGTCGAGTGACTATGACAGTTCTTCCAGCAAGGGCAAGAAGAGTGAGTACCACCACTGGGCTGCAGATTGATACAGGAGGCAGCCAAGTGACTATGGAAGTGGTGGGGATGAAGGCAGGCACTGGAGTGGTACAGATCAAAGACTGTTACGCTGGAATCTGAAGGACAGGTAAAAAGATGGTGACCTGGGCTCTTCTTGTGTGAGCGTATTCAAGGCCTCTAGATTAGGTTAAAATGGGGGTGCGTGGCCCAAAGCCAGCGTGCACTCCAAAGTATTGTAGTGCTAGAGAGGTTGTTACTGTCAGGTGTCTGTTTTGATGGGGTGGCAGATGCAACACCTTTTTCTCTTCTTACCAGAGGGCCGAGCCCAAAAAGAGAAGAAAGCTGCCCGTGCTCGCTCTAAAGGAAAGAACTCTGAC
This sequence comes from Jacana jacana, assembly GCA_013400555.1. Lineage (NCBI taxonomy): Eukaryota > Metazoa > Chordata > Aves > Charadriiformes > Jacanidae > Jacana > Jacana jacana. The sequence goes on along the minus strand of VZTM01005299.1, from coordinate 165,740 downwards.
GAGGAGGCGCCAAAAACTGCCCAAAAGAAGTTGAAGCTTGTCCGCACGTAAGTGTTTAAAAGATTAGTGGGAGTGTGGAGCAATACTAAAATTAGACCGAGGGAGGCCTGGCCAGACGTCCCTGTGAAGGATACTCACTCAGAACAGGCAGGGTGTTCCCTGTCCCTCCTTGGGAGAAGCAAGAGGAAGGAGACCTTTTGCTTTTTTCAGGGTAGGGTAGCGTGATGGGGAAAGAGGAGCGCTGCAGTAGAGGTTGGTGTATGTGCTTATAAAAAAGAGAAGTGGCTGTGTCTGGCAAACAAGGGCAAAGTCTTGGGAGACAGGAAGGGACTCTTAAGCCAGTTGTTTTGTTGACCTACTTTATTCCTGTCCTGCAGTAGCACAGAGTATGGGATGCCTTCGGTCACCTTTGGAAATGTGCACCCTTCGGATGTATTGGATATGCCCGTGGACCCCAATGAGCCTACTTACTGCCTCTGCCACCAGGTCTCCTATGGGGAGATGATCGGCTGTGACAACCCAGATGTAAGAGCCTGCCCTTGAGGGGAGCGGGGAGAGTCTTGCACAGAAAGTCTTGTCCTGCTTGGGTGGATATATTGCTGTCCTGTATATTACTGATGCAGCAAGCAGTGACAAGAAGAGGGCTTACCTCAGGTAGCTTGGAGGGGCAGAGGGGTGACTTGCTATAGGGCCTGTGAAGTGCATCGTTCTTTGGGGTTATCCTTAAGACGACAGCTTGTTGTTCTCTTGCCCCTGCAGCTGGCAAGGGAGGAGGGGAGTTCTCCTTGCTAACAATGTGTAGGTTGGCTGTGTGTCTTCATTCCCTGATCGCTGCTAGGGATTTGAGAGGTTGTGATGAAATGCTGGGAAGCTTCACTAGCCTAGAAGCAGTGATTTCAAAAGAAAACTGCTCTTTAACTGGCTGCTCTCCATCCCGACAGTGTTCCATTGAGTGGTTTCATTTTGCCTGTGTGGGTCTGACAACGAAACCAAGAGGAAAATGGTGAGTGAACAAGCAACCTGTAGGGCCTTTGGAAAGGGGAGGTCCTGGGTAGCAGAAGTACTATATGTGCACACCTAGAAGACCTCTTAAAGAGGAAAATTTGAATTAAGACTTTGTCTGGGACCTTGGAGAAGGTCCTTTGTGACTGTATGTTCGAGGTTCATATCATGCTCTAAAGGCTGGCTTTTTACTTACTTCTCTGCCAGGTTCTGCCCTCGCTGTTCCCAGGAGAGGAAGAAGAAGTAAAATCCTGTGAGCTCTCAGTACTGCTGCAGGAGCTCTCTTCCCCCTGCCAGGGCCTCGGCCCAGCTCCCCCAGCCCTTGGGGCCTTGGCTGGGGGGAGTCTTGCCCTGTTTGTGGTTTGGGCCATCCCTGGAATGGTGTGTACCCTCACGGCGGTTTCTGTGTGTTCTGTATCCCTGGTTGCTTCCGAATCCCTAAGAGAAGACACTCTTTGTGTACTATTCCAAACAGGTCTCTGAACCTCAAAGGGAATGAATGAGGGCACCAGGGTAGCCACCAGATTCCCAGGGATTCAGGTAGCCCCTGATTTTCCTTGGCTTTCCTTCAGCCTCCTCAAAGTTCATTGCCTTCTCTCTGCTTAGAGAACAAGGCTATGGGATGGGGGAAGGAAAGGAGGTAAGTCTTTGGCTTTTTAGGCCTTCGATTTTCCTGGATCTTTTTCAGGAGAGGGGGGAGTAACCAGGCCACTTCTTAACCGAGTGAGCTGGTTGAGAGACTGAAAACCTAATGTACTCCCTATCTTTAACCATTCCACTATGGGCATTCAGCAGCCTCTTTTGTTGGGGAGAGGAGGAGGGAGCGTTTAGAACTAGCACCGTCTCTCTTACTCCTGGGGTAAACCTGCTGGTCTGGGAAGCGCATTGTGTGAAGGAGGAAGAATTTCTGACCACATGGGGGGAAATGGCTTGATCTAGCCCGTCTTCCAGCTCCAAAATTCTGCCTTCCTTTTGTGCAGTGGTGCTTCTCCATTATGTTGATGATGGGAAGTTTGGGGATTCAGATCCCACTTGTATAATACCAAATTAAATAAAGCTCATTGAAACAAGTGCTCCGCCTGCCTTGCTGTCACCTCCAAAGCAGACTGCAGCAACTGCTCTCTTGAGCTATTGGTTCTCCCTCAGCTCTGCTTTTATTCTAAATGAAGAATGTGGAACAGCTTTTTCGTTCCTGAACACTGGTAATAAGTGACTTTTTGCCTAAATCAGGCTTTAAAAATGTACCTAATTTACTCGCAAAAGGTTACCGAGCTTTTGGGTCAGTCGTTCCCTCACAAGATGGTGGAAATTTATTCACATTTTCGTTGGCTCATTTACTTCATCAGCTGTCTCCTCTGAAATGAGGAGAGGTGGAGGTTATAGGAGGCCAACCCTCACTGTGGCTGTTGGGCAGCGCAGCTGAGAAAATAAGCCATCAGGACAAACCACGTGCATCCAAGAGTGGAGATGGGTTTTCTGGATAACTGATAACTTACTCCCCGGTGAGTGGCTTTCACCTTGGATCACCTTGGTGCCAGAAACTCCAGCTGCTGTTGCTAGGATAATGTTAGGCTCCAAAGCAAGGACTGAAGACCCGTTTCTCTTTAGTGGTGTCTGCAGGTGACTGTGAGGAGACGGTACATGCTGAAGCTGCCCTTTATCTGTTCCATTGGCAAGGCCTGGAGATTGATGAGCTTGAGTCTCTTCCTGCTTGTTCTCTGCTCTTCAGGAGGGTTTAAGCTTTTCACCTGAAAGATGAGGTGTTTTTCACACAGAGACAACTTGTATGAGGAGCGATGGAGCATTCTTGTTCTTGCTGTCCTGATGCCAAAGCTCTTCCAGGGGTTCATTATTAAAGCCGTTCAGAGGACTGCAGAGGTGGAGAGCAAGGCTCTTCTCACCTCCTAATTGCGCAGGGACCCCCTCAAAGCCATCAGCTCAGAGGCTGCTGGTAAATCTTTTGTTCAAGTGAGTTAGCACCAAGTCAGTCTTCGCTTTTGCTTCGAGAAGGGCTACTCCAGTTCCCATTTTGCACAGGAAAAAAATAAATAGAGGCAAGTTCTTATCTAGACCCTCTCTCACATGGTCTATGGTAGCACTGCCACAGTCTGGCCCTCGGCCCTCACATTGTCTTAAGCCATTTTCCCCCTTGAAGCGAGAGGAAGTAAATCCGGGCAGATGTCGGTTGTGTGTGTGGTACAGCCTTCATAACGGGCGATGCTGTGCCGTCATCCAGTGGGGGAGAAGGCTGTGGCAGGAGAGCAGATTTCTTCAGCTGGGTGCTCAAAGCAGCAAGGCAAAGGGAGGATGCGCTCTGGGCTTGAAAACAGGCTTTGGGCAAAGCGCAAGGGTGACCAAGGATGCAAACAATCCTCCAGGTGTGTCCTGGTTTGAGGTAAAACAAACCAGTTTTCTGTTCAGTAATTTTACTTTTTTGGCTGGGCCTCTTCTGACTGACTAAACTCAGGAATTACCAGCACGTTGTTCAGAAACTGTTGACTCTCACAGTGATAAGCCCTGATTATCCCAAGGGATGGTCTGCAGAGAGGCCCTTGCTCATACTTATTGCTGGAACAGCCAGGGGCAGGGAATTTCTTGCCCCGTTGGAGGGTGGGAAGCAGAAAAGCACAGAGGGGTCACACCTGTAGGGAGGAGCAGCCATGACAGGTGACCCAAAACTGACCAACAGGATATTCCATCCCATCTGCATCATGCTCAGTGTAAAAGCTGAGGGATCAAAGGGTCAACTCTCTTCCTTCATTGGCTGATGTCTGAGGAGGACCCTGTGTGTTCGTCTGCCTCTGATCCTGATCCCAGCATTCCTGACTCCATCTCCGGAATCCGGCTCCTGTCGGTCACCGAGTCCAGCCTGGGACTTTTCCTGATGCTGCTGGAGACGTGATCATCATCCCAAGAGCTTCATGTGGTTTTGTATAGACTCTATACTTTTTTTTTTTAAAATTTGTTTTCTACTTTTTTATTTTTCTTATTTATTATGTTATTATCATTTCTATTTTCATTAAAGTAGTTTAGGGTTTTTTTCTGAACTCCTGAATCTCTCTAATCCCTTCCTCTCCTCTTTTTCTTGTGTGTGTCATCATCTGTCAGACTGGTCAAAACCACGACCGGGTGGTTCGGTGTTGATGGGGTCGGGCACTGGATTGTTAATGGCCACCATTGGCAGCAAGCTTTCTAGGAACTGTGGGTTAGAGAGGTGTTTGAAGTGGTGGCCCTCTAATGAAGCCGCTGCTGCTGAAGGATAACGAGTAGTTTACAACTGGATGCGGAGTGGTGTGAAAGCAGAGGGAGTGGGCAGGGGTGTGTTACACACCGAGCCAGGAAGCAAGGTGGGCCGTTGCCTCAGCGCTGCTCACCGCCCGGGAGTAACTCCCTTTGGAGTAGCTCTGCTTTAGCAAACACAAGCGTTGGGTCTTTCGCACTCAGTGCTGGATGCTGAGAGGGGGGAGGCAGACCAGAATATGCCTGATTCCAGGCTAAAGCATGGGCACAGCCTTACACAATCACAGGATGATATGGGGTTGGAAGGGACTTCTGGAGATCGTCTAGTCCAACCCCCTCCCTGCCAGAGCAGGTCCACGTAGAGCAGGCTGGACAGCAACACGTCCAGGTGGGTTTTGAATGTCTCCAGAGATGGAGACTCCACCACCTCTCTGGGTAGCCTCTTCCAGTGCTCTGTCACCCTCAACAGTAGAGATGCTGCTCCTTATGCTTAGATGGAACTTCCTATGTTAAAGTTACACCCATTACCCTTGGGACACTGAGAACTGGAACATCCTGATGACTTCTAACGCAACACAGGGGAGAAACACCTAGGCCAGGTTCTGATCCAGTACCAGAAAACGGCAGGGATTGCTAGGTGGGAAATTCCACTTAACCCCCATCCTGTCACCGCCCTCCGCTTCCGTCCAACAGAGGGGCGTTTCAGCCAGCAGCGTGGAGCACTCGGGGGATGCTGATGGCAGCGGAGGGAATGCTTTGAAGAAGACCTACGGGAAGAGGAAGATTTATACCAAAAAAAAAAGTATGGCTGAAAACTGAGAATTGTTAAATGGCTTACAAGTACGAATGCAAGTGAAAGGGCATTAGAAACTAACCTTGGGAGAGAGGGATTAAGGGCAGTAACTCTGCACTATTTAATCCCCAAGAGGGTGGTGCTCAATGGAGTTAAATCCAGTTGGTGGCCGGTCACAAGTGGTGTTCCTCAGGGCTCAGTATTGGGGCCTTTCCTTTTTAATATCTTCATTGATGATGTTGATAAGGACATAGAAAACACTATTAGTAAGTTTGCAGATGACACTAAGTTGGGTGGGAGTGTTGATCTGCTTGAGGACAGGGA
>VZTM01005299.1:117720-158773 GCA_013400555.1 Jacana jacana | reverse complement strand
ATCATCAATGAAGATATTAAAAAGGAAAGGCCCCAATACTGAGCCCTGAGGAACACCACTTGTGACCGGCCGCCAGCTGGATTTAACTCCATTGAGCACCACCCTTTGGGATCGTCCTTCCAGCCAGTGCTGGATCCAGCAGATCGTACGCTCGTCCAGGCCATGAGCAGCCAGTTTTTCCATGAGAATATGGTGGGGGACAGTGTCAAATGCTTTGCTAAGATCCAGATATATTATATCCACTGTCTTCCCCCCATCCAACAATTGGGTCATCTTATCATAGAAGGAGATCAGGTAAATCCCTTCGCTTTAGAACAAGCAAGAACTCGCCCAGTCAACGACATAAAATCGGTTTGACTGGAAGAAGCAACAACAGCAACAACAACAACAAAAAGGTCAGTCAAAAACTACTTGGTTGGTTTGGTTTGGTTTTTTCCTCGTGTTGTTGTTTTGGGGTGTTTTTTTTAAAGATCACCTCTCTCTCTGTAGAGGTAATAGGATCTGGAGAGTTTAATTCACCTGGAATTGAAGTGCTTAAGAAGGGGGATACGCTGAGTTAAAGTAAGGGTGAAGTCCTTTAAAGAGCTGCCTAGCTTGCAGATTTCCTGGAGCAGCTGGCGGTGCAACACAAACGCTTTCTAAAACGGAGCTGGAGAAATTGCCCTTTTAGAATGGTTGGAAATAACCGAGTTGAGGGGTAAAGTCAATTCTGAGTTCCAGGAAGCTGGGGCAGCAGCGTGGCACGACGAGAGGGAAGACTCTTGCCAGCCTCTTCAGGCCCATTTATTACTAATCATTGGTCATGCCCCCAAGCGGCTGGTTGATCTTGTCCAGCTGTGATTGCCCCAGCGGTGGGGATCATTCCTACATGGCTGGGCAAGCCCGGTTGATTAGGCTGTTTCAGCAACCTATTCCCATTTCCACCAGGCTCACCAGTCTCCTGGGCTCTACTGCTGCCATGTCCCCTGCGTGGTGTGCACAGGAGCCGTCCCAACCCACTACCATTGCCTTTCCACCTGTGGGACCAACCTTCTTCATCTGTTGCATACAAACATACCAAGCAATTAAACCAGCTTCGTAGCTCAGCCACAGTTAGTCTTTCATTAAGTGCTTTTCAGAGATGATTCCTCCAACTCTACACTCAGAGCCGTGCAGCGGGCAGTCTGGTACTGCCTGTCAAAAAAGTTGTAGAAGACTTCTGTGCTGAAGCAGACTGTTGAAAGCTCAGTTGAAAAGTGTGTCTCAGTGGTATTCGCCTAGATTATTGGGGGTGAAACTCTTACGAGACAGTTACTGCGTCTAAATATAGGTGTCTTAGAAACACAGGTTGGAAGGTAGCCCTGGAGGTCATCTGGTCCAGCTTCCCTTTCAAAGCGGACTGCTGCCAGCCCTAAATGGGGTCAGATGCATGCTGGGTAGCAAGAGGCTCTGCAGAAGAACAAGCTAGGATAAGAAGCAGCAGTTGTGTGGCCCCAGGTGAAAGCTGATGTTGTTGAAGGTCTTAAGGCTCCGTTCAGGTGCTGGCCAAATCAGTCCAGAGATCTCATGTTGGCAGTGGAGAAGAAAAACATGCCTGCCCAGGAAGGTTGTGGAGTCTCCTTCTCTGGAGACATTCAAAACCGGCCTGGACGCGTTCCTGTGTGACCTGATCTGGGTGTTCCTGCTCCAATAGGGGGATTGGAATAGATGATCTTTCAAGGTCCCTTCCAATCCCTGATATCCTGTGATTCTGTGAAGAGATCACTTGCTTTTACTGGCTGAAAATAAGACCAGGTTGTCCCAGGATGTTTCTCACTGGAGATATGGAGATAAACATTGTTGGAAAGTGGTAGCTAGAGGTGACAGCACGATTGCTCCCCTATGAGGTCTACAGAGAAACGGGTGACGCTTTCTCCAAGCCCCAGAAAGGAGAGATACAAAGAGTATCTAGTCATTCACTTGATAAAGTGAAGCTCCAGCCAAGGCAGAGCAGGGCATGGAGGTGATGGAGTCCAGACCACAGTGCAACCACGGTGACCACTCTCATGCAAGCTGGCAACAGGACCGCTGATGTTGCCTTTCTCCTGGAGCAAGGCAAGGCACGCTGGTTGCTTACCAAGCACTCATGAACAGATTGTTTAAAATGGTATGATTACCCAAATTTCTGAGGGGACCTAGACCGAGGGCCCTGCGAGAAGCAGACCTGGCTGGTTTGACAGTTTCTGAGCTGTTGTCCCATCAACCACAGATCTAGTTTTCCCTGCCATGGGAACCAGGAGGACAAAACATGGAGACATTGATGAGCTGAGCGGCAATACCTGGGGAGCGTGCAATCCCTGGCTGCTCTGAAGTAGTGGCAATAGGCAAGGAAGACTCCAGCATTAAAAGAGTTAAGGACTAATAGAAGGAAACAAAATGTCCTCTTTCTTTCCAAAGACAACTCTGGGAAGTTTCTCTAACTATTGGCTAGTAGTTACAGTATCAGAGGAAACATAGCTGATTTTAGCAAATAGAATGCATTTCACTCGTTAAAAGAAGTCAAACATCTTGATTAATTTATGCTAATTTATGTTCATTCTTCTGAATACATGAAATAAACTCAAGTCTTACTCTTAAAAAAGACATTTTTGCCCAAGTCTCAGGAACAGGCAAACCTACGCTCCTAAAAGCCTAGCATGAAAAAACCCTCAGCAAGTTGCCCACTTCGGTCTGGTTTGGCAGCTCGACAATTTAATGTCATTGGTTTGGGCCACTGCTGTTGAAGGAGTGGCTCCTTCAAAGCTGCAAACCAGGCTGGGAGGAGAAAGGGCTGGAATTATGTTTTGCACATCAACAAGAAGAAAGAAAAACACAAAAACCTGTGACGCCAATAGGCTTTCTCATTCCAGAAGCCTGAAGGATCCAGTCATTGGAAGAACTCATGTGGTTACCAGGGAAAGATTTAGGTGGGAAGAGACCTCTCCAAAAGCTCTGTAGTCCAAGCCCCTGCTCACACTAGGGCTACCTTTGTGGTTGGATCAGGTTGTTCTTACACTAAACCATCCTGCCTGACAAGAGTAGGGCAGTTCATTCCAGCGTGCTCCTCTGGATCCACTCCATTTTAGGTTGCATTATTAATTCAAGAATCCATTTTTAAATGCCATTTTTTTTGCAATCAATTAAACATCCCATTTCCTAAATGACAAGAAAAAAAAAAAAACAACCCACTCCATTCACTGCTTCCTAACAAAATAAAATGTAAATTACGTATCTGAATTAGCGCATAACTGTACGGTGCGTGTATAAATGTGACTAGATTAACATATCCACCGGGTTAAAACGAGTGCCAATTTTCATGTAAAGTCTATATTTATCAGCGTATTCGCATACCTCTCAGCCAGTGACAGTAAACCCACCAAAATAAAGTACAACTGCAGAATGAAGATTATTTAACCTGTGATTAAAATAAGCAATTCTCATCGTTTTGGTTTAAATCAGCACGCTTTTGTCTGTGAAGATGGAGACCTCAGCCTTGCTCTGAGTGGGCTGGTACCCACATCCCCTCCCATGGGGCTGTAGCTACCAGGATGAAGGTGTTCAGCGTTGGGCTCTGGGAGTAGTTTCTGCACCGTGGAAGACCTAGAGCTGAAATAGAAGAGGACCTTTACTTGGCTGCAGTGCAATGGCTCTGACAGCTTCTTGGCTGGGCTGTCCATTCTTCTATTAGTACCAGATGGCAGCTGATCTTAGCAGCCCAAGCATGCTCATGAGATGCATCTCCACATCCCCCAGATGGACCACTGGAGGGCATCTAAAGCCACGTCCTGTAGGCCCTGGGGCAGGGACTGCTGTCTCAATCAACAGCTTCATTGTCCCACACCTCAGACTAACACCATTCCCATCTTCCACCTCCTCTCAAGCTTCCCCCTACCTTGATTTGTGGGCATGCAGCTGAGCTCTGTCTCTGAAGCTTGTGACTTTATGGTCAGTGGCAGGAGGACCTGTGCTGTGCAGATAGACAGGGCTAGTGCACAGGGGCGTGGGGAGGGGAGATCAGATATATAACAGTTAGGAGGTTGTTGGTGCCAGGGCTCCTCTGTACTCTTTGACAACTCTCATGAATGGGGCGAAAGCACTCTTACTTGATGGTGGACCCTCACATGAGGCCCGGCAGTGTCACCATCAGAGCTGCAACCAGAATGCGGCAAGGGCAGCTCTGCAAGCCTGCGTTCCTGGAAGCTGCCAAATGATTGCTAGTTGCTGAGGCTGAAGCAAAGCCACATGCCCTGGGAACTGGGGTCTGGCAAGGAGAGAGAGAGGACTCCAAGGAGAGCTGGAACCATTGCTGTTGAAAGTTGTCGTCCATGGAGGGGAGAAGGTAGAACTGTGATGGGCTGTGGACCCCCTTCTCTACCCATTCACGGGATTGTTTTTCTCTTAGCTGTGTGTTTTAATATGAGAAGGTAGCACGGTTTTCCCTTTCCTTTGATGCTCTGGAAGAAATACATAACCTGGTGTGTCTCAGGGGCCCAGTTGGCCCTGTCCTTAGTCTACCCTAACAGCTCCCAAAGCAGAACTGCTCACAGCTTCCTCCATAAGCAGAGAGCCTGGCATTTGTTTTCTAGCAACATATTGATACGTACACATATTGTAGTTAACAGCACCATTATGTCTGTACCAGTACTCTGATTGTTTTTTTTTAACTCCAGCTAATGTGAGAAAACGGATTCAGGTATTTTTACCAAGATTTCCTTTCTGACATCACTTTTTTTCCCCCATAGCAGGTGGTCTCTGAAGCATTTTTCTGTCACCTCTGCTTACATTTCAAATTATCTGAGACACGTTCTTTCTAGGGATGCTGCTTGTCAGGGCACTGAGCCTGAAATTCACATCTAATCTTTGTAGCCTTCATCTTAATGAGTTTCTTCTCCAGTTCAGCAAGGTTTTTGACACGGTCTCTCATAGCATTCTCATAGGTAAGCTTAGGAAGTGTGGGTTTCACGAGCAGACAGTGAGGTGGTGATGAACTGACTGAATGGTAGAGGTCAGAGGGTTGTGATCAGCAGCGCAGAGTCTAGTTGGAGGCCTGCAACTAGCGGTGTCCCCATGGGGACCAGTCTTGTTCAACGCATTCATCAGCGACCTGGATGAGGGGACAGAGTGTACCCTCAGCAAGTTTGTTGATGACACCAAACTGGGAGGAGTGGCTGACACACCAGAAAGCTGTGCCACCATATAGCGAGACCTGGAAATGCTAGAGTGTTGGACAGAGAGGGACCTAATGAGTTCAACAAGGGTAAGTGTAGGGTCCTGCACCCGCAGAGGAATAACCCCCCACCAATACAGGTTGGGGGCTGACCTGCTAGATAGGAACTCTGCAAAGAGGGAACTGGGAATCCTGGTGGACAGCAAGTTGAACAGGAGCCAGAAATGTGCCCTTGTGGTCAAGAAGGCCACTGGTATCCTGGAGTGCATTAAAAAAAATGTGGTCAGCAGGTCAAGGGAGGTTATCCTCCCCCTCTATTCTGCCTTGGTGAGGCCACATCTGGAGTACTGGGTCGTTTGGGGCTCCCCAGTTCAAGAGGGACAGGGAACTACTGCAGAGGTTCCAGAGGATATGACCAAGGGAATGGAGCACCTCTCATGAGGAAAGGCTAAAAGACCTGGGTCTGTTTAGCCTGGAGAAGACTTAGAGGGTACCTCATCAATGCTTATAAATATCTGAAGGGCTGGTGTGAAGAGGATGGGGTCAAACTCTTCTCATTGTTGCTCGGCAAAAGGACAAGGGGCAATGGGCACAAGCTGGAACACAGGAAGTTCCACATCAACACAAAGAAAAACTTTTTTGAGGGTGGCAGAGCACTGGGACAGTCTGCCCAGAGAGGCTGTTGAGTTCCCTTCCCTGGAGATATCCAAAACCTGCCTGGATGCTTCCTGTCCAACCTACTCTGGGTCAACCTGCTTTGGCGGGGGTTGGACTAGAAGATCTCTAAAAGTTCCTTCCAACACCCTACCATTCTGTTATTCTGTGAAGAGGCAATATAACCCTTGAAGTAGAGAAAGAAGGGTCTGCGAGCCACAGTCCTGAGGTTTTCAAGAGGTTTTCAGACATTGCTGCTGGTGGTGGAGTTTGTGGTGGCATGTGCAGTGTGAAAAATGCTACGAAAAGGATGAGGTATCGAAGACAACCAGATGAGTGTCTTCAAAGAGAAGTTTTTCAGCTGAAGGGTGGTCCCTCAGAAACCAGACAGGCCCCTCCAAAGCTCACATTCAATATAGCAGCTTGGGAAAAGCAGCTCCTTTCTTTGTAATGGCTAGTTGTGATCCTGCTGCTGTGCAACCCTACTTGCTGGGGTCACACACTCTGAAGGCCTGGGGGTTACAGCTGTGGACATCAGCCCACTGAGCTTCGGCTCGGGCAGCAACGCTATCTGCAGGAAACGCCATTTTGTGGTGGCTGTGAAAACAAGGCTGCATATCTGCTTCAGTGAGCAATTTATACGGTTTGTAATGCGTCATCGGTGGTACAGCCTTGTAGGGGCCAAGTTAGCCCTCAGAAATCAGAAAATACTGGAATTAACATCACCCCTATGTTGTGCATCACTGACCACCACGATTGCTTGATGCCACAGTAGGGAGTAGACTCCCCTCAGCTTGCCGCATTGATGTGTCCTGTCAGAACTACTGTTTCTCCTGTCCTTGCCCTTCTCCCAAAGAGGTTTTTGCAGAACCTTAAAATGGCAGTGCCCCATAGGCAGCTGGCACAAGCCTAGCCCAACAGCACGGCAGTTTCTGCTGCACTCGCAGTCTCCCAACCATGGCAGGGGGGAGCACACCACAGAGTAGCTGGCTTCTCCATGCACTTGTGGACCATAAGAGTTCCCTGAAGGAATCTGACAACCTGAACCAAATCCAGGGCATGCCACCGTGCCTGAGAAGTACTAAGTAGCCAAGGTGTCCTCACATCACTAAGCACCTTCTTTCCAACTACACAGGAGCCTCACGGGCATTGCTACTAAAGCATCAACCAAGGATCACTTCTTTGACAGCTCCTTCATCTTCTGCCTTGTGCTTGAATTCTCAGTGTATGTCCAGGGACTCTGGTCTGTTCATTCCTGTTTCTTGTTTTCATATGCCATAAATCTCTTGCTGGCACACATAGACTCAGCCCATGTAGCCAGCACCTGCCAGACGTTAATAACACTGTGTGACATGTCATGTTGGTGTGCTTTCCTAGGTCATGCCTTTCCATCAGCCACTGAGGTCAGCTCTGGGAAGCTGCTGAAGTCAGGACACAGAGATCAGCCTGGACCTTGTTGTTATGGGGGAGCAGAGGGGATCAACAGAGCTGGGGAGCTGCAGGCCCTAGAGCTGTCTAAAATCAGCTAATAAGCAACGCTTCTCAAGCTAAGCAATGGAAGATAAGGAATTGGCTAAAATTTGAGAACCCCAGCAGTGCTGCCTGTTTTAATGTGAGTGGCAAGAGCCAGCTGGAAAAAACGCCTCCTGCTCACTGTGTTTCTAAGAAGCTGAAAAAGCATCCTGAAATTCAACGCTGTTGTTATATGGTCAGGTTTCAGGCTTCTCAGAAACTTTACCTTCCAACAGGGTACCTTAGAGCAAACGACAGCTTGTCTCCTTGCAAGGACCCGCAGAGCTACGTGCTGTTGCCAGACACCCTTTTAACGGCCCACAAGGCTGCAGTGCTTTGAGCTTCCACCTTGATGGCCCTCATGGCCACTCAGGCGATGTGGCAGCCCTGCCGCCCGCAGCCGCAGCGCTCTCTCCACCGCCGTGGCATGCAGCAGTGCTGCTGGAATCCCCCGGGATTTGCGAGAGAGGCCGCTTCTCTGGTGGCTCCTCTTGGGTTCCTCAAGGGTGTCTACCTGGCAGCTGGGCTGAGGATGTGTGGGGTGCTGGGGCGGGCACACGGAGCCGCTGTGCCAGCCTGCGTTTTGCTTACGGCTGCACTTCCTGGAGCTGCTGCGCCAAGCAGTTTCTTTCCAGCCACCCCTGACACAGCTGCTTCCCCGTGATGGTTACGGTCAGGAAAGTGCCCAGCCGTGGGAAAGCGCTGTGTCGGCGGCTTCTCCGTGGGGTGCACACGAGGGACCCTGCGTCTGTGCCCCACGCTTTGTGGTCGCCACGGTAAGAGGCAGGCACGGGTACATGGGGGTGGGTTTCCCTCAAAATCAGTCCCATGGGGGCCCTGGGCATCACTGTGCTGGTAGTCCCAAGCCTCTTTCGCCAGCACCATTCCCCATTTTGCTGCTGGGAAGGCTTTAAGATGCCTTTGGGGCAAAGGAAGACCAACTGGTGCTCTCATGACTTGCTGGGGGTTCAAAAGATGGCACGGCTGCCTGCAAAACATCCAGACAGCTTCCCAGCACATCCCAAAGCAAGGCTGTACTGGGATACTCTGGGTGGGGTGGGCACGGGGTGTGCGTCTCAATCTCCTGTAGGTGGAACAGGTATTTGTCCCCTTTCTCCTGCAGAAGAGCATAAAATGCTTGGGGGGGGGAGGGGGGGGAAAGGGACCACTTTTGGGGTACCCTTAGCCTGGGGTTAGCCTGGTCAGGCATCATATGCTGTTGCAGGCTGTTGCCAGCCACCACAAGCCACCACCGTGTCCCTAAGAGGGAAGCTCCCACCTCTTGCTTGACTTGTCCCCATGACCCCCGGCTTCCTCCTTCTTCCTGGGGTGCCCATCTTCCCTCACACCCCAGACAGGCACAGCAAGCACCCGTGTCCCCAGCTCTCCATCTGTGATGTCATCCTCTTCTCATTCCACCACTGCCAGTGGCTACCGTGCTAGGGCAGACATGGCGAGGTTGCTCTGCCTGATTGGTGAGTGACAAGTGTCCCTGATACCCTTCCAGGACCACCGTGGAGGCTACGGAACATGGGAGCAGGCAGGAGAGGAGGGGGTCCAGTTGCAGGTGAAGGAGGGAAAGGAGAGGAAGGAGGGACATCCCCATGAAGAGGCACAGAGCTGTCAGTGTGGCAGACAGGGGGCTCGCAGGGGTGGGCAGCAGGGCCTACCCAGTGGGTAAGGATGGATGTTTGTGGAGAAAAAAAACCCAAAACAAATGAATGAACAGAAAAACCCACCAAAACAATGCTTCCCCCAAACAAAACCAAGCCAGACAGCTGCCACCCAGCCCACAAAAAAAACCCTCAATTTTTTAACTTTTTATTTATTCTTTTTTTGTCCTTTTTTATGTCTTTATTTTTCTTTTTTTCTTCTTTTTTTTTTATTTTCTTCTTTTTTCCTTTTCTTCTTCTTTTTTTTCCTTCCTCTTTTTCTCTTCCTCCCTCCCCCTACCATTTTTTTCCCCCCCCTGATTTTTCCTTCTTCCTCCCCATTTTGCGCCAGGGTTCCTGGTTCCTTCAGGGCCCTGCACACAGGGGTGAAGGAGGGAGACATCAGGCCAGCTCATCCCAGCACCCCAACACCCTGCTCATCACCGGCAGACAGCACCAGGCCACCCCACCAGCTACTCCTTCCTTTCCACCCACCGCTTGTCCATCGTTAAGGAGGGTTAATTGCAGCCTATCTTCTCCCCCAGGGCTGCTGACCTTACTGCTGTCCTCTGTCACTGCACTGCTGCCTCCTGCTCCGGGCAGCCCCCTGTCAAACAGGGAGTACCAGCTCTTCTTTGCCAGCTTGCAGCCCTTCTGGAAGGCGGACACTGTCTGCCAGGTGCGCCAGGCACACGGCTGCCTCAGCCCTGACATTCTGCAGCTGGACCAGGAGGAGAACCACGGCCACGTCCCTGAAGGTAGGGGCATCACCCCACCTCCAAGGGGCAGAGGTGGGCATCGCCCCAGCTGGAGCAGTGCCAGCTGTTTCTCTGCCCCAAAATGCCACAGGGAAGTACAAATGGTGGTGGGATGGGTTATTTTGGGGTCTCTAGTCCAAAGTTCAGCTCGGAGCAGGACACTGTCAGTACTAGAGCATCATGTGTTCATGCAAGGGAATTTGGTTTTGTGGAGTCTCTGGGCACCTCTTCTGTGCTGCACTGCTTTCCTGTGGACAAAATAACTTCTCTAATCATAGAATCATAGAATGGCTTGGGTTGGAAGGGACCTTAAAGATCATCAGGTTCCAACCCCCTTGCTATGGGCAGGGAGATCAACCACTAGACCATGTTTTTTAAAGCCCCATTCAACCTGACCTTGAACACTGGCAGGGCAACCTATTCCAGTGTCTCAGCACTCTCATAGTGAAAAATTTCTTCCTAATATCTAATCTAAATCTACCCTTTTCCAGCTTGAAGCCCTTACCCTTCATCCTACCACTACATGCCTTTGTAAAAAGTCCCTCTCAAGCCTTCTTGTAGGCTCCCTTCAGATACTGGAAGGTGACCATATGGTCTCCCCCAAGCCTTCTCTTTTCCAGGCTGAACAACCCCAACTCTTTCAGCCTGACCTATGGCGAGGTGCCCTGTGCCCCTGATCGCCTTCACAGCCCTCCTCTGGACTCAGGTGGCCATTGCCATTTCAGTGGCCCTTTGCCGAGCCCTCTGGTTTCTCCACATGTCTGTTAGTGGGGTGACAGGGGGAAAAAACCAACTGGCCACAGTTTTCTGCAGCTCACTGAAGCTCATCATCTCTTCCCAACAGTTCATCTTACAACCTGACCAGCTCCTTCCCGCTTGATTTAGGGTTTAATGCAGAAGCTTGGCTCATGGGCTCTCATGGGCCTTTAAGAAAGCTTGAGCTGATAAGCTGCTTTTTTAAGTGTTTAAAATTTCAGGAGCCAAGAAACATCCCAGTTCAGAAAGCACCATAGCAACAGCACCCTTTAAATCTCT
The DNA here is from genome assembly GCA_013400555.1 of Jacana jacana. Lineage (NCBI taxonomy): Eukaryota > Metazoa > Chordata > Aves > Charadriiformes > Jacanidae > Jacana > Jacana jacana. The sequence goes on along the minus strand of VZTM01005299.1, from coordinate 147,998 downwards.
GCAATCATACTTTCCCTGCACCCCTGCACCAGAGAATTTAAGTGGCGTAATTATATCTGTGCAGCTGAAAAACTTGGGACTACTTCTGTTGTATTTTCCTCCAGAGGAAGAAAAATAGGAACAATTTTCTCATAAAAAATATGTCTTATATTTAGCTATGAACGTCAATGAACTGACTGATCAGCCAAGTGTGCTTATTTGGACTGCAGCTTGAGGGCAACTATTTCTTGCTTGTTTCTGCAGCTGTGTCAGGGGAATGGGTTCCACCCTGCATCACCAGACCCTGGGACGGATCCTGGGTTTCTCCCTCACTTGCAGACACCTTCAATCCAGGATGTCGTGGCACTAGGCGCACCCAGGGTCTTTCCCTGGTTCCTCTCCCACCGATGCCCAGCACACTGGTGCTGCTTTTTGGCTTTCCCACCACACTCTCACTGCTGCTGCCTTCAGAGGCTCAGCTCCTCCAAGAGCAGGAGCACCTGGGAATGCCAGGAGACAAGACAATTTTGCAGGATGCCCTCTTTGCCACCTTTTTCTCCATCCCTCAGCCCAACAGACCCATCCATCAGACTTTATTCCCCTCCATTTTCCCTTTCTTCCAGTTTTGGCATGCGTTGCAGCCAGGCTGAGAGGCCGAGGCCGACTGGACATGGCTGAGCATGTGCCCTCACATGTTTTATCTTTACTGTCCTCACAGATAAATGGCAGTGCTGTTTACATCCAAATAGTCAAGACCTTTAATTGGGCCTCTTCAGGGGTGGTGCTACGGAAAGTAGTTACCTTGTGTTTTAAAGAAGGGAAGCCTACACATAACCTTTCAACTCTCTTTGTTGTGGAAGATGAGAATCAGGAGGATGTTTCCTGATGAGTGTATGTAAATACCTTGGCTGGCTCCACCTTTCAGTGAGGATGCAGTTGTTAATTAATTGCTCTGCCCATGCTGTGGGCTCCTGCAGGCGGAGCTGTACATAAAGCCCAAGGGGGTGGCTTCCTGACACCCAGCAGGAGCTGTAGCTGTTTACAGCAAACACATGGGCAGAAGGAACAGAGGACAGAGGCAAAAGATCGTATTGATTAAGCAGCCAGTGCTGGGAAGGGGTCCCCTTGGCGGGAAGGTCAGACAATTCAAAGAAAGATATTTCCACAGGTCAGATGAGCTGAGAGAAAAGAGGAGAGGGGAACCAGTGCTAGAGAAGGCAAGCTGCTCATCAGGCCATGCCGTCAGCACTCAGCAGGCTGTGGGAGAGCTAAGCTATGTTGAAAATCAAGAGACCAGCAAAGAGGGCCTACAGGAAACTCTATCTGTATCAAGTTCGGGGTTTTTTTAACTTCCCAGATGTTGGAATGAAAATGTACTTTTCTTCTCTCCCCACCCTAAAATGCAAATTTTCTGTATCATCAAAGGGATGGTTTGTGACAGGACCCAAGCTGTAATATTGTAGCCTGCACTGCTGGTGATACAGTCCTGGCTCAGGAGGGTCAGGCTCATGTTGGGGTTAGCAAATGTTTGGGCTTCTTCCCCTTCCCAATAGTAGCAATGCTCCTTCGCAAGTAGTGGCTGGGTGGTGGAGTAAAACACTGCAGCTGCCTGTCCGTTGCACTGGCCGTATTTTCCCCCCCCACATCCTGGAGGGATTTTATAGAGCACCACAAAAGGACAAGGTGGGAATCTGGCATGTTTCCTACAAGTGGGGCATTCTTATCAGCTGGGATCTCGGTGGACACCTGAAACTCTACTTTGGCTGGTGAATCTGTATGCTCAGCACGAGAGAAGGAGTGCCTACAGTGCAAAGGATGGTGTACAAGCGACTAACAGGAGAGCAGTGAGATGCCACTGCTAACCTCCTCTGGCTCAGCCACACACCATTTGGTGTGTGCAGAGGACTGGCTGTGCCAGCTGGGCTGTGCACACACAGGGCAGAGAAAGCACAAGATTACCCCCAGCCCCAAATCTCCCAGGGTTTTCAGCGTCATCTCAGCCACCTTGCGATCACTGCAGGAAGCACTGCAGCTTTGGAGCCGGTATTGGCGGCACAGGCCTTGCCAGCAGCATCTTGGCCCTATGGACTTTCCTCCATCCCCTTGGAATCACTGTCAAATGGAAAAGATTGTCTACTCTGGAGTTCCCAGACCTAGTCTGGTCATCTTTATAACCCATCACATCACAACATGCCTTTTGGTTTTTTTTCCCCAAATCCTTCAAAGATTAATAACAGAGTCACAGAAAGAGGAGGATTAGGTCTCAGTAAAAGCCAGGATAACCGTGTGGAAAAGGGCAGCATGGTGAACTGAAACTCTGGGTGTTTTGGAGGGAAGGTGCACGTGACATCTGGGATCGGGAGCTGTAACAGCACAGGGCTGTGATCTCCACTTGGGGGCAGACAGCTTTGACTTTCCCTTCAACCACAAGCTGCTCTGAAAACAGCCATTTGAGAGGTCCCATCCCTTGCTGTGCCCAGGCCAAGGGGGCAGATGCCTAAACCCATGGCCTGACCCCCATCCTGCATCTCTCTCTCTCACCCCTCTCCAGGGCCAGTCTGCTCTGACCTCCTGGAGGCACCCTGGTTTCAGACCTTCTGCCAGTTCGCCCAGTACCGCTGCTTCACACGCCAGTTCTACGCCAAGGTGGGCAGTGGGATTCGGGATGGGTGCAGAGGTATCTCTTGGGAGATGTAAGGGGTGAGGAGGAAGGGAAGATAACACAATGGGACTTGTCTTTCTCCCTCTCTCCTCCACTCAGCGAATCCCATGTCTGAGTTTGTCTCCTCCAGAAAACCTTTTCCTGACAGAGCAACCCCCCACTGTGAGGTCCTGGGAAAAGGATGAAAGACTCCCCAAGGAAGAAGGTATGGCTGCACCAAGGTGTGCTCGGAGCCCCTGCTTGCCTGCTGGTCTCCTGTAGCTACTCCTGCCACCCATCAGCTTTCTGCCTGGCATAGAAAGGAGCCTTCAGTGCCCCCATCCCACTCTCTCCCTAGCTCCAGGGCAGGCTTCTCTCTCTGCCCTGCTGCATGACAGTGTGGATGCTTTCCTGAAGTACTCCTACGCACTGTCAAGTCAGAAACAGCTTCCAAGGAAGCTCCCCTCAGCCATGCCAGGGATGCCAAGATCCCAGCAGCACAGGGGGCGGCCTGTGTCCCAGCTCACCCTGCTGGTCCCAGCTCGTCCTGCCATCTCGCCTTCCAGTCTGGGATCCCCTGCCCAGGCAGAACAATCCTGGAAGCAACACCTGCAGAGCAGTGTCTGGCAACTGATCCGTGTGGCACTCTCCTTGGACACGTCCTTGGGCACCAAGGGCTCTTCTCCAGACACCAGCACCAAGTCAAAGCCAGGGAACACGTCAGACAGCGCGGAGGAGGGAGTGCAGAAAATGTCCCCCCATGGCAGGTAAGGGGAAGACCTGTCTCCCCAGCCTGGTAGAGTACTGTATGCCACCCATGCAGGGCTGTCCTCACCATGCCAGCTGCTACCCCTGTGGCATTCATGTCCCTACCCTGAGCAGCTGATGAGTACAGGTAGGATTACTGGGACCAGCTGTCCCATACGGGGCAGCAGTGTACCCAGGGACCCCTTCAGATATTCTCTGCTCCAGCACAGAATGAGCAGGGAGAGGGTGACCCAGTACTGCTAGAGGCTGATGTTACTGTGTTTGCCTCCTAAGCAAAGTGCATTTAGGTTGGGCCTTAGCTGCAGGCAGGGCTTTCTCCCATGCATGTGTATCCCCCTGCTGTGGCCATCTGCAGTGTGCGATTGCCTCTTCACTCCTCCTCCTCCCAACTCACCTCTCCTGGGAGTCTGGATGACCTGCAGAAGTAGCTTCCTTGCAAACATGGGGATACAGGAGTAAACCTATGTCTCTCCGTGCTCCTCGTCTGTCTGTGTGCAATGTGAAGCAGATGATTCTTAAAACAGTCTGACCTGAGGCAGAGCTCTGAGGAGTGCTCCATCCTCACCTGGGCAGAGCAAAAGCAGAACCCAGGCTAGGAAAGAGCTGGAAGCACAGAGCCTTGCTCCTGACTGTGCAGGACCTCTACTTCTCCTCAAGCACATGCCTCACTCTGGATCTCTTCCTAGGGGTTTTCTGGTTCCCCATGCTGGCTTTGAAAGCGGCTGCTTGCTCAGTTCAGCGCAGGGCCCTGGGACAGTCCAGTTCAACTGCACTCCTTTTATGTGCCTTTCTTAGTTCCTCTGGCCCAGCGATGCTGGAGGAGCTTGTTGAGCCTCTTGAGCTCCTCTCAGCTGACCTGTCAGGATCCATTCACTTCTGTGTTTAGGCAGCTGGGGCTAGTGAGCCCAAACACAAAAGACCAGTAAAAGGATCGTATGTTTTCACTCAAATTAACTTTTTGATCCTTTAGTACTTTGCGGCTGAAGACCACTTGCTTTGAGATGCAAAGATTGTTTTGCTTGCCAAGAGAAAAAAAAAAATTGCTGTCTAGATGTGGTTTTCATGGAGAAGTCATTTTGGTTTCATGCTGCTACCGCTTAGTGATGTTCCTGTAAACACACAGGTTTTGTGCATGATTGCACATCTGTGGTTTTTGTTAAAAACACTGCATACTACTGCACTTGAGCCAGAGATCCCACTTCTGCATGTAAAAATGAATTGCGTCGTGTTGTTAAAGCTGTAAATGTTCTCTTGCAAGGCTGTTACTTATGTCATCCTCCTTCCTAATATTGTAGGAGGCTTTTACTGCCCAGCAATTTTTTTTTTTTTTCCTGGTGTTATGTACTCTAAGGCAAAATTATGTTTCACTGAGGATGTGTGTGTTTTCCCTGCCTCTGAAGTTGAGCCTTGCTGTGATTTAGTTATATTGGGATTACTGAGGGACCGCTGTGATTGCAGATGACACTCGTTATTCTGCTCCAGAGTTTCTCAAGGACGCTAATGCTGGCTGTCTGGCTGTAACCTGGCAGCCGAGCCCCATCAATCACGCTAAGCAAAGCTTAAACTCAAGTGAGGATAAAAAAGCGAGAGAGATAGACCGCGCCTGTCGGCTTTGCTGCTCTCCACATCCCGCCTCCTCTCCAAGGGACTTCAAAGAGTGACCTAAAAAAAGGGCAAAACGCTTTGAGGCATTCCCATTCCAGCAAGAGGAGCAGCGCTGGGTGGGACTGGTCGGTGTGCACGGGTGCCACTCAGTGTCTGGTTGAGCACAAGCTGCACGTGGCTGTGATCAGTACTGAACCCAGGGCTGCGTTTCTTCTCTAGGGTTTTATTGGCCAGTGAGACATCTGGCCCTTCTCGCTGCACTGGTAGCTCTACCAGCTTTCACGGTGCCTGCTGAAGGTAGCTGTGACCTGTAGAGAGAGCCATGGCGATGGTAGCAAAATAACAAGGAGAAGAATTGGCAGCCCACTTCCGTGGTCTTTCTGCTAGCATTGAGTCATTATTGGGCAAAAATAAAAGTGTCTCTTACTGCATTTGTCTCAAATTTTTAGTCCTTATTGTGCTTTTTGCCTCCTTCATTAAAGAGCTGTCTATTTCTTAGTTTTCCTCTTCTCCAAGTTACCTGTATTCCATGATTCAGTCTAGCAGTAAGCCAAACTCGGCTCCAGAGCTCTCATGTTATAAAGCCCGCACGACCCATTTTCTGTGGCAAATTTTAGTGTCCCTTTAAAAATCCACCCGCTCCAGCTCTGTGTGCCCTATTCAGCAATGGATTTCAGCAGCTGGGTATGCAGAAGAAGGTCAACCTCCCTTCCCTTCCTGGCTCTTCTGTTTGCACACAAGAATTGCATTTACCCTTTTTCTCAGGGCTTCCCACTGTTGCCTTGTTTGTCCACTATGACCCCGACATCCCTTTCAGCGTCATGGCTGTCCCGGATACAGACACTGTCCTGGTGGTATTTGCACGTGGATGCTCGTGTTTTGCGTGAGCCCAGCCTCTCCAACAAGGTTGAGCAGAGCCCTCCTGGCAGCTGCACTCTCCTACTCCTGCTTTACACCTCCAAGTAGTCCTTGGTGTGCTTACATACTTCATCTTGGTCACTTCATTTTGGCCAAGAAGGCCAATGGCATCCTGGCTTGCATAAAAAATAGTGTGACCAGCAGAAGTAGGGAGGTGATTGTTCCCCTGTACTCAGCACTGGTGAGGCCATCCCTTGAGTCTTGTGTCCAGTTCTGGGCACCTCAGCACAAGAGAGATATAGAGGTGCTGGAGCAAGTGCAGAGGAGGGCAACGAAGCTGGTGAAGGGCCTGGGGCATAAATCTTACAAGGAAGGATTGATGGAGCTGGGACTGTTTAGCTTGTGGAAGAGGAGGCTGAGGGGAGACCTCATCACTCTCTACAACTGCTTGAAAGGGCATTGTAGAGAGGTTGGTGCTGGTCTCTTCTCACGGGCAATGAGGGACAGAACCAGAGGGAATGGCTGCAAGCTGCAGCAGGGTAGGGTTAGGCTTGACATTGGGAAAAAATTCTTCACAGAGAGAGTGGTCAGTCACTGGAATGGGCTGCCCAGGGAGGTGGTGGAGTCAGCATCCCTGACTGTGTTTAAGAGTAGATTTGATGTGGTGTTGAGGGATATGGTGTAGGGGAGAACTTTGTAGAGTAGGGCTGATGGTTGGACTCCATGATCCCAAGGGTCTCTTCCAATCAAAATTATTCTATGATCCTATGATCTCCAGTGGCTTTAATTTTAAGACCAGACCCTTCATTTAAAATACTCTCATTGGAAAAAAACCCACTCTCTTCAAATCATCATCACCCGTTAGCATTTACCTCTTTTTTACCCAGGGTCTGGTTGTGCAGGATGGGACCCATTCCCCTGACCCTTCTCAGCTGCTTTCAGGGACAAGCAGTCTCTTGGGAATGATGTAGAGGCATCTTTTGGCCATTCAGTAAGGCCAGGCTGCAATTTTAGTGTCTGCATATTGCTGCTGTGCATGGCTAGCTGTGAAAGGGAAGGCGTGACAAGTCAGGTGGTCTTCTCACCAACAGGCCAGAAAAAGTTCAAGGCTTTTGGAAAACTCAGAGCAGGGGGCTCTCAGTGTCCCAGGTGGGGAAGAGGTAAGAGGCTGCAATATCGTGCAGCTCAACAGGAGGGATGTATTTACAAAATACACATTTTTCCATGCTTTGTGCCCCCTGACCCTTGGGCAGGTGGTACGTTTCTGTTCTCCTCGTGGCTCCTGTGTTAGGTTATGTGCTGGGTTTGATCTGTCAGGTATCTAGCCAGCCTGTTTGCCTTCTTGGCATGCAGGCCAAGGTCTCTTTTTCTTTCTGAAGCTGTTAAGAATGGCTTTTTCCTTAGTGGGTTTATTTTCCTGCAGCAAGCCCTCTAAATCAGAAGTTGCAAAGTGCTGGAAAGCTGCTCTTTGCTCCTTATCTTCTTTTCTGCTTGCCTCAGGTATTCACCCCACCTCTCACGGCCAGCCAATATCGGGGGGGGTTCAGCAGCTGAAAGGCCCAAGTCCTTGTCATTATGTCAAGAGAGAGGTGGATGCTGTTAACCAGCACTCTTCAGAGGTACCCCTGAAGTAGGCTCTGTATGTGTCACTCCATGTCTTGAGATGCTGAAGCAAGATAGACTTTTATCTGAAGTTTTCTCTTTTCGCCTTTGAGCAACTACTGATCTTGGCCCACAGACTCTTCTCAATTATATGTTTTTGCATTCCCTTTGAAACATTGCCTCCTGGTACCCGTTAGGCTTTTTCCAGGGCAGCAGTGAGGATGTCAACGTGCAGAGATACTAAGCTGGGGAGGGATTTGCATTAGGAAATAGCTTTAGACAGACCTTTCAGTTCCCCTGACGCATGGGGAAACTTCTGCACACCCACAAACACTTCAGCAGTGTGGCAGTGAGTGCGGGGCACCAGCAACAGTGCTGTGCTGGCTCTCTTCAGTTTGCCCATGGTGGCTCTGTGATGGGACACAAAGCCCCAGTGCTGTCACTAAGGCAGCAGCAGCAGAAGAGTGGCTGGATAGGCCAGACAGCAGTGCCAGGGTGCTGGGAATCACTGGAAGAGGAACCAGGGATGGCCCTTGGGTGCACCTAGTGCCACAGCATCATGGATTGGAGGTGCCCACAAGTGCAGGAAAAGCCCAGGGTCCATCCCTGGGTCTGGTTATGCAGGGTGGGACCTGTTCCCCTGGCACTTCTCAGCTGCTTTCAGGCAGTAGCTGTCACTTGGGGATACTGTAGAGGTATCTCATTCACCCAGAGGTAGTCAACCAAATGATAGAGTTGCAAGCAGAGGTCAGAAAGCCTCATGGCAGAGATGGAGAAGGGAGATAGAGGAGGAAATAGGTGTGACAGAGGGTACAGCAGAATTTCTTGGTAACCTCAGGCGGATGGCACGACTCAGTTTCCTGGGTGATTGAGCAGAAGATAAGAAGGGGATGTGGGGTTTTCTGATCTGCATGGGCCAATCATATGGCCTATAAATCTAATGTTTGCCAAGCAGCAGAGGCTCTTACCCACATCTGACTGCATCTGTTCTGAACAAGTAGGTCATCAACACTCAGCAGATGTTTTATCACTACTTATGAGCTACTTATGGTAGTACTCTTTTTAGAAAAGACTGGAGCCAAGTTCTCTTTTACTGCCCCTTTTGCCTGTAACCCTCTATTTGCATCTTGTTCAAGCTGCATTTGTTGGACCAGTATGTGTGTTGGGAAAAGCAACACTTGTTAAGCCCATTTATTAGCAGTTGCTTTCTAAGCTTCACATTGTTATGTGTTTGCTATTTTTATAAAAGTACAGCAAGCTGGACAGTTTTCTTCCTTTTTTTCTACCTTGGTGATGAAAATACCAGAGCTATTCATATAATTTTTAATGACTGTTAATGTGCCTCTCACTTTACTGGCTTGAACATCCTGGTGCAATGAAGAAGTCAAATCCTAATACGCCGCTGGAATAAGAAGCAGTAGTGGAACACTAGCCAATAATGACATATTTGAGGATAAATTCTTTCAGAGAAGTTTGGAGAATAATACCAGGGTCATTAATGGAAATTTGTGAGTCCCATCAAGACGACCCAGCCACTGTGCCAGACCTTAAAGGCGAAGGTCCAACTGTGCTTAAGCAGTCAAGCATCTGAGCGGTGGCAGGGACTCCCTGGGGCTGTCACAAAGTAGATCGAACGTTTGTTCTCCTGGGCTACAACTGCTTAAGAGAGAAATTGTCAATGTTAGGTAACACACACACAAAGAACAATCCCATAAGGAAACACTAGATGGGCCTTGGGGGCTGTCACTGGTTCTTCTCTCAGCGATGTCTAGCTCCCAGTGACAGAAATATGTTGAGAGGACAGAACTGAACAACCTTAGACAAGATTTTCAAGTGGGATGAGCACAGACTTTTTGCTCTAAATTTGAAATTTCTTCTTCGTCTTGGTATCCTAAATGGTCTGAATACTTATAGAGGGGAAAATAAAGAATAAAATAAAATGATCATGTGAAGCCATGGGATAGCTGAGTGGATGGACATAAAGGGTCTTACAGGCTCTGGAAGTGGTCTCTGCAGTATAGGTGGGTTCTGTTTCTCTTTTTTACTGGCACATTTTAATTCTTTCCAGCTTTGCCTGAAAGAGTTGGCATTTGTTACTGCTATCCTCAGTTTGTATTCTTTTGTCCTCTCTGAACTCGGATCCTCCCTCCACAAACCTCTGACCAGATTGGTCACACTGTGGTGCATCGCAGAAAGAGATGCACGGGCTTGCAATAAGTGGATTTTCAGGTTTTCAGCTGACCTTGGTTCTTCAGTGGATGTGGTTGATGTGCTGTGGGTTAGCCCCACAGTTACTTGTTTTCACATCTGTATGCACAGAATACCATTTGCAGCCTTGTCCCTGGCACAGTACAGGACAGTGTGTTGAAGAAACACCTTCGCTTGCCTCGATGCAGGCTAGAGCAGCATCTGCTGCACTGTGATAAAGCAAGTTTGACTGTATTGTCCATTGTATTTTCTGAGAATAAGATTTTTCAGGTTAGAATAATAGAATAGTTTAAGTTGGAAGAGACCTTAAAGATCACCTAGTTCCAACCCCCCTGGCCTGGCCAGGGACACATGCCACAAGACCAAGTTGCTCAAAGCCCCGTTCAACCTGGTCTTGAACACCTCCAGGGACAGGGCCTCCACAGCTTCCCTGTGCAACCTGTTCCAGTGTCTCACCACCCTCATAGTGAAAATTTTCTTATTGATATCTAATCTACCCTCTTTCAGTTTGAAACCATTACCCCTTGTCCTATCAGGTTCCCAGGACTAGAAAGTTCTCTTGTAGCATCTAAGTGAGAGCAACACCTTCGGAGATCCTGACATGCTCGTTTGCTGCTGGTTACCGTGATCTACTTGGGTACAGGATAACTTGTTTCTGACCCACTGCAAGTGCAGAGCACACGTTGCAAGCTCCTTCATCCACGGTGTGTGGCAAGGCCCAGGGATCTATTAAGGAGATGCACAAAACTTCTTCCTATTAGTAGCCCTGATGCCCACGCACGTTCTATGTGAGTGCACACCCAAGCCCAGTGCAAATGCCAAGCACCCTCGTGTTCTTAATGGCAGAGAGATTGATCTCTTTTAGCCTTCAGGCCTGGCAAATGCTTTGATAACTCACCCTGGCCTTCCTGCTCAGCATAGGATATGGAGCCACGTCTAGTGAGCCCTGAAGGAAAAACAGTATCATGTGGCTGAGCACTACAAGAAGTTTGGGGTGTCTTTTTGAAGTCTCCAAGCTGTGGAGAAACCAATCCATTAGCTGCTCCCATGCTAAATATCCTGCCTGTCAGGAGCATGCATCTAATTTCTGGTTTGAATGGATCTCACCTCCAATCACCAAAAGCCATTACTCTTCCATCTGCTGATGAAGAGAGCCTTCCAGCTGATCCCTGTCTCGGTAAAAGTACAGACTGACCGAGTGGCCACCCACTAATGCTTTTGCTCAGCTAAGTAAGGATTCTTCTGTTTCTTTCTCCAGGTGAAAGTTATCCAGGCCTTAGGAAAACTCATCTTCATGACCTTTCTCCAGGTTTTCCAACTCATTTTCTTAATTTTTTTTAAGACTAATATGAAGGTCTCCAAGAAGTTTCAGCTATTCTTAGGAAAACTACAGGTTAGCCCATGCATGGATCTTAAGAACATTTTAACGTAAGCAATTACTGCTCTTTTCATACTTTCTGCCAGATCGAAGTTCTGTTTCCAGGCGCAGATGACAAATACATAATGAGCATTTTTACCTCTTCTGCATTATCGCTGATAATTCATACCATCCCTGCCTCATAACAATTCTGTACCGCATGTACAAGTTCTTCTGTTCCTAAGAGATGTAAAATATTTTTATTGCCCTTGTCCCACTGTCCTTAAATTTGCTATTTTTAGCTTCCCGTGTCAGTTTGGATGAACAGTTAATTCATTGTTACCATTTTTTTTCCCTCTTTCCAACAAATACGTTGGTTCAAGCAGGAGGGAGTTATAAGTTATATACTCCAGACCCAAATGGGGCTGCCTCATGGTCAGGACTCAACAGACCCCTGTCAAACACCTCCTTGCTGTGCACTTGGATGGACAAAACTAGGCAACAGCTGCTCCAGAGCCCCTATGAAGGTTCATCAAGCTGTGCTCCTCACCCAGTCCCTCTCACGTGCTTGCACACACACACACGCAACCCACAGCCTTCATGCTACACAGCCACGTACAGATTCTGCAGACACTCCCTCCCTGCAGTTTGGCCGAGGGCCCGAGGTTTCTTTGGGAAAGACCTTCTTTTTGCTTTGCTCTGGTGTTGTTTTCCCCTCTTTCAGTTTTTAACTAAAGGGCTGTCTCTTCAGTTGGTGACAAGAGATGAGACTTGACTTTCTCCATCCTTTTCTCTGTCAGCCTTTTAGCCCTGAAGAATGATGAAGCAGTGATTATCCTGTGCTATGCAATGCTGGAGGGAAACTGTCTCTCCTCAGTGGTCACCCAGGCTTGGAAGGAGATGGAAGAAAGAATCCTTGGATTCGGAGATTTGGTAAAGACGCTGATGTCCACCTTTGATCCCCACTGTGTGCAGGGTTCCAGGCAGCGCTGACCACAATGCTCTGGCAGCCAGAGCCCATCAGCACTGTCCTTTCAGGTGCTACCTCCTGGGAGAAGCTGACCTGGGTGACCAGGAAGGCAAGTTCCAAGCTCCTCAGTCTCCTTTACCACCCCAACCTCCCTGTTGCATCCACCCTAGGTGTGTGACAGCCTTGGGCGGCGTCACATGGACCTGTGCCCTAACTGCGCCTTCTGCTCGCTGAAGAGGGAGCAGTGCCAGCACATCAAAAACCTGAAACGTGTTCACTGCAAGGCAAGCAGTTTTAAGACCTACATCAACCCTCAGATCTCAGCCCAGTACCAGGCTGCAGGCAACAAGGTACTGAACATGCTGCATCTCCAGCAAGCCTCTGAGGAGGAGCCTGGGACTGGGTGGTGGGAAAGGCGAGGAAGAAGCAAGGCTCTCCTTGTCTCACCCTTTTCCAGACCAGTTCCCCAGACACCTCAGAGTACTATGGCATCGAAATTTTCAGAGGGCTGAGGATGGAGTACTGGTGTAGCCAGTTAGCCACCCGCGGCTGTGAGGACCCTCGTGTGGCCCTCTGGCTGAAGGGAGAGTACGCTGCCTTCCAAGATGCAGATGCTCCAAACCAGGTGGGTGCCCAGTAGGTGCTCCCATCTGTCCTCTTCTTCTTTCTCTGGTCTTCATTCCCATCTCCCCAGATCTGCGACACGAGTGGAGTTCAGCACCCCAGCTACTGTGCTTTCAAGAGCCATCAGTGTCTGCAGCGGAGCCTCTACAACCAGAAGGTGAGAAGAGTCTGCACTGCCCCTTACACAGCCTTCTTCTCCCTGGCTCGTCCCTCCACGACCCGTGGAGAGACCTGGCAGGAGGCACTAGCCCACTGCTTGTCCCCTGAGTAGGACACCCATGGATATGTTTGGGGAGGGGTGACAAATAGTCACCCATGCACAGCTGGCATGTAATTGAGGTGGTGGGATTTGCACAGAAGCTGTAAGAGATGGCACAGGAGACAGCCACTGATGTTGAGACAGAGGAGGCAAGGGGAGGCTCCTACCTGTCAGGCTAGTCCTGTATATCCCTGCAGGGGAGGGTCTCCACCATCTACTGGGTGCTGCCTAGGTGGTAACAAAAACCAGAAACACCAGAGCATGACAGAGGACTAGCCCTGTATCTTAGGAAACATGCAATTCAGCTATTACCCTCTCCCTCCCACTTCCCAGCTAGTTCTACCCTCTTCCCTCTGGTGTCCCCATCATCCCAGCCTCTAGATGCCATCCGTCATGGGGGTCCTTTTTCCCTGGGGGGGAGGATAAGGCAGTAGTACCAGTCCTGTGAACTCAGGCTGTCCTTGCAGGTGTCTCGCTCCATTTGCCACAGAAATAAGATGTACCGGGTGCTGAGCAAGAAGGAGGGAGAGGAGGAGGTGCAGCTGTGGCATGAGAGGTTCCTCAGCCTCACCAGGGGTTGATGCATGATAGCAGGGGTTTGCAGGGAAGCGCAGAGCGTTGGAACAGGCTCTCTGGGGCTATGGTGGGGCAGAGAGACTGGATAGACTTGGACAGCTCTTCCAAGACACCTTGCTAGACAGCTAGCTCATCATGGCCACATGTCCCGCTCTGAGCACCTGCGATGCACCAGTGGCAGCGGCACACCAGGAGGGGAGCTTCACTCAACTGCGTTTCACTGTGGTACCTGCTGGATCTCGCCCTGAAAGATTTTCTCCAGCCAAAGGAGCAGCTGAGCATCAGAGAAGGCATCAGCTCTGGGAACCTGCATTTGGAGCCACTGGCTAAAGCATCCTTGTCTGAAATCCCCAATCCCAGCCATCTCTTGCCTCTCTTTCCCCTGCAGGCCTATGCCAGTCCCTCCCAAGGATGAGTCTTATTTCAAAAAGAGCCTTTTTGACCTACAAACCTCATTTGCTTGGTTCTCTCTGATGCCGCTGCTCTATCACACCCCTCAGTGACCCCTCTCATGCTGGAGGTGGGTCCCCACTCCCCCTTGGTGTTTCTTGCTTGCTGCAGCCCATGTGTCCCCTGAGCACAAGGACTCCCACATGGTCTTGTCCTCTCCCAGCCCACGGCAGGGAGCAGAGCCAGGTACTCTGCAGGTCCCAAATGCAACGTGTGAGGAAGGAGCTGACGTGCACTTTGCTTTCCACTGCAGCTGCTTTATTTCTCAAGTGTAAGGGTTTGTTGGCCCTGTGTCCTCCAACCCTCTGCCCGGAAAAATAAATCCACAAGCAGCTCAATGAGGCTGGCAAAAGGGTGCTGTGTGGGGAGCAAGGGGCTGCTTTCCGTATGGCAGCGAAACCCCACATCTCCTCCGCTCCCTTCTCAGGCTGTGTGTCTCCCCAACACCTTCCCCTGCTTTCTCATGGCTCTCCCAAGGCTGTCCTCCCCCTGGCTACCTTGCCTCCTACCACCCCACCTCACCTCCCTTCCGTGCAGCTGTGCACCTCCACCAGGTGCTGGCACTGCTTGCACTTGAAAGAGCAGCACCAGCAAAACTTGCAGCTGCATCGTCCCACCATCTCTTTGTGAGCTGTGTGGAAGTCCCTTCCGCAGCTCAGGAGCTCGCAGCCCTCCATGGCTGGGTTGAACTGGTGGCCAGAGGTGACAATACCCCACGCTGGGGGTTCCGGTCACAGGATTCTGGGCTGGCCAAGAGGTAGACCAGATCACGAGCTGTGTAGGGCTTGAAGCAAGAGCTCTTGGGCACCAGAAACTTGTGGGAACCAACTTTCTTGGGGAGAACCTCTGTCGCTCCTTTAAACTTTTCCTNGAGCTCGCAGCCCTCCATGGCTGGGGATGTCTGGTTGAACTGGTGGCCAGAGGTGACAATACCCCACGCTGGGGGTTCCGGTCACAGGATTCTGGGCTGGCCAAGAGGTAGACCAGATCACGAGCTGTGTAGGGCTTGAAGCAAGAGCTCTTGGGCACCAGAAACTTGTGGGAACCAACTTTCTTGGGGAGAACCTCTGTCGCCCCTTTAAACTTTTCCTTGAGGACGTTGCCCACCTTGTGGAAGGGAGGAATGACCTTCCAGTACGTGTGCACCTCGCAGGACCCTAACACACCATGGCACTTTCACTCCACCTTCATATGGGCCAGGAGAGCCTGGAGAGTAGGAGGCAACTGCCAGCCAGACTTGGGACCCCCTGCCCTACTCCTTCCACTGTTCCCCTACATACCTCCCATGGGGCTGGAAGACAGGAAAAGCCAAAGGGAGGGAAGGGAAAAGGAAAGGGAAAGGAGAGGGAGCGAAAAAGTCTTTTTAAGCCAGGCCAGTATGAAACAGAAGGGAATCCAGTCTGTGGGAAATGTGATGGCTTGGGTCTGTAAGAGAAATCCCTGAGGCAAGGGAAGAAATGGGGACCTGCTCTGACCCATGGGGCTGTGGGGAGGGGAACAACTCCATTCAAGAGACCAGTTCTTACAGCGAACCCTGCAGAAGATGGTGTCTTTGCTCAGGAGAGACTGGAGGGGCAGGGAAGCCCTTCAGACCAGAATGGAGAAACTCATTTCCTTTGCAGAAAAGGCCAAGGAAGGTGAATCACGGCTGGACTCTGTGAGGAAAAGGACTCTGCCTGAAGGCAGTTAGGGAAGGCTAAGATCCTCCTCTGTGAAGGTGAGGAGCCAGCTCAGTGGCAGTGCTGGGCTGAGGAGAGGCAGCAGGGTGCAGAGCTCTGGGAACTTATGGCTGCCCTGAACTGCTCCTCTGGGTAAGGTGGCTGGACCGAGCTCCACCTATTCAGGGAGAAGCCCCTGAAGCTGGCCTTGCTTTCCAGCCCTTGTTCCTGCCCTTACCTTCCTCCTGGCCTCGTTGTTGTGCCAGTTCATGAGCACTCGGCTGGAGGAGATGCCACAGCTTCTCTCAGGGTTGTCAACGAAGGCTTGAGAAAAGGCAACCCCATAAGAAAACCTGTCAGAGCAGCCTGACCATTGGAAACCTTCAGAGGGAAAGCAGCCATGAGGTGAAGAAGGAGAAGCCTTGGGAAGAGCTCCCAGGGGGCTGTGGTCAAGGGATATGTCTCCTCCCCTGGTGAGGGTCTCCCTCATGGACCTTCTCCTCTGCCACCTCCTCCCTGCCATCAGCCTCCTCCTTCACCTTCAGGGCTCACTCCTTGGGTCTTCCGGTCACAGCCACACTTCTTCAGCTTCCCACAGCTGCAGGCACAAGTCATGGCAAAGGCAACAGAGAGAGCATGGATGAATGCAGACTCCCATGTGCCTGCAGTGGTGCAAGAAATGGCACAAGACTGTGGAGGGGGAAGGCGCTGATTGACTATGGCATGGGGCAAAGGCTGTGACTGCATGCAGGAGAGATGTATTCAGGCGAACACTGCTCAGGAGAAATCTCTGTTGCGATGCTGCAGTTCCCCAAAGGCCTGAAATCAGCAAAGGAGATGGCTCTGTGGGATGATTCTGGCTCAGTGCCCTTGGCTTTGGCACCCCTTTTCTGGGCCAGGTGTCTCATTGCAAAAAAAAAACCCTCAGCAGCCCCCAAGGGATGTGAAACAGGAGCTGTGGCAGGGGATGTCAAGGGCTGAGCCTCCCATGCAGAGAGGTTTGTCAGAGAGGACCCTGCTGCCTTGCCTCTAGGAGCCAGAAAGACTGGGTTCATAGTTTCCTGTATAGCTTCTCCCATGCAAACAAAAGCAAAATCTCTTCCATGTTGTTTTGGGAACACAGGCAGATCCTCCTACCCTGGTTTACAATGAAAAGGGACTGCAGCTTCAGAGAAAAAGGCTTGATTTGAGCTGCTACTCCAAAGGGCTGGGCTGGTGGCAGGGTTGGGGAGATCTATTAATCTGCAGAGCTGGTACCCAGATGGGACCATAAAGGCAAGCCTGGCCAAATGATGAAGAATGTTCATATTTGTAACAGCACATGCATTTGGTTCAGTTTGCTCTGTGTTGACAGCTTGGTTAGCATGTGGAGGTAGGCACTGGCCACTCCGGTGCTCGTCCCAGTGTGACACTTGCACAGTAGCCCAGGAAGGGCTGATGTGTCAAGGGATGCCATGAGCATACTGAAGGGACCACCCACCACTTCTGATCTAACTATCTCCCCCTTGCTCACCTTGGATGGTGACCTTGCCAAAGACCTGCAGCCCCTGCAGGGTGGAGCAGTTCCACCAATGAGAGTGAAACTGGTGCTGACACTCCTCAACCGCCAGCTCCACACCTCGCTTCACCGCACCCATGGCTTCCAGCTGCCTCCTGCAAGCACGGGCCTGCTCTTCTACCAGCCCCATCAGACCCTCACAGCCCCCAGGGTTCTGGAGGACTGCCCACAGAGAAAGCTGCTTGGCCAGGTAGCTGTGGGGCAGGGGAGAGATTCAGTCGCACATGGGCTAGAGTCAGGGCTGTGTCTGTGCAGGACTAAGTCCTCTACAGCTTTATTTTAAAGCAGGAACATGGAAGAGGATGTGGCACCTCTTGTCTGTGCCAGTTTGGACATTCCTGTTCCCAGTTCTGGTTTGTGCCTCTCAGCTTCATCATCCATCTCCCTTCATGCTCCCAGAGATGTCCCTCCTAATGTGCTGCCTCTGGGTTGCCCATGTTCCTTCTTCTGCCCTTTTCTCACAGATCTGCCTGTTTTCTTGCGAAAGCACCTTCCCAGATGACTTTCCAACCTAGATAGTACAAAGACAAAGCATACTTACAGCCAGGTCACACCAACCACGTGCTGCACAGGGATCAGCAACACATGCAGCCACATCATCTCCATCCTCTCCCCAGCAAAACTCCACCTTCAGCCAGGGTGCCGCAGCCACCTGAATCCCCTCCTGTGACCTTCCACTGCCTCTGCCCAATGGTCCCTCTCACAGCAGCTCCAGCCCAGCACTGCGAAGCACAGGCAGCTCCTGCCCTGGGCAATGACCATGGGCTGCCCTGGTGTGCCTGCCAGCCTCGGCAACACAGTGGCCCAAAGAAACTTGCTGGTTTGCCCCTGTGAGGGCATTCACATTAGTGCTGTTTCCTACCTACAGCTTGGGTAGCATCATGGAAGAGCTCTGAGCTAGGGTTCTGGGGTGGTCAACCATTGGAGGGAGCTCACATGGCTGGGGACAGCATCAGCAACAGACAGTATCTGCTGTCCCATCAGCCGACAATCTGGTTGTCTTCCTCCACAGTCAGGTTGCTTCACCAGCAGGAAGCAGCCTGAGACCCATACTGCAGCAGAAATGAAAGAAAAATCTGGCAGCAGCAAGATACTTACTAGACCCTGTTTCTAGACCCACCAGCTTGTCATCACTGTCACCAAGCCCTTTGGGGAGCTGGAGAGTTTCCCTGCCCTGACAGCTCATGGGAACGGAGAGGGAAAGACCTGCTGTCTTCCTCATCCCCAGTGGTAGTCCTTGAGGACCTTCCCTCATCTGCCTCCTCCAGGTTGGAGACTCTTCTTCTCTACCATGCAGCCCACATGGCTACAGCAAACAGACACAGCCCAGCTGCTCCCTGGCTCTCTTAACTCTTTCCCTGACATGTCTCCCTTCACCCCCCTCATTTTCTTCCCTGTGGTAAGAATCTTTGCATTATGTAAGTAGACATAATGGGGTGGCTGCTCCTCTTCTTAATGGGTAACCCTTTCATAAGGGCCCTGGGAGGCTAGCAAAATGTGAGTTGTGTGACTGGGGAGCTGAAACATCCTGGGAGAAAAGCCTGCTCTTCCTCTTGCAGGCCTAGAACCGCCCCACCACCCTGGAAGATGAAACTCTTTATGTGTCCCAGAGGTTTCTGCTTTTCCTGTCTGAATCATCCAGAAAGTGAAACACCGCTGCTCTGGCCCTGCTTTGATTCTTCCACGTGGCTGCACATGGGGGTTAACCCCTTTGCTGTGCTCTTCCACATTTCCCTGCACAAAGAGGTCTGAGGAGTACTGGGGTTTTATCAGTCAGCCTTTCAAACTTGAGCAGCCTCTCCCTGTGCCTTCCCAGCTGCCTGCATCCCTTGCTCTGTTGGGTCCTTGCTCCTGCTTTCTGGAGTCAGCACTCTGGAGCGCCAGGCGTGTTGGGATCTGCAGCATCCAGGGTGTAGCCTCCAACGCACACCCCAGTGATCTGGTCTGACCTGCTGTCGACTCAGACTGAGGTGAGGAAATGCCAGGTTTTACGCCGCTCTTCCCCACGAGCCGAGCCTCCAAGAGACAGTGAGGGGCAAAGGTGTGAGCCCACCTGGGCAAGGGGAGACAGCGTTCGCAGGCTGACACACTGAGACGTGGTGAGGTGAGTGAACCTGGCTGGGTGAGGGATGCTGTGGGGCAGGGCGGGCTCGCAGGCTGGGCTAAGTGCCACCATGTCCTCCTCTTCTGACAGACATGGTAAAGCTGAGATTGCCAGCTGAGCCGGGTGTATGCACATGTGTGTGGGGGTGTTCAGGCCACAGGGGAGGCGAAAGTTCCCCCAGAAGGTATCAGAGATTCCTTTTGCAAAGGGAGAAAGAAAAACCACCCCCACACACACTCCCCCCAGTATATCTGCAAGCCTTTATTGGTACCAGAGCTCTGAAAGGAACTGAAGAGACACTAAAAGCTGTGAGAACAAAAATCCCAGCAACTAGGAAGTGAAATAGAGGGTCTGGTTAAAAAAGAGGGGCACTAAAAAGGAGCAGGGTGAGATCAGTGGTTTGGGTGCTATTGTACCCTCCAAAGATTTATGAACAGCAGGAACATATATCCCTTGGGGTGTCACTCCCTGAATGAGGAGGCAGTGATGGCAGAACAAAGGGAGGCAGGCAGTGAGAAAGTCAAACACCAGCAGCACCAGCCAGCAGGTGAAGGAGCTGGGCAGGGGCTGCAGAGAAAGAGGGAGCCCACAGGCATATGGTACCTTCTTCTTGAGGCAGCTGCACCTGGAAACAGATGAAGGTAGGACTGAGAGAGTCTCCGTGACCTGTGTCTTCTTCCAGATGTGCTGGGACTGGCAAAGCAGAAATAGGACTTGAATCAACAGAGTGACAGATGGGCAGATCCCTTCCAAGCTAGACTTGGCTGTTCTAGGTCACAGATCTCCGGCTAAATCAGCCCTTGCACTTTATTAGTGCCATGCCTCCTGTGGGCTTGAATGGCAGGGACTGATGTCTGTGGCAAACATGCCTTTACCTGCCACAGGCACAGACACCTCTTCAGAGCTCGGCTCTCTTTGGGTCCCTGACACATGCTAGTGGTGCACATTTGGGCCCCTGGGCAGGAGCTTGCCCCCAAAGCACCTAAACTCATGGGATTGACAGGACTCTGAGCCTTTGCAATGGCTAGTGATTAAATCAACTTTGCTCTCACTTCCCGTAATTCACTTCTACCTCATTTGGCAATATTTTGGGGAGGGGGGATGTTTTAACTTTCCTCTATCAGTCCTGGGAGTGGCTGAGTTAGCATGGGAGGAAA
The DNA here is from genome assembly GCA_013400555.1 of Jacana jacana. Lineage (NCBI taxonomy): Eukaryota > Metazoa > Chordata > Aves > Charadriiformes > Jacanidae > Jacana > Jacana jacana. The sequence continues at coordinate 127,624 of VZTM01005299.1, read as the reverse complement.
GGCAAGTATTTGGCACTATGACCGAGGGCAGGTCTCCTCAGCTGCAAGGACACCTGGGTGTTGCTTCTTTCATGATTACGTTTGCTTTCATGAGATGTGTTTTAGCTTATCAGCTTTGGATAGCAAAGTTCATGGTTTGCAGCCAGTCAGAAGTGCGTCAGGAAGTGAGAAAGGAGCGGAGATGAGCTGCAGCGTGACAGATGTAGAACCAGCCATGGTGCCGTCAGAGATGTCTGTGATTTGGACGAGCAAATAGCCAAAGAGCCCAACTGTCTCTGTTTGGATTTGAGCCTCTTGCAGTTTTGGTGCCTGGATTGAGACCTCAGCAGTGAGAGTGACGGCTAGTCAGCTAGCCTGCGTGCACCCTTGGCTCTTCACCAGCAGGGAGGTAAGTGAGACAGAAACATCTGGAGAGCTGGACAGTCTGGGCGCACTGAGCACTGGTCTCTGCCAGCTGTTGTGCATTTACTGCTGGATCCGACCACAGGGCACTGGGAAACCCTCTGCTCCTCTTCTGTTGCCTAGTGAACCTAGAGGTGCAAGGCAAGTCTCAGTATTTATTCAAAATGGAGCTTTCTTTGGGATCCTGTGATACCAAAACTACGGGCAGCCTGCAGAGCTTACTTGCCAAAGTGCCTACAATGGGAGTCGTCTTCCACAGTGCCCTCAGGATAAGTAAGGGGGGGTGGCACACCTAGGGAGTAGGCAGTAGCAGTGTCATCAAACCCTGTGAATTAACTACAGAGATCTCAGCTTTGATGTCCTGTGTCACATTAAAAAGAAGTCAACCTAAGTCTTGAATGTCTTCGCCGTTTTAGTTATCACAATAACCTAATTTCTCGCTTAGAAAAGAGTTTAGAAGTGGGGCTTAAACATCATCGACAGCAGGCATTCACATGCATGAGAAAATACGCCTTCAATTTCTAAAGCAAAGCTTTTATTTTTGAGGTTTGGTACGCGCTTTGTTACTTCCTCTTGGTTCCAGATTTACCGAGCAAGCTTGTGCAGTTCGCATTTTCAACTGCACCCCAGCCCTGCACTTTCTCTCTGCATCGCCAGGGCAGCCCCAAAGCACCCCGGGGCTTAAATGACACGTCACGCTTGGGAACACTGACCCTGCAGCATGCTCGGCAAGATTTTTCTAATTCATTGCCTTTTTTCACCTCGTTTCTCAGCCTGATGCATAACCCCGTGTCCCACCGTGCTGTGCTCCTTCATCATTTTTGCAGTGCTAGGAAGGCAGTGGCTATGGGTCAGACAGCATCAGAAGAGAAGATGCCCAGGACCAAGCAATGAGATGCCAGGCACGCATCTCATCTCAGGGCAGGCTTGCCCGTTCCAGCCCCCGTGTGCAAGTCCAGCTAGGGTTTCCCACCCGCCAAAAGAAAAAACTCAAAATCCCCATGGGCTGGGCAAGTCCTGTGGGGACTCGTTTCCTAGAAGCTGGGGTTTTTTGGGGAGTTGTCTGCCCATTCTCCAGCATCATTCTCTCCTTCCCTTTCACACAGCAACAGTAGTCAGTGTTGCTCCCATCTCGCACCTATACTAGCATTCTCTTCCTCCCTCACTGCTGTTTCTCCTTCCTTTTAGTTTCTGCATGTGCTCATTTTGGGGGGGGGGTACAAACATGCACATGTGCACGTGTCACATCTATGTTATTCCCCCCCCCAGGCAAGGATACTTGCAATAAATTCATTTTCCACCTGAAAACAGAAAGAAGTTTCTGCAGAGGCAGCATCTATGGTTCAAACTGCTCTTTTCTGTTCTTGCTGGGGAAAAGGCCATGGTCTGGGCAGATGGCCTTTGGGATCTTATATTGATCTTCAGTAAGAGGTAAAAAGATGCTTTCTCCCCTTCCTGGGCCACTTAATGTCAGTTGCCAAACAGAAGATGCCTTCAAGATTTCAAGACATCTCATCATGAGGATTCAGCTCTGGCACCATTGCCTCCTTTCACAGCTGATCACTCGAGACCTCTCAGCAGCTTTCTTGTAGAGCAATGAGTACTTGAGGTTCTTTGAAAGGCAACCACAATGAACATGGCCTGTGGCTCTCAGACATCAACCAACAGGGATAATACAACCAGTTTCAGCACTTCTGTTTGCCTGCTACCACCTTGCTTTACCTATAGCTTGCCTCTTCAGTGAAGAACGGTCAAAACAGTGCCTTCAGAGCTCTGCAGGGAAACCCTTTGTTCCCATAGCTTCCAAAAACCATGCATGCACACATCTCATTTCAAGTCTCTGAGATCTTGATTATAGTATCTATTATGCCAAATTGGAGACTATCAGCTTAGCTGCAGTAATATCACCATCAGCAGATTGTTGCTTCTCTGTTTCCTTCCACCCACACACACCACAGGAAGTCCCCTCAAAAAAACCCAACTATTTTCCACTCTCTCTGATCTTCGCTGCTAGTTTAGAACTCTGCTGTTTGGTGCCTTGAAGGCTGAAGGGCTAATATGTAAGGAATGACCACTCAGAAAAAAAAGTGATGGCAGATAAAAAAAGTTAAACAAATTTCTTGCACTGGTGTTCAGGAAAGCCTGGGAGATTTCTGTGGCACAAACTCTTTTTACAGGGAAATTCATCAAAGGACTGTCTCTGATCAAAATGGTAGCAGCAACAGTTATGAAACAGTAACATGAACTAAGCAGTGTCTGAAACCACACAGTTCCTACCCCAGAGGTCTGAAAATAACTGAAGGGTGAAAGACCTGAGTAACTGTGACGTGGAAACATTTGTTTAAAATTGCTTTTAAAAGCACACCAGCGGACACCGTTTTAGAAAAGGCTCTTGGGGACTTTCAAACCAAGGAGCTTGATGTCTGCCCTGAACAAATTAGTAGAAGCTATAATAAAGGAAAAAAAAAAAATCAATTGGCATGCAGTCGCATCTCATTACTGGGGAAGAGTCATCATGGCCTTTATAAAGGGATGCTGTGCCTCACAGTTCTTCTTTGAAGGAGTCAACAAGCATGTGAACAGTGGCCCGTGTGGGTGTCCGAAAGGCTTTCAAAAGTGCTCTCACCAGTGGTGCTTCAAGAAATTCAGAGAAAAAGTTCCTACCTGGATTAAAAGTGCCCAAAAAATGGGTCAGAGAATGAAGGTTTTCCTACTGGAGTTCTAATACACCAGTGGTTTGGCCGTTTGACTTATTCATGAGGGATGAATAATGAAGTAACAAATCTGTTGGAAACATAAAACTATTCAAGCTGGAAAAGATGTTGGTTGGCTGCAAAGAACTGCAGGAAGTGTGAAGGCCTTAAAATAGCAGCCAAAATTTCATCTAGCTAAGTGATGAGAAAAACCAACCTGAACTGACCATTTCTCCTTGCAAATCAGATCTACCACATACTCAGCTCTGCGCATCCACGCCATCAGCCTTGTGTTCCCATCAGCATTGTAAGTTCCCTACCACAGGGCTCACAAAGGCAGTAGCAGAAGTGGAAAGGTCCTGAGATGGGCAACAAGGACAGAACAGCTCCTCTGCAAGGAACAGCTATGAAGGCAATGACCCTCTAGCCTCAAAAAATAAAAAAAGTTACTGAAGGGAAATATGGTAGACATTTATAAAATCGTCAGTGATAAGGTAAATAGGGATGTTTTTTCCACTGTCTCTTCCAGCACTAAAACTAAACTGAATCTATCAGGTCTTGATTCAAAAATGAGTTCAAGGAAGTGGTTCTTCACCAGAGATGCGATTAAGCTGTGGAACTCATTGGCATTCCTGGCACTGGATGTTGTGGATAGTAAATTTTACATGGACTCAAAAAGAAACTGGAAAAAATCACAAAAGAAAAGTTCCTTGAGGTCTACTGAATACAAATAGGTCACCTCTGGCTCAGGAAATGCCTGGGCTTGTCTGTGGAGACAAGTCAACTTCGTCTGACTGGTGACTGGTCTAGGTACACCTTCACCTTCACCTGGTTGGTCTAGGCACACATGTTAAAGCAGGTCATAATGTCTCACAGAGTCTCAGCCTTGCTTACTTTGTCTCAGTTGAGACAGAGGTCTCACCAGTCTGTTCAGCTTGCAGTCATTGCAGAGTTTTGGAAAATACAAAAGCTGGCATATCTTTGAGATTTTTTTGAAACATTTAATAATTTCACTTGAAACCAACAACATGCTTGGACATTTGCCTTGTCTTGCTGGATTATCTTATATTTTTAAATTATACATGTCTTCACACAAAGTTTTCATCCATCAGGAAGGGTGAAAGACACTCAGATAGAGCTTGAGAAACCAGTAGAAGTTCCTCTAAGAAACTTGTCTTGGTGGTGGACCTGCCCAACAACACAAAAGGATCAGCAAATTGAATCATAAAATCCTAGAATCATAGAATGGTTTGGGTTGGAACAGACCATAAAGATAATTTAGTTCCACCCTCTCTTGCCATGGTCAGGGGCATCTCCCACTAGACCAAGTTACGCAAACCCTCATCCAGCCTGGCCTTGAACTCCTCCAGGAATGGGGTATCCACAGCTTCTCTGGGCACCCTGTTCTAGCATCTCACCACCCTGACAGTAAAGAATTTATTTTTTTAATATTTTGTCTAAATCTACCCTCTTCCAGTTTAAAATTCTTAATGCTCCTCCTGTCACTACATTCCTGATAGAGTCCCTCCCCATCTCTCCTGTAGGCCCCCTTTAGGTACTGGAAGGCTGCTATAAGGTAACCCTGGAACCTTCTCTTCTCCAGACTGAACAACCCCAACTGTCTCAACCTGTCTTCATAGGAGAGGGGCTCTAGATCTCTGATCATTTTTGTTGCTCTCCTCTGGACTCATTCCAACCAGTCCATACCCTGCTTATGTTAGACACAGTAGTCTAGGTGGGGTCTCACCAGAGCAAAGTAGAGGGTCAGAATCGCTTACCTTGGCCTACTGGCCACAAGACTTTTGATGCAGCCTTCTGAGCTGCAAGCAAGCATTGCTGGGGTCATGTTGAGCTTCTTATCAATCAACATCCCAAGTCCTTTTCTTCAGGGCTGCTCTCAATTCATTCTCCACCTTGCTTGTATGTATTTGTGCCTGGGATTGCCCCAACAAAGGTGCAGGACTTTGCACTTGACCTTGTTGAACTTCATGAGGTTCACACAGCCCCACCTTTCAAGCTTGTTCACATCCCTCTGCATGGCATCCGTTCCATCCAGTATGTCAACTGCTTCACATGCCTCAGTGTCATCAGCAAACTTTCTGAGGATGCACTCTATCCCACTGTCCATGTCACTGACAAAGATGTTAAACAGTGCCAGTCCCAATGCCAAGCCCTGAGGAGCACTGCTCGTCACTGGTTTCCATTTGGACATTGAGTCTTTGACCACAACCCTTTTGAGTTTGGCTTTCCAGGCAATTCCTCATCCACCAAGTGGTCCATTCATCAAATCCATGTCTCTCCAATTTAGAGGCAAGGATGTTGTACAGGACAGCATCAAATGCTTTGCACAAGTCCGGGTAGATGATATCAGTTGCTCTTCCCTTATCCACCACTTCCAGTAACCACCTTGTAGGTATGGGGAGACTGCTATTATGTTTCCTGGAGCTTTTCCTTCTCCATATGAACAACCCCAGTTTTCCTCATGGAGCAAGTCCTCCAGCCCCCCAGACCTTTTTGGCAGCTTTCCACTGGATTCACTATGTTTGTCCAACGGAATCCCATGGCCCTTCCTGCTTTACTGAGTGCTCCCTTACCTGGCTGTGCTGCTCTGTGTTTGTGGGACATGGGCTGCTTCATGCTTTATGGTGTTGTAAGCAGGAAAATTATCTGAGGACATTCAATCCTCAATAAACATAAGAAATGTAAGCAACTCCACCTAGCTAGAACTCAGGTTTGTGTGGGTTGTTTCACCAAATAAAATGAGCTAAGGGGAATCAAGTCCAACTAGATAATTCTTTTTATCTGCAGCGCATGTACAAAGTCCCATTTCTCTTGATACAAAACAATATTGTGTAGTTTTTATTTTAAGTTCCTTTGAGTCAGTATCTTTCCTTCAAAATGCTTGCTTTCTTTTTTTTTTCTTTCTGTCTCCCTTTTTTTCTGATGCTGCCTTGGGTACTTTCCCTGTGTGCTCTTACACTGTCCGTTTCTTGCATCCATGTGCTCTCAGCAGTGATCAAAGCAATGTCCATAATCTGGAGTTGAGTGATAAATGATTCCATACAGCAATTATCTTCTCTGTACTCTGGCTTCTCCTGCCATGTAATTACTCTCTTTTCTACAGTCCACTTTTCCTAGTCTTTTGGCTTCTTTGTGAGTTCTTGCAACAGAAGGCATCATGGTGGGATTTTGACCTTTCAAGAGATTTCCTCCTCTAACTTAAACTCTCCTGCCTTTGTCTTCCACTCTGACCAGGAATTCTGCTGACATTCAACCACTGGCAATGACCCTCCATCACATCAGCATCCCCGTAAGAACTGGAAAGAGCTGCTGAACTAGAGGCTGAAGATGACGGGCCATCCCTGACATGACAACTGATCAGCAAGCCAACAAAGCAGCATCCTTCAGGAGAGAGGTGTGCCCATCTACCTCCCAGCTGCAGTTGAGGGGAATGACCTGCCTGTGGCTTCCTGGAGGGGAATGACCTGTCTCGGCGCTTTTCTTTGTGCCTACTTAGCCCATCAGCAGGCTCAGACATCTCAGCGAGGCTCTCCCCTGATCCCCACTGGGCATGTCAGCTCCCAATGCATCTCAGACATGCAAGGATTACAGCTTCAACCACCACCTCCTCCTGCCTGGCTACATCCTGATATTCATTACAGGTCTGACACTGAATGTGATGGCTCTATGGATATTTACCCGCTACCTGCGCCTGAAGTCTGTAGTCATGATTTACATGTTCAACCTGGCCGTGAGTGACCTCACCTTCACACTTTCTCTACCACTGCGACTCTACTACTATTCCAACCACCACTGGTCCTTTGGTAACACCCTGTGCCAGGTCTCTGGCTCTGTCTTCCAGATCAACATGTATGGTAGCTGTCTCTTCCTCATGTGCATCAACCTGGATCGCTATGTTGCCATTGTCCACCCACTTCGCTGGCGGCATCTGCGGCGCCCCAAGCTGGCTAAGCTCCTTTGCCTGATCGTCTGGGTTGTGATCTTCATGGGATCCATCCCCACATCCATGGTCCACAAGCAAAACCAATGTAAGGTACAGAATCAGACTGTTTACCTGTGCTTTGAAAGCTTTAGTAATGACATGTGGCAGAAGAACCTCTTTCCTCTAGTTGTCCTGGCTGAAATCTTGGGGTTTCTCTTGCCTCTCAGCGCTGTAACATACTGCTCAATTCGGATCTTTCAGGAGCTCTGCCAGGAGAGCCAGAGAATGACCCTGCGACAGCAGAAGACTGTCCGTCTCCTCTTGGTCAATCTGGTCATCTTCATCATCTGCTTTGTGCCCTACAACACTACCCTGGCAGTTTATGGGATGATAAAGGCCCAGGTGATTAAAGTTACGGAAGAGACCCGGACCTCCGTGCGCCAAGTGTTAATTATGACAATGCTGTTGGCCAGCATGAACTGTATGCTGGACCCCTTGATCTACTATTTTAGTACTGAGGGTTTCCGTAACACCTTTAAGAAACTGCGGCGGGGACAAGCCTGGGACTCAGATATAGGGACGCTTAGGACCCAGGTTGTGGGGAGTAAGTCAAGCCAAGACCATGCTGTCTCAGTAGTAAAGAAGATCTCAGCTGCAAATTTTATCCGTCCCAGTGAATCTTTGCCATCACTTCCTGCTGCAGTATTTTTGAATGGCCCTATTGAGGACTCAGAAATATAACCACAGAAAGGTCACAGCTTCGCTGAGTCACCCCTTCGATAATTACAGCAAGAGTGCCGGAAACAGCTCAGGGTGACTTAGCAAACTGGTTGAGGGAGCCCGGAGGACTCTATGTGGACGATCGCGATGATACGAAGCTGAAGGATAAAAGGTTGTTTTCAATAAAGGGAGATGTCTTGGTGACACGGTTCCACCTGACTCTTTTGGTACAGGAAACATAGCGGGGGAGAAGAAACAAACCTGGTGTGTCTAGGTGTGGTCAGCGCAGATTCCTGTAGCAAGTCCATCCTGCCTGAGCACCTCCTGGCCGCACCGGTAGCACAAAGCAGTTCTGGGAATAATCAGAGCACAGATATGTTTCTCACTGCTGACAGAGTGGATTTAGTAGTAATAACTGAGGGAAACTTTGTTGGTTTATTTTAAGAAGATGCTTCATTTTGAGTCTTAAGTCCAGCTCGGGGCACCCAGCTAAGTGTCTTAACTTTCCAAAAGAGCTGAATCATTAAGCAACCCTTGTTGAGGTCAAGGAGAACAGCTGAGCATATAGTACTCTTGCAGAAAATAGGTTCTGAATTGTTTAGTAACTCACAGACCTGAGCAAAAACAATCTTTAGGAGGTACGTCCAATGTGCTTGTGCAGCTGTACACAAACACACATGCCACACAGTGTGCATTTACCTAAAGCAAAGACAGCTTGGGAAACACCAGCACACTTAAAAACACACCCAGTATTCATAATGAACCCAGAAATAAAATTAAAAAAATAAAGAGAGGATAGCAGCAGTGTTGTCATTTCTGAAGTGCACCTTGACATTAGTGCTTTGCACTTTCCTGTCACTCGGCCGTATGGTGATTGATTTCAGGTCTGAGTGATTTCCTCCATTAAAAAGAAATGATGTCACAGAATGAGGCTGCGGTGAAATACAGCTGCTTGCACTGTTTGTGCATGCCTTTCCAGCCTGTCCTGTATGCAAAAGCCCTATAAATCTCCCCAGAAGCGAGAGATCCAGCTGTACACAGGCAGTGGCAGAAATCCCAGTTACTCACTCCTGCAGCCAAGGGTAGCCTTTCCACTTGCATTGGGAAACTGCCTCTCTGTGGCTTCCACCAGGGCTCAGGCTATCCCAGAATGGATCTATTAGGGTACATTCGAATTCTGGGGGGAAATTTTAAAGGAATAGTCAGAGAAAGTGACTAGAATGCCTGTTCAGAGTAAAGTGCTAGTTCTTAGACTTCTACATTAGCAATGAATCTTATTTCAAGTTCCTACCTCATGACTACTGTGGGAATAAATGTATTGTAATGCATCATGGGTTTGTGCTTCAATGCAGTTTAGAAGACATAGGGTTTAAATCCATCTTTCCAGTCTCCCTTGAAGACTTGCCTTTCCACTACTGCTGACTGTAGAAGCAGATCTAGATGATGAGCCTTTCCACAGAGAGATGCTTGTGTCACGGGCTGCCCAGCTCCATCCCCTTTCTCAGCCCATGCATCACCAGCAGACCAGCCTTGAAATACGACTGCAGATGAAGGAGACTTAATGGTGTCTGAGAGATGGAGTGAGAGAGGTGGAGGAGAGCTTGCAGAGCAGCAGGTATTTCTGTTTTGAAAATTCAGGGCTGCCACATGCATGTAAATCATTTGTGACATAGTAAAGTGGAGCTGGAGAGAGCGCTGTGGGCATACCTTCTGCTAGGATCTGATGTCACCTTTTGTTCTGGGATTTATGCGGTAATGGAGTGATATTATAGCAACCACACTGCTGTCCATTTCCACATCCTCCTCCACTTTCCTCTTTCCTATATCTCTTTCCTCATCCCAGTTCCTCCAGTCCTTTCTCCCTTCCTCAGGTCTAATACATCGTGCACCCAAGCATCAACACAATCACAGAATATCAGGGATTGGAAGGGACCTTGAAAGGCCATCTAGTCCAATCTCCCTGCCGGAGCAGGAACACCTAGATCAGGTCACTCAGGAACACGTCCAGGCAGGTTTTGAATGTCTCCAGAGAAGGAGACTCCACAACCTCCCTGGGCAGCCCCTTCCAGTGTTCCCTCACCCTCACTGTGAAGAAGTTTTTCCTCATATTTAAGTGGAACCTCCTTTGTTCCAGCTTGCACCCATT
>VZTM01005299.1:73537-94967 GCA_013400555.1 Jacana jacana | reverse complement strand
AAGCTGCTCCTGCAGCTTGCCACAAAGGGAAGGGCTGCCTGGCTGCCACTGCCCCTCGGGCGGGGGGAAGAGGGGTGCACAGATGGGAAGCCTGTGAAGTTGGGGAGCTGGCATGCTTTTGTCTGTCTGGGTAGTGAGCTTGCTAGCTGCTGGTGCAGAGGGAAGGGGTTGGGGGAAGATTGTGTCAAATCCGGATCGAAATAGAGTTGCTGAGTAACAACTTTTCTATGGAGGAGGATGGGTAGTGGCTTACTGGCCTGTATTCTGTATGCGGTTGTAGGATTCGCTGCTCTGCTGAAGAGGCTGGATAGCTGTGAGGTTCTGTCCTGGAGACCCATGGACTGAAACAGTATCTTATTCAGGTTCTCAAATACGTTCACCGTTTTGCCTCCTTTAGATGTGGACGTCTATTCTATGCTCTTTCCACTTCTTGTTGGGTTATGGCTAAGGGTTCTGGTCCCTGGGATCTGAATGCAGCTCTGACTGGAGAAGGAATATTGTATAGATAGGTGGTTTTGTGCGGAGGGCAAAAATGATGGTCAGTAACTTGTGATATAATTACCTAGTATCTGGTCTACACGGTAACAGAATAAGCAGTTGTAAACACTCCTGTGTTTGTAAGCATGTAGCAAGAAGTCCACAAGTTGAGTAATCTCTGTGGGAAGTGGGCATTGTTGTAGTGCATGGATGGGATTGGAATGAGATGTGTTACCTCTTCCCCTCCAGAACCTGAAGAAGAGCCAGAAGAAGAGCTTTTGTCAGAGGCAGAGGCACCCAAAATCAAGAAGAAGAAGAAGCCCAAGAAACTAAAGGAACCCAAAGTGCCCAAGCTCAGCAAGCGTCAGAAGAAGGAGGTAAGGAAAAAGATGCCTACAGTCACACTCTAGAATACGGATATATGGGGTAAGGGTCCTTACTGTTGTTGTAAGCAGTCCTTGAGTATGAATCCTCTAGAGCTTGGGGAGAGTGGTGTGTTTAGTGCTTATCCCAAGGTATTTTCTCACAGCTGCCTGATCTTCTCTCTCCCTCCCCAGCTGGGGGACAGCTCTGGTGAGGGGAATGAGTTTGTGGAGGAAGAAGAGGAGGTTCTGCGCTCAGACAGTGAGGGCAGTGACTACACTCCTGGGAAGAAGAAGAAGAAGAAATTAGGGCCAAAGAAGGAAAAGAAAAACAAAACGAAGCGCAAGGAGGAGGAGGAAGAAGAGGAAGAAGATGACGACTCAAAGGTGAGAAGTTACTCTGCTGACTGCTTGTTCCTCATTCCCATGTATTTTGGGGATCCTCGTGCTCTCCGTTTGTGATGGGACATAGTTTTGGGGCTGTTCAGTTGTCTTTTCCTTCACTAGACCTGCTTGACTTGACCATTTCCCCACCTTAAACTCCTTCCCCTTTTCTGCCTTAAACACACCTAAGATGTATGTAGAATCCAAACACTTTTCCTGCCTTCACTGATGATCTATTGAGGCTGTGTCCTATAGCAGTGATAAGTGGAGGGGCAGGGGGGGGCAGGAAATCCCCTGATCCTGACCCATTGGGTCATCTGTAGATGTGTGGAAGTTCTGCTCTTTCTTAGAACAGAGCTAGAGCTTTTTCTCAGAGTTGCTGCAATTCTCTTTGCACAGGAGCCAAAGTCATCTGCTCAGCTTCTGGAAGACTGGGGCATGGAGGATATTGATCATATCTTCACAGAGGAGGATTACCGCACTCTCACCAACTACAAAGCTTTCAGCCAGTTTGTCAGGTAAACTGCAAGCCTGTGCTTTGGAGCAAATAAAAAGGAAAAATAAATGGGACATGGACTAGGTTCCTTGGTTTGGGAGCCTCAAGGCACGTTAGAGACATTTAGCATCCTAGCTAGAGCAAAAACTGAAGCCAACAGTGAAATAATTGATCTGCATCTCTTTTTGGTTGTAGTGATTGAGATGATGCAAGTCCTCACTCCCAATCCCCTTTCTTCCCTAGTATGCTAAATTCCATTTTACTTTCCAAGCCCACAAGCATTTGCATCCTCCACAGGAGTGAAGGATGGGAGTGGAAAGATTCATTGGCTGTTGAGATCAAAGATTAGAAAGGAATGTAGCTTGAGATAGAGGTGCTGATGGGGGTGTGGCAGGTGGGGAGGAATAATGATCTGGATTTCAGGGTGGTTTGGTAACTCTTCCTTCCTTAACTGTATGCAGGCCGCTTATTGCAGCCAAGAACCCTAAAATAGCAGTGTCGAAGATGATGATGGTGCTGGGAGCCAAATGGAGGGAGTTTAGCACAAACAACCCCTTCAAGGGAAGTTCAGGTGCATCTGTGGCAGCTGCTGCGGCTGCAGCTGTTGCGGTAGTGGAGAGTATGGTGACAAACGTGGATGCTGTCCTGCCACAACCCCCTGTAGATGTGCCACTCAGGAAAGCCAAGACAAAGGAAGGCAAAGGTGAGATAAAGAATCTGTCAAAGATGGTAGAGGGTTAGTGGTGTCAAGGCAGGTAGTCCTGACTTGTCTTCTCTGTTCCCAGGACCTAATGCCCGGCGGAAGCCAAAGGCCAGTCCTCGTATTCCTGATATCAAAAAACCCAAAACAAAGAAGGTGGCACCTTTGAAAATCAAACTGGGAGGGTTTGGTTCCAAGCGTAAAAGATCATCAGTGAGTGATGTGTACTGTTTGACCTGAGGGGGAGGTGGTGATGTTCTAGAAACGTTGGGATGCCTGATTGCTGTCCCCAGCATGCATGCCTGACTAGGTCTCTTTTTTTGTACCTCAGAGTGAAGATGATGATTTGGATGTGGAGTCGGACTTTGATGATGCCAGCATCAACAGCTACTCTGTTTCAGATGGATCTACAAGCCGTAGTAGCCGCAGTCGCAAAAAACTCAAAGCTGGAAAAAAGAAAAAGAAAGGTAATGATGCTTGCTGTCAGTTGGAGACAAAAGCACAACTGAGTGTGTAGAAAGAGAGAAGCTTGTGCAGTATTTGGATACTGAACAACATACTCGAGGGAGGAGAACTGTTTGTGAAAGAACAACCTTGTTATTATTTTTAGTAAGGAGAAGGTTGTCAGGAGTTCTTTCTCGGTAAGGGAGTAACTGAGTTTTCCTGGCCTCAGCTACACCTTTAATTTCAGGGGTGAAAAGCGGTGCAAAGAGGCTTGTTCTGCTTTTCTTTCAGCTCTTGCTTCCTGCCTTTTTTACTCACATAGAACAAGATAGAGCAATTGTGTTCTGGATCTCTATATTACTACATAGGCTGTTGGGAGAGTACCCTCCCTTGCTGTAGGAAGCCTGTACCTGTGGCTTGTGCTGCTGTAACTCCTCACCACCCTCTGCAGGTGAGGAGGACTCCACAGTGGCTGTGGATGGCTATGAGACTGATCACCAGGACTATTGTGAGGTGTGCCAGCAGGGAGGAGAAATTATACTGTGTGATACCTGCCCTCGTGCCTACCACATGGTTTGCCTGGACCCAGACATGGAGAAAGCCCCAGAGGGCAAATGGAGCTGCCCACACTGTGTAAGTACTTGATTCCCTCAAGCTGCAAGAGGTCTTGGAGAGGGAGGTGTTAAGTGACTTGGGGCTGCTCTTCTGCGATAATAATCACAAACGTGTGACTGATTTTCCAATTTCCCTCTCCTGTAGGAAAAAGAAGGCATTCAGTGGGAACCAAAAGAGGATAACTCTGAAGGCGAGGAAATCCTGGAGGATGTTGTGGGGGATGCTGAGGAAGAAGATGACCACCATATGGAGTTCTGTAGAGTCTGCAAGGATGGGGGAGAGCTGCTGTGCTGTGATGCCTGTCCTTCATCTTATCACATCCACTGTCTGAATCCCCCACTGCCAGAGATTCCCAATGGAGAGTGGCTGTGTCCTCGCTGCACTGTGAGTTTCCACTAGTACCATTCTCCTATTGCTACAACAGATAATCAACCTAATCCACTTGGACCATTTTTTGCTGGAAATGCTTAGTCCACCAAAGGCTCTTATGTCTTCTGACACTTCTGTTGTAAAACATCAAGGCCTAGCTTTCTGTGGCTGGATTGTGCCTTGTTGATTGACTGCTTTCTCCAGACAGCAGGAAGGACAGGGTTACAACCCCTGAGGCTCACGAGGTTGGCCCATTTGCATAGTAGTTGGGCAGTTTTGGGCCCAGGATGCCCAGGGCTCAATTTTCTCTCATGCTGTATGTGTGAAGAAGCAGAATGAGTACAACCAAACTGAATGCTTAAAGTTTCAAACTGGTGCTGAGCCAAACAGAATTTTTAAACTGGAAGGTCAGTATTGCCAACCCCTTTCTTAAGAGATGTTTGGCATAAATGTCACGCTTGTCCAGGCAGTTGTTGAAATGAAGTATTATAAATGGTATTAGGTGCTTTCATTAGGTGGTAAAGGTTTCTAAGATGATAAACAAAAAAAGCTGCTTCAGGACATATCCCTGTGCTGGGCCAATAGTTGTACAGCAAAGTATGTCTGTACAAACTTTCAGTGGAGTTGCGGTTGGATAGACTACTGGGCTTGTCAAGCCTACCAATTCCTGTACTTGATGTAGAGTTTCTGAATTGGTTTGACCCTGGAGGACAGCTAAATTGAGATACTGAATTCTGCTTGTGGTTTGTCAGGCCTAGAGAAAGAGACAAACTGCAGAAAGCACAGAGAAATGCTGGAGATAAGAGGATGAAAGTTTCTAAGTCCAAAAAGCAATTCTGTCTCTGTGGTAAAGCTATAGCTGAGGAAGAGAACTGCGACTATGTTTATACTCCTCAGTGCTTGTGTGTTGAGTATGTACTCTCTGATGTAACAAGCTCTGTTTTAACTTTTCAGTGCCCAGCTTTGAAAGGAAAGGTGCAGAAGATCTTGATCTGGAAATGGGGTCAGCCCCCAGTTGGCCCCCCACCACCGCGTCCGCCTGATGCAGACCCTAATGCTCCTCCCCCTAAGCCTCTGGAGGGTCGGCCTGAAAGGCAGTTCTTTGTCAAATGGCAGGGCATGTCCTACTGGCACTGCTCTTGGGTGTCAGAGTTGCAGGTGAGTGGAGGATTCTAACCATGTCGTAAGGGTGGATAGCTGGGAGAGATTTTGGATAGCCGGGGGGGGAAATGCTTACTAATTGCTCTGTCCTGACTCTCCAGTTGGAGCTGCACTGCCAGGTCATGTTTCGTAACTACCAACGCAAAAATGATATGGATGAGCCACCCTCAGGGGACTTTGGAGGGGAAGAGGAGAAAAGCCGAAAGAGAAAAAACAAGGACCCCAAATATGCTGAGATGGAGGAGCGCTTCTACCGATATGGCATCAAGCCTGAGTGGATGATGATCCACAGGATCCTTAATCATAGGTAGGGGGGGTAACAAAGAGGATTTTCAACCTTAAAGACCTTAAGCGGGGCTAAGGGAGAATGGATGAACTAAACTGCAGTGTGACTGGGGAAACAGCGAGTTCTTTTGTTGGTGTGTCCAACACTTCTCACGTTTCAGCTGTTTCATTAAGGGATCCTTTCCTTCTCTTCCATTTGGGTCAACTGGGTAAATACTGTCATTTCATTGCACTTAAGACTTACTGGTTTCTTCCACAGCGTGGATAAAAAGGGCAATGTCCACTATTTGATTAAATGGAGAGACCTACCCTATGACCAGGCATCCTGGGAAAGTGAAGATGTGGATATCCAAGATTATGACCTCTACAAGCAAGCCTACTGGAATCACAGGTACGAGAAGTATCTAGAGGTTGTATTTTTTCCTTCCCTTCAAGAAAATACTAGAGTATGTCAGCCTCTAGCACTGGCTGGGTTAATGTATGGAAGTAGCCAAGGAGCATCTTGTTGCTGACTCCCCCTTTGGGCAGGGACCTTGTGCCTCTCCACCACTTCATGAAGGTTCTAGCCCTGTTCTCTTGAGCGTATTTGAGTTGTGTGATTGCCCTTCTTGACCTGTTACAAAAGCCATTAAACTTACATGATCTTGGGACTGTCTCCGCCCAGGGAACTGATGAGAGGTGAAGAGGGCAGGCCTGGTAAGAAGCTAAAGAAAGTGAAGATGCGGAAACTGGAAAGGCCACCCGAGACTCCCACAGTAGATGTAAGTTACTATTTATTGCTCAGGGGCCGTCTGAAGTTGCTGCTCATTTTGGGGACGGAGGCAGGTAAATAAGAAACTGAAGAGTAAAGAGTATGTGGTTTAGAGCTCCTTCCTGGCCCAAAGAATTAATGGGTTGCAGAGCCTTTGAGAGAGGCCCACTGCTTCCATTGGGTGAGAGACTGGCTGGCTCTTGGTGGAAGTCTTACCAAAAAAAAGCAGCATTTTGGTTGCTACCTTTGGCAATATGGGAATTTTGTCTGGTGTCTAGTATAGTCATCTGTGAAGTCTCACCGACGCTAGGGAGTATGTGGGTAACTGTTCAAGAGTTCTTGGGAAGTGTCTAGCTAGTTAAGGTAAAAGATCTCAACTCTTCCTTCTTCCTTCACCTGTAGCCAACGGTGAAATATGACCGGCAACCTGAGTACCTGGATGTAACGGGGGGGACCTTGCATCCCTACCAACTGGAAGGACTGAACTGGCTACGATTCTCTTGGGCCCAGGGCACAGATACAATCTTAGCTGATGAAATGGGTCTGGGAAAGACCGTGCAGACAGCTGTGTTCCTATATTCCTTATACAAAGAGGTGAGAGCTGGGAGATCACTGCCCAGAAGATTCTGCCTGTGTTAATGGCTGCATTCATCTAATGGTCTTACTGTCCCTATTTATAGGGCCACTCAAAGGGTCCCTTCTTGGTGAGTGCCCCACTGTCTACAATCATCAACTGGGAACGAGAATTTGAGATGTGGGCCCCAGATATGTATGTAGTGACCTATGTTGGGGACAAAGACAGCCGGGCCATCATCCGTGAGAATGAGTTCACTTTTGAGGATAACGCCATACGTGGAGGCAAAAAAGCATCCAGAATGAAGGTACAGAACTCTGCTGTAACGCAGGCCTGAACTGAAAGAAGAGGTGCACTAGACTGGCTTTCAGCATCTGAGATTCAGATACTCTGATGTCCCTGGGAACTTACTAGACTTGTAGTTTCCAAGGGGAGATAACTGAAAATTGAGTAGTGGGTGTTTAGACGCCTGCTCTAGACTATTTAAATACTCCTACTAGTCTGAACTAATCGGTACTGGAAAAAGAGTTGACTAAGATGCTGACCATGTGCAAGTTCCTCTCTTTTCTACTTAATCTGTGAAGTTGTGCATCATTTCCACAGATCTAAGTCAATGTCAGAATTGCAATTGTATGAAAAAGACAAACATATAAAAAAGTATGAACGTTCTAATCTCTCTGAGGAGCTGGCTGAGAGCGTAGGCCATACCTAGATGTCTGAGAAATTTCATTCTGTGTCTAGACAGGAAGGAAGAGCCTGGTCCAGATGACTAGATGTTGTAGAACTTTAGTCTTCCTAGTCAAGGCAACATGGGAACTAGAGCTTTTCCAGCGGCAGGCATAGATAGGACTCTTTTGCTTCACTTGAAATTGAACTGTGTTAAGTACTAACAGTAACTTAAAGTTCTGTGATGAACTGCTTACCTTCTTTAAGTCTTGTCTTTTTGAAGAGCCACTCCTCTCCAAATCTCACTGCCCTAATGTGCCTCTTTTGGGTGCTTACTTGTTAAACTCCTCTGCCCCAATACTTGGCAACTGCCTAGAAGCGGCAGGTACTGAGGGCAGTACTCGGTTACATGTGTTAAGGGAGCAGTGGGGGATTAAATGGCTAGAATGCTTTGGGTAGCACTTTGAATCTTGTGACAGGAAAGTGTGGGTGTGAAAAGTTTTTGATGTGCTGTTTGACCAGGGCTCTTCAGAATAACTTGATGGAGATACACTTCATCGCCTTTGTCCTGGGGCATTCCCCTATTCCATTACCCTGTTCATCCTTTTCCTTTGCAGAAGGAGGCTGCTGTGAAGTTCCATGTCCTTCTCACCTCTTATGAACTGATCACAATTGATATGGCCATACTAGGCTCTATTGACTGGGCCTGTCTCATTGTGGATGAAGCTCACAGACTGAAGAACAATCAGTCTAAGGTACGGAGAAGCATAGGTGGTTTATGGGCAGAGAGTGTTCAAAAGGTTAGATAGCTGCTCCTAAGAAGGTGAAGTTTGTCTGCCAACTACTAGTCATTTGTTCAGTAGTAAATTTGATGGCATTATTTAAAAAAACCCCAGCTTTTATTCGGAGATTGAATATCATGGCAACAGCTTCACTTTCATACGTATTGCTAATTAAAACAGCTTTTTCTGTATGGGTGAATAGGCCATTGGTGCACACCAGAAAACAGCAAAACCTGGGTGTCGTTGTTGCTCTCAAAAGCAAACTGGCCTTTCTGAAAGATCATATATCTGCACCACTTCAATTCTGGAAAGGTTTATCGTACTGTCTGAAACAAGCCGTGTGAGCACAGTTACCCTGCTTCCAGAGTAGCCTTGCTCTCTGCACTCACCTAGCTTTGTGGCAAACTAATTGGATGTTACCGGTACAGGAGAGGTGGGCACAGGTGCTCAAAAGTGCCTGGGTAGATGCTGAAAGCCGTATAGCTACGTTTATATGAGGCTGCATCTTAACTAAGCTTCTGTGAGTTCTGTAGACTTGACTGTACTTTCTTTTAATCCAGCCCCTCTCTGTGCCTTAATTCTGGTATTGATTCATCTGTCTTCAGCTGGATTCTAGGCCTTAGTATGCTAAAAACAACTGTTATTGGAAATCCAGTTTTATAGGTTCTTAGAGACTGTAAGACAAGACTGCCTCTTGTTTTCTCCTTTTCCATGTTTAAATGGCTTTAGCTTTTTGGATCCTGGCATGAGGCACCTTTTGAGATCACAGCTGTACTTGCAATTGTTTCCAGATAATTTTATTGTAGGCATTAAGACTGGATGCCATTCTGCACTTAGCATTGAAATTATTGGAAGTAGTAATGAATGCTTGCTATTAATTAATTGAAAGAGGGCGTAAACGCTTAAGGTCACAGTATGACCAATAGTTACAACTGGTTATCCAGCAAGACCATGAAATCTACCTTTTTCTAGAGTAGCTTCCTGTCCTGTAAGGACAGCTTCAGGTGTTTGAAAATTCAGGTGCTTCTTGATGGATTGGTTATCTACTAAAGTTCTACAGATATAATCAGTAACTTGCTTCTTTTGGGATCAAATGTGGATGGTTTTTGACTATATAGAGAGCTTGAGGAAGAGGAGGCTGAGGGGAAACCTCATCACTCTCTACAATTACTTGAAAAGGCATTGTAGAGAGGTTGGTGCTGGTCTCTCCTCAAGGGCAATTAGTGAGAGAACGAGAGGGAATGGCTGCAACCTGCAGCAGGGTAGGGTTAGGCTGGACATTAGGAAAGAATTCTTCACAGCAAGAGTGGTCAGTCAGTGGAATCAGCTGCCCAGGGAGGTGGTGGACTCACCCTCCCTGACTGTGTTTAAGAGTAGATTGGATGTGGTGTTGAAGGATCTGGTGTAGGGGAGAACTTGTAGAGTAGGGCTGATGGTTGGAGTCCATGATCCCAAGGGTCTCTTCCAACCTAAGGTAAATTCCTGTGGAGGCCACTAGAAGGATCTTTCTGTTGTGATAACCCAAAGCATCAGTGGTCATGGGTTTCTCTTTGTGTTTTGTTTGTATTTTTAATGTTTGCTATCTAGTAAAAGATATTTTCATTAAGTTCGACCTTGTATCATGTGAAGTGTAAAATAAGAATAAAAATGGCCGAGCTTATAAATAAATTACTGCTTTATTGTCAATTTGTGCTGGTGAACATGGTCCACTTGTGCTTTTCAGTTCAGTACTTTAACTGCTCACTACCTCTGTCTGGAATTACTTCATTGTTGTGAAAACCAGCACAAATTACCTTCAAGACACATTGGCAAACCCTTAGCTCTTTTTCTCCTCTGCTTGTTCAGAGATCTGGAACACTGCCAGGATTGATGTGAATAGGAAGAGTGATTTTAGCTATTTCTAGAATTCTCAAGGCAGAGTAGTTGTAAGACTGTAGAACGCTAATTTAGCAGGAAAAAGTATATAGTGTGGCACTCTGAAAATGACTGATGGTCTGCAAGAGCTTGTAACTTAAAAGAGTAAAGGAGACCTACCAGCACCTGAAGGCGTGCAGGATTTGCCGCAGTCCTGTTTTAGCTACGCAGAACAATGATCCAATGAGATCAGTCTAGTGACCCTGGCTGGAATGTGAACTGCTTGGACCTCTTGTCCAAACAGCTGATGTGATATAAATTGCACCCTAGCTTGGTGTCAGCTTTTTTTCCTACAAGTAATTATTTTTGTAGGCCTGTGACTTAAAGTGCCTTGGTATGTTTGTGTGTTTTGGGTTTGTTTGTTGGGTTTTTTTTCTTCCCCCTCACTGTTTCTTCTGTGTTCTCTACTACAGTTCTTCCGTGTGCTGAACGGTTACTCACTCCAGCACAAGCTGCTGCTTACAGGAACTCCCCTGCAGAACAACCTGGAAGAACTGTTCCACCTGCTGAACTTCCTGACACCAGAAAGATTCCAGTATGTCTTGCAGTGCTAGTCAGCCTGCCTGCTTTGTCTCATATTCCTTTCCTCACTTCTTCTTTTCTCTTTGTGGCTTTTGCTGAGTGTCTGTTTTTTCTGCAGTAACTTGGAGGGCTTCTTAGAAGAGTTTGCAGATATTGCCAAGGAAGATCAGATCAAGAAGCTGCATGATATGCTGGGCCCCCACATGCTGAGGCGTCTCAAAGCTGATGTTTTCAAGAACATGCCATCGAAGACTGAACTCATTGTCAGAGTGGTGATGAGCTGTGTGTTTTGGTGAGTGTGAGGATGAGGAGAGCACCTGCTGTTGAACTACTGGTGTTCTGTTCTGCTCTTTCAAAGGGGGTGCTGAAACAGCCTCATCCTCACTATAGGGTTTTCTACACAGTGGGTAGGAAGATGATTTACTGTTGCCACTGTAGCAAAGGGAGGACTAATCCTGTGTTCTGATGTAAGGGATAAAGAGATAGTGAATGCCACTGGCAGAGCCTGGGTAGCTGGCTGGTAATACCAGGAGCTCTGTGGAGTTTAACAATAGAATATATTAATCATCCTTCTGAGAGGTAGGTGAGTAATCTTTGTTTGTTTGTTTTCAGGAAATACTATAAATACATTTTGACAAGAAACTTTGAGGCACTGAATGCACGGGGTGGTGGTAACCAAGTCTCCTTGCTCAATGTTGTTATGGATCTGAAGAAGTGCTGTAACCACCCTTACCTTTTTCCTGTGGCTGCTATGGTATGTCCAGTTGCTTATTCTCTATAAGTAAATTCACTGCTGGCTGTTCTCAGAGAGCCAGTTAGCTCCCTAGCAAAGCATGGAGGGGTTCCCCTTACTCTTCCTGCTTCTGTGCTATTTCATCCTGTCTTGATGTAGACCAACATACTGGAAGGCCTTGTCTTGTATGACAGGTAGGGAGCTATCTTGTTACTCATGCAAAATGGTGAAGACAGTAAGAATTGGGGGCTAAGTCAATAAGAGGAGGGAGTCAAATTGCAAGAGAACAGGCACAGAGTAGCACTGATGTTTCATGTAATTAGTGCTACGTGTTGTGGTTGTGCCAAGCTAAATGATCAGATATGTGAGTCAGCATCTGATGAAGACAGCTAGGGACTAAAGACTAAGCTACATTCTTTAGAGCTGTTTTCTTTGTCTGCCCCACTGCTTAATCCCTTTCTTTTCTCTTTTTCTTCTCAGGAAGCTCCAAAAATGCCAAATGGTATGTATGATGGTAGTGCTCTCATTCGAGCCTCTGGAAAGCTGTTGCTGCTCCAAAAGATGTTAAAGAACCTTAAGGAAGGAGGTCACAGGGTGCTCATCTTCTCTCAGGTATATGGGGGGAAACCTTAAGGCTGGGAATCCTTTTTCTGAGAAAGGAGCCTGTTGATCTGGTAGCTCCTTGTCCCTCACTCTTTTGTGGTGGTGTTTATCTGATGTGCAGATGACTAAAATGTTGGACCTTCTAGAAGACTTTTTGGAACATGAAGGGTACAAATACGAGCGGATTGATGGAGGAATCACAGGGAACATGCGTCAGGAGGCTATTGACCGCTTCAATGGTATGGAGTCTCTTACTGCCTTTACAAAATGAAAACTGTTGCTTTGTACATGCTCAGTGGTCAACATAGGATTGTTGTGGCCCAAGTCTTCCATGGCTCTCCTGGAATCTTAAATTGGTAGTGATTCCCCGTCAGGTGATGCAAGTCAGATACAAGTCCTTGTTTAATGAACTCTCCCTTGATTACTTTTGTTGTCTCCTTTTATCTAAGCTCCTGGTGCTCAGCAGTTCTGCTTTCTGCTTTCAACTCGAGCTGGGGGTCTTGGTATTAACTTGGCCACAGCAGATACTGTGATTATCTATGATTCAGACTGGAACCCCCACAATGATATCCAGGTGAGTCTGAATGAGACCTCTCACTATGGAGTAATCCTGAGGAAGAGGGGAAATAAAACAATCAGGAGGACTAAAGGAATGTGTGACTTCATCTCTAGAAATATGTAAAATTAGAGCAGTGAGGATGGGTAGATATGACAAGTGAAATAGTGGAGGGTTCTTCTAGGGCCTTGCCTTCACTAATATTAAAGAGCCAACATGAAGGCAACTGGGAAACTTGTGGAGGTAGGTGGGGTGTATCAGCCTGCTACTTGTGTAGCTCTAGACTGTTCTGAGCACATCTCTTTTCTAGGCCTTCAGTCGTGCACACAGAATTGGACAGAACAAGAAAGTGATGATATACCGCTTTGTGACAAGGGCCTCAGTGGAGGAGCGTATCACTCAGGTGGCCAAGAAGAAAATGATGCTAACTCATCTGGTAGTGAGACCAGGGTTGGGCTCCAAGACAGGCTCCATGTCCAAACAAGAACTTGATGACATTCTCAAATTTGGCACTGAAGAGCTCTTCAAGGATGAGGCTACTGAGGGGGGTGAGTGCCTGGGAGTAGAACTGAATGAGGTGGGGAGGTCTGGCTCCTTAATTAGCAAGCAACTGTAGGCACAGTGCTGATTAGAGCTCTATAGGGAAGTCTAGGGTGGTGTTCCCTTTCCTAGTCCCTTGAGATCCACACAGCAACTGTGCCTGTGCTCTTCCCTCAGGGGATAACAAAGAAGGCGAGGACAGCAGTGTCATCCACTACGATGACAAAGCAATTGAGCGGCTGTTGGATCGGAACCAGGATGAAACGGAAGATACAGAACTTCAGGGCATGAATGAGTACCTCAGCTCTTTCAAGGTGGCCCAGTATGTGGTTCGTGAAGAGGAGATGGGGGTGAGTGTGAGGTGGATGTCAGCTATTATCTTCTGAATGATGTAGGATCAATTAAATTGAACTCTGATGCTTTTAAAGGGCAAGCAGGCATAATCTGCTTAGGTTGGGATTTGGAGCATAGGGCTCTAAATTTGTTACCTCTCTGTGGCAGGAGGAAGAGGAGGTTGAACGTGAGATTATTAAGCAGGAAGAGTCAGTGGATCCTGATTACTGGGAGAAACTGCTGCGTCACCATTACGAACAGCAGCAGGAGGATCTGGCTAGGAATCTGGGCAAGGGCAAACGTATTCGCAAGCAAGTTAACTACAATGATGGCTCTCAGGAGGATAGAGGTACAAATCCACAGGAACCTGAGGGAGAAATGGGTGTAAGTTTCTGTTGCTGGAAAGTAATGGAGTAGCGTCTCAGGCTCACGTGCTGTTTTTCTTTCAGACTGGCAGGATGACCAGTCAGATAATCAGTCAGACTATTCAGTTGCTTCTGAAGAAGGAGATGAGGACTTTGATGAGAGGTCTGAAGGTAAGTTCCGGTGAAGCCAGAGTTCCTGGGTGACTTTCTCTGAGTGTGGGAGCAGATGGGACTTGATGTGAGTGGTTTGTGCACTTTGTGGTGCGATTCCACAAGGGAAATACATTCGTGCAACTGTGTGCTGTGCATTGTCTCTCTTCCTTAGCTGCATTTCTCTCTTCAGCAGCTCGTCGGCCTAGCCGCAAAGGCCTGAGAAATGATAAGGATAAGCCTCTGCCTCCCTTACTTGCTCGTGTGGGAGGGAACATTGAGGTAAGTAGTGACAGGGTAGGTGTTCACTGCCCAGTTGTGTCTATATGGCTCTTGCTACATCTCGTGTCTACTCTGTTTTAGGTATTGGGTTTCAATGCCCGCCAGCGGAAAGCCTTTCTCAATGCTATCATGCGCTATGGAATGCCACCTCAGGATGCCTTCACCACTCAGTGGCTTGTTCGGGACCTCCGTGGCAAGTCAGAGAAAGAGTTCAAGTGAGTCTGCAGTAGATGAGGATGGAAGACTGGTGACATCTGTTCCCTTTGGGGAAGAATTGAGTTAGGCTTTCTCTGGCCTTTTCCTTAGAGACTACATTTCCTTAATGTATTAGTTGATTCTTTGTGGGAGAAATGAAGTATAAGCTGGGAGAGATGAGGGGGGTTGGTCCTAGTTCTCTTCCTTGAACTTGACTCATCTGTTGCCAAAAGCAAAGGCTATTAGAGGAGTAGCGTGGCCAGGCAAGTAAGCAATGAATACTGCCCTTTGAGTCCTTTTTGGTCTTATGGTTGTTTCTGGCTCCAGACTGAGTCACCTGTGTGTCCTTTATGTATGCACTAATTCTGCCTTGAGAAGGGAGCTTGGAACCCCAGAATTGTGTTACTGTGGATTTGGAGTCTTGAGGTGGCTTTTTCCTAATGTGTCAGAGAGGGTCTGATAATGCATGTTTCCAGCTAAACCTGGTTTATAGTCTAATTGCTTGGCTCTTGACTGCTCCAGGGCCTATGTCTCGCTGTTCATGCGCCATTTATGTGAACCTGGAGCTGATGGTGCAGAGACCTTTGCAGATGGAGTCCCACGGGAAGGACTTTCTCGACAGCATGTTCTTACTCGCATTGGGGTCATGTCGCTTATACGGAAAAAGGTAGGTGCCTAGCAGAGCAATGTAGCCTCTGCTCTCCATATAACTTGTAGTCACTGGGGTCCAGAGCTAGTGGTTTGCCCCTCTTTTCACACCTACTTTTGTTGTGTGCTGGGATGTCTGTCTCCTCTGGTTTGAGGACAAGCTTTGTATGACTCCTCCAATGATGATGTCTTCCTCTCCCTCTCGTGCAGGTGCAGGAATTTGAGCATGTGAATGGCCGTTGGAGTATGCCAGAACTGGCAGAGATAGAGGAGAACAAGAAACTTTCACAGCCGAGCTCACCTTCTCCCAAAACTCCAACTCCCTCAACACCAGGGGATACACAGCCGAATACGCCTGCCCCTGTCCCTCCACCTGGTGAGACCTCCCTTCTTTTGCACAGTCCTGCGTCCTGACCTCATCCTGGCTGTTTTCCCCATCACCAGAACCGTGGTGGTGGGGCCTGGAGGTGGACGCAGATCAACCTTGCCTCTCGTGTTAGGAGGGCTGCCAAAGACATGTGCAAGCTCTTAAAGGCAAGAGAGGACACCAGTGTTCCTCAAATGAGCTGATAGCAGTAAGAAAAGTCTGCATTTGTAGTGGGCAGGAAAATGGGGCTCATCTTGAGTGATGTTGGTCCCATTTTGATGGGCCTAATCTCTGGGAGCAAAGGCTATGTGTGTTTCCTAACAGTGAGGGGAAAAGCATTCTAATGCCTTCTCTTCTGCTTTTGTCTGCTGTCCTGCTCTGGGGTGGGGAATACACAGAAGAAGGAGTAAAAGTAGAAGAAGGAGCTGGTGCTAAGGAACAAGGAGAGTCGTCTGAACCAGAGAAAGAGCTCAGTGCCTCTGCTACTGAAACAGAGGTCCCTATGGAGGTGAGTTGCTTCTTTGCCTCATGCAATTGGGAATGTCTCTACCTCTGCCCCCTTGTCTGTGTCATTCAGCTGCTGAGACAGAGGTGAGTTCTCGGAACAATATTGAAAAATAACACTGGTGTGACAATTTTGTGCATCTTTGCTTTCTGACCTGCTGTGACTGTCTTCACTTTCTGTGCACTGCTCTTACTTTGCTTCTCATTGCTTTCTGTCCTCAGCAGTGTGCCCAGCCTGTGGAGACACCACCACAGGAAGCAAAATCCCCAGTCAACTCCACAGAAGCAGATGAAAAAAAAGTAGAGGAACCGGAGGTGAAGGAAAGACCAGATGAGCCGATGGAAGTAGAAAGCAAAGGTATCTCTAGGGAGATTGCATTAATACCTTGAACCAGCAGTAAACTTCCTCTCCCCTTCAAATGCTGTTTTCCTAAAGCTGCATCTTCTTTGCTTTGGCACTTTGCCCGAAGGAAGCAGGCATAAATATAGATAATCAGCGGGGCTATTCCGGGACTGTGAACAGGGAGTTAAGGAACAGTATTAGGTTCCACAGGCTAAAGAACAAAACCTTGGACTTGCTGTGTTCTCCTCCTACGTCTCGTGTTCTCTTTCTTGCCTGCAGCTGATGTGGAGAAAGTGGAAGACAGAGCTCCTGTTGAGAATCCTTCTGAGCCCACTATAATCACTCTGGATGAGAAAGGTGAGTCAAGATGATTCCACTCTCAACCGCTCTCCTGCAAGGAGTCCTTGTGGGTCCAACTTGTGCTGTGTTCTTTCTAACTTCTTGTGCGTACAGATGAGAAAAAGGATGATGATAAGAGAGATGTAGTGATGCTGCAGAATGGGGAGATGCTGAAAGAGTCGGTAGATGAAAGGCACAAGAAGGCAGTGAAGCAGCGCTTCATGTTCAACATCGCAGATGGTGGCTTCACTGGTAGGAGAAACCTTTATATGCTTGAACTTGCCTATATGCCCCTGCCCCTGCTTGCGTTCATGAAATAAATAACTTTCAACTGCTCCGGTGTCTCTTGCCTTTCCAGAACTACACTCCCT
Source organism: Jacana jacana (assembly GCA_013400555.1). Lineage (NCBI taxonomy): Eukaryota > Metazoa > Chordata > Aves > Charadriiformes > Jacanidae > Jacana > Jacana jacana. The sequence goes on along the minus strand of VZTM01005299.1, from coordinate 78,136 downwards.
GTGGCAGAACGAAGAGCGGGCTGCAACTGTCACAAAGAAGACCTATGAGATCTGGCATCGGCGTCATGACTACTGGCTCCTTGCTGGGATTATCAAGTATCCTTACCCTGATGGACCGGTTCTTTCCCCTTGTACATAAACTGTGACTGGGAAGGTGACTGTCCTTGGTCGGTCTGTGAGAGCACGTTATCTGCTTTCACAAGAGTGAAAGTGATGGTGGGAGGAGGTGTTTCCTGCCAGCATAGTTAAGACTTAGCAGGACATAGTTCTCATTCCTTTTCCTTGGCTCTGGTTCCTCCCCTCTCTGCACCCCCTTTCCCCACCCCCTCTTGAGAACAGTATCTGCCTGAGCTGTGTATTCCCTTGTTCTCGCTGCCTTTGTTTGCCTGAACTCATCCCATCTCAGTCATGGCTATGCCCGTTGGCAGGATATTCAGAATGATCCACGTTACGCCATCCTCAATGAGCCCTTCAAGGGTGAGATGAACAGGGGTAACTTCCTGGAAATAAAGAATAAGTTCTTGGCAAGGAGGTTTAAGGTAAGGGCTTCTCTTCAGTGTCATAAGTGCTTTTCAGCCAGCTTGGACCTCTGAAGGACAAAAGCTTTGCTCTTTCTGACTTTTCACTAAGAAAGTGAAGGCTTTTGCAACCGCTTTTGCGGGGCGAGGGGGAAGGTGTGTGTGCAGGGGTGGAATTAACAATGTCTCTCAGGATCACACAGTAGTGCTGTTATAAGATTGCCCTTTACTCTAGAAATAGTACAGGGGAGCTTGGTTCAGTGCTCGCTCTCCACATATTTATTGAACAACTGGTATACAGGAGGCTTAAGGTTCATGTGGATGTTTCCATCACGGCTTCTGCTTGGTGTGCTGCAACCCACACCATGTGCCTAGGCAGAACTTGGAGACCTGCTATGGACTGCTGAAAGGGTGCTGAAAGAGTCTTCAGTCTCTGCCTCAACCTGTTTAGGAGTGACCGTAGCTTAAGTCTAGGAGTGATTTAAGACCAACCCAAATAAAGGCCATGTAGATCTTGAGCTTGGGGCAAAACATCAATTCATAGAATCATAGAACAGTTAAGAGTTGGAAGGGACCTTGAAGAGCATCGAGTTCCAACCCCCCTGCCATGGGCAGGGACACCTCCCACCAGACCAGGTTACTCAAAGCCCCATCCAGCCTGGCCTTGAATGGTCCCAGGGATGGAGCAGCCACAACTTCCCTGGGCAACCTGTTCCAGTGTCTCACCACCCTCACCTTCTTTACTAAGAACTTCTTTCTAATATCTCATCAGTGTAGCCTGGCTGATCAGTTCTGCACTAAGCAGGATTCAACCAGATTTCTCTGCACATCCCTGATGTGCTCAATGTTGTTGTAGACTCTTCCTACAAGTGGCATGGGATACTTTTCACTTGGGTTCAAAGAGAAAGCGCCATCCCTTTTGCTTCATAAAGGGTAAAATAGCAGACAACTTGGTCTTTGAGAAGAATCTGAGGAGGAATGAGGATCCTAGAGGACTTAGGGTAGACTAAGCTAGATGTAGCCTGGTTTTCACGTGTACCTGGCCTAGCTTAATGGAGTCCCTAATTGTTCTGGGCTCTTTAGGCTTTACTCAATATAAAGAGAAGCTGGTGAAGCGAGGTTCAGCAGAGTCTCACCTCATGAGACGGTGGAGAACTGGATCAGGAGAGACTGGGGGTGCGAACAGGCTGCTCTTCAGGCAACTCCTGAAAGGCTGCTTCTCACGACTATTGCTCCTTCTTGCAGCTCCTGGAGCAAGCGCTGGTGATTGAGGAGCAGTTGCGGCGAGCTGCCTACCTGAACATGTCGGAAGACCCATCTCATCCATCTATGGCTCTGAACACGCGCTTTGCAGAGGTGGAGTGCCTGGCTGAGAGCCACCAGCACCTATCCAAGGAATCGATGGCCGGGAACAAACCCGCCAACGCTGTGCTGCACAAAGGTGTTAAACGAGGGAGGGGATCGGTGTTTAGCATCGCTGTCCCCTCCGCTCTTTTCTCTGTAGGGTGTCCCTTTCGCCCCCTCTGAACGGGTGTCCCTTTCTCTTCCAGTTCTGAAGCAGCTGGAGGAGCTGTTGAGTGACATGAAAGCAGATGTGACTCGTTTGCCCGCTACCATTGCCCGTATCCCACCTGTGGCTGTGCGTCTCCAGATGTCTGAGCGCAACATCCTCAGCCGGCTGGCCAACCGCAGCAGCGAGCCCCCTCCGCCCCCACCTCCCCAACAAGTATGTACCCTCCTGGGCTTCCAGGGGCAGCCAAGGCAGCTCCCTGGTGAAAGCCTTGGGCTCTGTAGCTTGAGTCTCAGGTGGTCTTCTCTCATCCCACAGGTGGCCCAGCAGCAGTGAGCCCCAAGCCCGGTGCCGTTGACCTTTTGGCCAAGCTGAAGTGACACCCTCCCCACCACCACCACCCTTTCCCACCCCGCCCTTCCACACTCTACCCCTCTGCCTGACATTCCTCAACCGGGTGCTGTTTCCCTCCGTTGGAAGCTGCTGCGTGCTCCTCTGCGGGAGGAGAAAGAAGTCCTTCCCCCGCAGCCAGCCCCTCGGAGCAAGGAGTGTGCTTCAGGAGAGAGGGCGACGGACGGTGGACTCTGTACATAGTGACTGGAGGCTGCAGCGCCATGTCTGTTACACGGAGAACCTGGCTGCATCGCTCGCTGCCTCCGCCTGGGACTTCAGGTGGTTTTGGGTTGGTTTTTTTGTTTTGTTTTGTTTTTGTTTCTATTGTTGTTTTTAATTTTATTTGGAGTTTGTTTACCGAGACGAGTGTGCAAGTGAGACCAAGCAAAAAGCCAGGACAGAGACAAAGCTACCTCCATCAAGATCCTTTTTAATACAAAAACTGACTGGACTTTGTCCACTAAAAAAAAAACAGCTTGAAGACAAAAAACAAACCAACAACTGAAAAAGAAAAAAAGGAGAAAAAAAAAAAAAAAAAGAAAAAGAGCAAAACCTTGGTAAAACTGAAAAATAAAGTTTCCTTGTATTTTACTGTCTGGCCCCTCACTCTTTTGATAAGTAGGTTGGATTCCCTGGGAAGACCATCTAGTCCAATCCCCCTGCTGGAGCAGGAACACCTAGATCAGGTCACTCAGGAACGCGTCCAGCCAGGTTTTGAATGTCTCCAGAGAAGGAGACTCTACCACCTCCCTGGGCAGCCCCTTCCAGTGTTCCCTCACCGCGAAGAGTTTTTCCTCATATTCAAGTGGAACCTTCTCTGTTCCAGCTTGCACCCACTGCCCCTTGTCCTATCATTGGGTGTCACTGAGAAGAGCCTGACTCCATCCTCCTGACACTCACCCTTTACGTATTTATAATTGTTAATAAGGTCCTAGAGAAAAGCAGGGTTGGGGGCTGTCCTCCGCCTCTCTCCGCTTTTTCCTTCCCCCTACCTCCTCTCACTCCTTTGCCCCCTCAGACCGTCACCCGGGAGCCGCTTTCCCAGCCCTGCCGGAGGAAGGCGGCCTTCCCCCCTCCCGGTGGCGCCGCTCTGGGCCCCGGTCCCGCCCCGTGGCCGTTAGACGTAGGGCCGGTCCAGCCATTCAGCGAGCGGGAGCGGCGGCACCAACCAATGAGGGGGTGGGGGGAGTGGAGGCGAGGCAGGGCGCATGCGCCGGGAGGGCGCGGGGCGGTGCGGCCTACACGTGCGGCNCCGGGGGCGAGTGGACTGAGGGGCTGACCGCCGCTTCCCCTCCCCATCTAGGGCTGCGAAGAGGCGACTGGGAGCGGGCAGCGCCCCGGCGGGGAAGAGGCCGCTCGGCGGAGGAGGAGGAGGGCGGGAGTCGGCAGGTGAGCGCTGGGCAGGGTGTGGGGGGCTCCCTGGGGCGTCCCGCTCCTCCCTGGCTCTGGTAGCCTTGTTTGTTTTTTTTTTCTTTCNTTATAATTGTTAATAAGGTCCTAGAGAAAAGCAGGGTTGGGGGCTGTCCTCCGCCTCTCTCCGCTTTTTCCTTCCCCCTACCTCCTCTCACTCCTTTGCCCCCTCAGACCGTCACCCGGGAGCCGCTTTCCCAGCCCTGCCGGAGGAAGGCGGCCTTCCCCCCTCCCGGTGGCGCCGCTCTGGGCCCCGGTCCCGCCCCGTGGCCGTTAGACGTAGGGCCGGTCCAGCCATTCAGCGAGCGGGAGCGGCGGCACCAACCAATGAGGGGGTGGGGGGAGTGAAGGCGAGGCAGGGCGCATGCGCCGGGAGGGCGCGGGGCGGTGCGGCCTACACGTGCGGCGGTGGTGGTGGTGGTGGCGGTGGTGGGTGTCGCGGAGCCATGGGGCGGAAGCTAGACCCCACCAGGAAGGACAAGCGCGGCCCTGGGCGTAAGGCCCGCAAGCAGCGGGGGGCCGAAGTGGAGCTGGCCCGCTTCCTGCCGCCAGGTAAGTCTAACCCGGCCTAGCCTGGCCCGGCCTGGTGTCGCCGGCGTGGGCTAGCTGACCGCCGCGTGTCTCTTTCCAGAGCCAGAGACCGGGAAGAAGAAGCTCTCAAGTCACGGGCGAAAGAGGTAAAGGGGGGACCGGCCGGGTGAGGGGGGGGGACCGGGGGCGAGAGGACTGGGGGGCTGACCGCCGCTTCCCCTCCCCACCTCGGGCTGC
>VZTM01005299.1:59017-73489 GCA_013400555.1 Jacana jacana | reverse complement strand
GGGGAAGAGGCCGCTCGGCGGCGGAGGAGGAGGAGGAGGGCGGGAGTCGGCAGGTGAGCGCTGGGCAGGGGGTGGGGGGCTCCCTGGGGCGTCCCGCTCCTCCCTGGCTCTGGTAGCCTTGTTTGTTTTTTTTTCTTTCCCTTTTTGTATAGTACAAGACAGGTGGAATTTCGTTATTTTAATCAAAACCAGTTATTTTAAAACAGTTTTCTGGTCCCTGCTGTGCCAGACGGCAGGGCTGTCTGAAGGACAAACCAGCAAAAGGTCTCTCTTCCTCGTGTTAAAGTCATTTCTGGCTTGTTCCTCCCATAGCAGCGAGGTCACTGCGGGCAGGTTGGGTGGCTGAGGCTTTTAAGCTCCCCGTTTTACATCCTGTATGGCCTAGGAAGCTCTTACAGCGGGAAGGAGGAAGGATAGACAGAGATTTGGGAAAGAGAGCGCTGTAAAGCTTTGGGAGGGGCTGCCCAGGGAAGTGGCTGAGCACCGTCCCTGGAGGTGTTTAAAGTATGGGTAGACGCAGCGCATGGAGACGTGGTTTAGTGGTGGGTTTTGTCAGAGTTAGGTTGATGGTTAGACTCGATCGAAGTCCTTGCCAACCTAGGCAATTCCCTGATTCTATAACACATCAGAGCAAATGCTGTAAAAGCTCCGTAGCTGTGTTTTATTTTGGTAATTCCAGTCAGGTCTCTTTAAAGTTCTGTTGTGGGAGAGATGAGAACATGCCCTTGTTTACAAGTGAGAAAAGACACGGAGCACAAGCCGTTCCTTCTCTTAGACAGCTCAGGACTAGAATGAAGGCCTCTTATTTTTATAACAACTCAAAAGTTAGGGCTGCTGCTCTTGAGAATAACACTTAACTTTTAACCACCTCTTCTGCCTGCAGTTAAAGAGCAGGTATCCCCACAGAAGGAGAAACATGCCATAAAGGCAGCAGGACAAACCCCTCGTGGCCGCCCTGGCTTCAGTGACAGCAATTCAAAATGGCTGGCTCCGGCCAAAGCCAAGAAAATCCCGTCTCAAAGAAACAGCGTGGAGTTATCCAGCGATGGAGAGGTGGAAGAGTGCAGCTGGGAAATGGAAGAGGAGGAGGATGGGAGCAGTGATGAGATGGTGGATGATTATGGTGCCTCATCATCAGAGGAAGAAGAGGTAGGACCTTTTTTTCTTTGTTTGTTTGCTGTAAATTACACAAGGAGCACTTGACTTTGCTGGCTAAAAGGATCTATCAAACCTGTGGAAAAAAAGAGTGACTTTACTTGGCGGGTGGATGGTGAGATGGTAGAGAGCTTTTTACTTCTTCCTTTCCCAAGAACAATTTCAAGTTCAATAACTGATCCCAGCATAACATTCAGTTGTTTTTTTTGTTGTTGTCCTTTTTAAACAGAATGGGTATATGTTGCATATGGTAGGAAGTAGGGGGTCACCTGGAGATACTGTTTCGTTAATCTCTTATTTCTGTTTAGTTGCTGCCTATTGAAAAAGCTGCCCTGAAGCAGAAGTCTGACAGGTGAGCATTTGAGAACATCACCAGTTCACAGAGGCTTTCCTGGTTAGATGAGGGGCCTGTCCTTCCTTCTTCTGTCCTCTCTGCCACCTAAGAAATGGTAGTTGAGGCGTGCCTGTGTGATACTGTTCTTGTGTGAAACACCTGCCCTGTTCTTTGTCCTTAGGGGAGGTCTCAGTGAAGATGACAGTGAAGAAGAGGATGAGGATGAGGATGAAGAGGTGGCAGAGGAGGCGGTAGGGGAGGCAAGCAAGCAGAAAATGGGACAGAAGGAGGAAGACAGCACAGATCTGCAGCTCAACCTGGATATAGATGAGCAATTTAAACTGCCAACTAGCGACCAGATCGAGAGAGAGGATATCCTTTTTATCTGTGACATCCATAAGCTACACGCACGCAGCAGCGTGGGCCTTGGGTACAACCAAAGAGTTTGGGCTTTGTCACCAGTATTGCCCAGCAAGAGTGTTTTGTGCCTGACAAGGTATTTTTAGATGAGCTGCCCTAGTAGACGGTATCCAGCGCTGCGCTTCTGTACGGCGCAGTCGAGGAATCTGTTACGCCCTGTATGGAGCTTGGAACATGCCCCAGTTTCCTCTCGAGTTCTAAATGCAGGTGGATATCTTAGCACGTAGTTCATTCCTCTGTACCCAGATTTTTCCTGGCAGGTTTTCATCTAACCCATTTCTAGAGGCTCTGGTGCCAGCAGTTCCAGCATCCGCAGTGCCTCGCTGTTGGGCTCTGGTGACTTTAATTTCCTGCCTGCCAGTTGAATTTAGTCCTGCCCCGCTTCTCATTCTCACCTGCACCCCTTAGTTGCCTTTGGGGAACTTCCAGTTTCCTTTCTGCTTCAGGTAGCATTTTTGGTGTTAAAAGCCTTTTTCTATTGTTGCCTTCTTTTGCCTAGTTTTTTCTCTTTATCTAAAGTAACTAACCAAATTCTTCCAAGTGCCTTGTAGCGTGGCCGATTCTGCTTGTAAAGAGCCCCTGTGCCTGTCTCTCTGCTGTTGGGGATTCCTTAATGGCCGTTCTACCTGCTGAGCCACCGGACCTGCACATCATCCACCAGCGCATTAAGGGCAACATGGAGGTGCTGCAGGACTTTGTGGTGAAGCGGGAGGAAGGCCGCACGCGACAGGAGTACCTGGCGGTGTTGCGCCGGGACATGGCTGCTTACTACTCCTACAGTGACTTCTTGCTCATGAAGCTCATGGACATCTTCCCGCTCCCTGAGGTAGGAACCTGCCCTGCCTGGATCTTTTGCTGATTGATGAGGATTTGGCTGCCTCCCCAGGTCTTTGTTTTTAATCTCTGTTCTCTGTCCCTTCTTTGATCCAGCTGATAAACTTCCTGGAAGCTAACGAGGTTCCCCGCCCTGTGACCATTCGCACCAACACACTCAAGACACGGCGACGGGACCTGGCGCAGGTGAGCAGAAGCCCGTGGTTGTCTGCTGCGCTTGCCTGTCACGCCGGGCCGTGTCTCAGTCCCATCTCCTTGTCTTGCAGGCTCTGATCAACCGTGGTGTGAATCTGGACCCTTTAGGGAAATGGTCGAAAACAGGGCTTGTCATTTATGACTCCTCTGTGCCCATCGGTGAGTTCACCCATCCTGTCAAAGGGCTGAGCTTGACCCGCTCTTGGCTCCCTTTCTTTAACATGTCATCTCCTTTTGTTCTGCCTTCCCTGCCCAGGTGCCACCCCTGAGTATCTGGCTGGGCACTACATGCTGCAAGGAGCCTCCAGTCTCCTCCCTGTCATGGCTCTGGCTCCACAGGAGAACGAACGCATCCTGGATATGTGCTGTGCCCCAGGAGGCAAGACCAGCTACATAGGTACCACCCTGCAGCCTTGGGTGGGAGGCTTGGGAGGGATGCTCTGTGAAGTGATGAGTTTCCACTGGTCTATACAGAAAGGGGGAACAGAGGGAGACTCAACCCATACGAGGAAAGGCTGAGGGAGCTGGGTCTCTTTAGCTTGGAGGAGACTGAGGGGTGACCTCATTAATGTTTATAAATATGTAAAGGGTGAGTGTCAGGAGGATGGAGTCAGGCTCTTCTCAATGACACCCAATGATAGGACAAGGGGTAATGGAGGCAAGCTGGAACAGAGGAGATTCTACTTCAATATGAAAAAAAAACTTCACGGTGAGGGTGGGGGAACACTGGAAGGGGCTGCCCAGGGAGGTTGTGGAGTCTCCTCTGGAGACATTCAAAACTCGCCTGGACACGTTCCTGCGTGACCTGATCGAGGTGTTCCTGCTCCGGCAGGGGGATTGGACTAGGTGATCTTTCAAGGTCCCTTCCAATCCCTGAGATTCTGTGAAAGGAAAGGGGTGGCTGTCCCTGTGGGCAAAAGCACGGGAGGTTTTCAGCCCCTCACTGATACGTTGTGCCCTCTGGCAGCTCAGCTTATGAAGAACACGGGTATGATCTTGGCCAATGACAGCAATGCTGAGCGGCTCCGTAGCGTGGTAGGGAACTTGCATCGGCTGGGAGTCACCAATGCTGTAGTGAGTAACTGCGATGGACGCCAGTTCCCCAAGGTACGTTCCTGCCTGCTTTGGGGTGTCCTTACCTTAATTACCTAGAGCTGCTCTGCTGTCCTTTCAGTAAAGCTGTGTTCTCCAAAGCCACTTGTCACAGGAAGATGAGCAAAGCTGCCGGGGAGCCTGTCCGTTATTTGATACGGACCTGGGAGGGTGGGCAGGGAGGAGTGAGGGATCTTTCCTGCCTTCCCAGTCTTCTGGTTCCCCTTCTAGTCTTGGTCTTGTTCTGAGCCCCCAGCTGTGAGTGCAGTTCCAAATGTACATCTTCCTATAGGTGCTTGGGGGGTTCGACCGTGTCTTGCTTGATGCTCCTTGTAGTGGAACCGGCGTCATTTCTAAGGATCCCGCTGTCAAGACCAACAAGGTGAGTGATCAGTGTGGACGCAAGGTGGGGACTCAAGTTATGAGTCATGAGAAGGAGGGACTTCAGGGCATCTTTGTTCTTGAGAGATGCCTGCAATAGGGATATTGATTTTTCTTCCTCTTCCCTATTCTGTGTCTTGTACCAAATCCTTTTAAATACCTTGAGTTCTGATTCTAAATATTCTTTGAGTTCTGCAGAAGATTCCAGAATCTTCTATGTCATATGTGCTCTGCTCTCTTGTCATCCCTCCATCCACAATAGAAGCCTGGGGTGCTTCTCTGTTCCTCTGGCATCCTAACTTGTCTTTGTCTTTCAGGATGAGAAAGACATCCTGCGCTGTGCTCACCTGCAGAAGGAACTGCTTCTTAGCGCTATAGATTCAGTCAATGCGGCCTCAGAGACAGGGGGCTACATTGTCTACTGCACTTGCTCCATCATGGTAAGTCACTTCCACGCTCTGCCGTGGTCATCTACTCAGGAGACTGCTGAGCTTTGGATCCTAACACTTAGTCCCTGGCAGGTGGAGGAGAATGAGTGGGTTGTGGATTATGCCCTGAAGAAACGCAACGTTCGTTTGGTGGCCACAGGTCTGGACTTTGGCAAGGAAGGCTTCACCAGGTGCGTGCTAGTCACGAGCTGCACAGGTGACTGCTCCTTGGTTGCCAGCTTTGAGCAGAGGCGTTCTATCACTTCTCACCATACTACTTCTTCCTCCAGGTTTAAAGACCGTCGCTTCCACCCCTCCCTCAAGTCCACGCGGCGTTTCTATCCCCACACGCACAATATGGATGGGTTCTTCATTGCCAAGTTGAAGAAATTCTCCAATGCCATCCCCCAGGCCCAGAAAGGTAACCTAGTACTGGAGTTCTGAGCTGAGCTGCCTGAGCCTGCTCTCACAGGCTGCTTCCTCTGCAGAAGCCATGCAGGTTCTCCTTATGGCACCTTTCCTTCTGCTTTCAGATGAAGAAACTGCTGAAGAACCAACAGCTCCGTCTACTGCTCCTGGTACTGTCATGGAGCCTCAGCCAAAAAAGAAGAAACTTGAGGGACCAAAAGTTGACAAAGAGCAGAAGCCACCACAGCCCGCTCTGAAGAAGAGACATCCACTGCAGGCACAGAGGAGACCCTTGAAGGCTGGCCGGCCTTCTCCCAAAATGATGCGTTCTCAAGTCCCTGCCAGGAAGAAGCATAAAATGAAACCAAATGGGCAGTGAGAGGAACTGCTTTTCCAGGTGTGTTGGGCCCCTCCTTGGAGAACAAAGGCTGGGGGCTGCTGCAGCGACACGTACCAGCGTGTCTTTCCTGCTCTGTGCAGATCACCTCTGCAGCGCTGCATGCCTGGGACAGCTATAGCCCCTTTTGCTCCTTCCCCTCTGCAGCAAGGACTGACAAACTGACCCATTAAAAGTTTTATACTCTTGCTCAAGCCTTGTCTTTTTTCCCCTGACCACACAATTCTGCTGTGTCCCCTTGTTCCTCTGCAGCAGAAACCCCTTCCACGCCCATCTGATGCTTTGGCATCTCTGGTGTCTCTTCTTCACCATCTGTGCTGCAGGGAGTAAGAAGCAGCGGGAGCTGAAATTCTCACTGCCTGGATGAAGGTTGTGTTGTGTGGTGCCTGGTCAGCAGGGTGCTTTGTCAGAGCAGGGCTAGTGCTCCTCTGCTGGTCCTTAATTCGCTGTTGTCACTGTGTGCTAATCTAGGTCACTTGTGATTGTCCCCATTTCACCCTTGTTCTTGGCCTCCTAGACTGCAGCAGGGGTTGCTGCTGGTCCTGGAGCTGCACACTCCTATTTGTTCTTTTTGCCTTTCACACAGATGTGGTTGCTTCTCCTTGAGTTGTAACAAGCAGTGGTCTGGCCTGTTTGTATTTAAACATCAGCCAGGATTCCTTTCCCTTGTTGGTGTGAGTTAATATTCTCTTCTTTGGTTCTGCTTCCCAGTGAATAAATCTTTTTGTCTAGAGGCGGTTCATTCATAAGCTTTCTACCAGCTGGGTTCTCCAGCTTCTCTTTCACCCCAGTGTGTGTGGAGCTGCGTGTGTAAGAGACCTGAGGCATAACTGTTGTACCTGTAGTTGTCTTGCTAGCTCAGCTCACGTGAGGCTTTGCCTTGATTTGTTCTCCTCGCCGAGCTTTGGCTTCATGGGAGAACTTGATGGGCCAGTCCGGTGCTTGGTGCTAAGGACAGCTGAACGCAGTGGAGTGTGGGATCTAGGCATTCCTTTGTGTCCTGGTCTGCTACCTGGGAGGCTGCTGCTTTCCCATGTTACCGGGTTCAGCAAGTGGCAAGCTGAGCGTAAACTCCAGGGACTCTTATAAAGACGTACTATACTGTGGAAATTCCTCCACTCATGCTATAGGTGGAACCCACCACAGACTGGTGAGCAGAAACCAGAGAAAAAGGCTGTGGTGAGTGCCCAGGAAAACTCAAACAGCACTTGCAAAACTCAGACAGGCCTGGTCCTGTCCTTACTCAGTGGCCTGTGAAACCTAGAGTGTGCTAGTGCATGGCATGCATGCTCTTTCCTGGACCTGTGGTAGCTGGTCCTTGTACTTGTGGCCTGTCCTGTGTGTGGCTCTCGGACCCCTTATCCTACCTAGGGGCTAGTCCTGCTTGCAGACGCTCTCAGATCACAAGTGCTCACATGTGCTGAGGAAAGGGCCAGGATTAGTTTCCCACCATCTGTCCCGGCCTCGCATTAGCTGGCTGCCAGGCTCAGCCGGACCAGCACACTGACCAACAGGCAGCTGACGCATCGCTGGCCCCTTCACTTGCTTCTCTTCTCCTCTTTCTCATGCTCATTTCCACCTGACCCCGCTTTGGACGTCTCCCTTTCCCCACTTTCCATCCTTCCCGAAAACACCCCACAGTAAGTTTTGCTCCTGTGTAATCTTCCTTAAAACTGCGTCGCGCAATAAACTGGAGGCAGCCCCACGCTTCTTCTCAACCGTCCCGTCCTGGATTTCATCCTGCCCACACAGACCAACGTGTGGTTCTGCCACCTTGTCGCTCCTGAAGGTTCTGGCCGAAGCTCTTTGAGGTTGCACTCGGGTGCTTCAATGGGTTCAACCTGTCGCTGTCTCGTGAGGCCTGGTCTCCGGGCCTGGTCTCCGTTAACAGCCTCTGCTGTCTTCTGCTTTTTAGGGCTTCTCTATTTCTGTGCTTGATTTATTACGACTCTGGGTTGTTGGTTTGGGTGGTTGGGGTTGGTTTTTGGGGAGGGTTCGGTGCTGGGGTGGTGTGACTTTGTCTTTTTTTCTGTTGAACAGCCAAATATCCCTGTACTTCAAAATTGCTTTTTTTGTCCCCCACGCTTCCCAGGGGGGGAATTGGGGCAGGGAGGAACCTCTGAATGCGTCCATCTGACTCCAGGCTCGTGTGGTAAGATCTCCAGATGCCTGGCATACAGGACCTGAGGGAAGTTTTCTGGGCTCTTCCAGAAAAAAAAATAAACACGTGCTAGGTGCTAATAGCAAGGAAAGGAATTATTTGACAGCAAAATGGAGAAGATTATTACCTCCCTGAATAAAACCACGGTGCATGTGCTTCTTCAGCACTGCATTGCTAGTGTCCTCCACCTCAATAAGGGTTGTAAAACCGGGAAGTTTTCAGGGAGGACAAATACACCCGAAGTTACAGAATGGTTTCTGTGGGAGGAACAGCTAGAGTCTAGGCTTCTTTAAGCTTGGAAAAGAGACCAGGGGGAAAGAAGAGATATAACGGTGTGTAAAATTGTTAGTGGCATAAAGAAGAAGAATGGGGAACAATTGCTTGCTCTTTTCCAATACAACAAAAAAACCCCAGACCCTATGACCCATCCAATGCCCCACAGGTGTAGGTAGTTGTGAATCTCCTTTCTGCAGGGTATGGTGGAAGGTAGGAGCTTACATAGGTTGAAAACCCAGCTCTATGAATGAGAGAAGAATGTTTCTTGGAGGGGCTGGTAAACACAACAGGCTGAGAAGATCCATGAGCTAATCAGCTCCAGCAGAGGGCCACAAAGATGATCAGAGGGCTGGAGCACCTCTCCTGTGAAGACCGGCTGAGAGAGCTGGAGTTGTTCAGCCTGGGTAAGAGAAGGCTCTGGGGGACCTTATAGCAGCCTTCCAGTATCTGAAGGGAGCCTACAGGAGAGCTGGAGAGGGACTCTGTCAGGGAGTGTAGTGACAGGACAAGGGGTAACGCTTTAAAATTGCAAGAGGGGAGATTTACATAAGGTACCAGAAAGAAATTCTTTACTGTGAGGGTGGTGAGGCACTGGAACAGGTTGCCCAGGGAAGTTGTGGATGCCCCATCCCTGGAAGTGTTCAAGGCCAGGCTGGATGGGGCTTTGAGCAACCTGCTGTAGTGGGAAGTTTCCCTGCCCAGGGCAGGGGGGTTGGAACTCGATAATCTTTAAAGTCTCTTCCAACTGTAACCATTCTATGATTTTAACTGCTAGAGGCTGGAAGAATGCTGCGAGGAGGGATTGCTGCTCGCTTGCTCTGGTGGCAGACTCCTCTGTCCTTATCCTGTGCTGGAAACTGATTCCTGAGCTTGGATGAACCATCGGTTGGTCTGTCCCAGCTTGGCAGCTTTGGGTTCTTGGGAAGTGGTGTCCCACTGCTGTGTCTGCCCCTTAGTGCTACCAAAGCGAGTCCTGAGCTCTGCCAAGCACATGGTTTCCCTCAGCTGGATCCTCACTGTACAAGGCTTGTGTTGCTTGTGGCAACAGCAGCTTCCAGGTATGCTGAGCCCTGCCTCTGCTCCTCCAGCCTTATTTCTTTTCCAGTTCTAGCAGATTTCCTCAGGAAAGATTTTTAGGATAAATATCCAAACTAGAGCCATTTGGTGATCTTCCAGCTCCAGGGTGACTTGTACCTGGAGGGGCTTCTACCTCTGGCAAGCCATGAGCCTGTCTTGGGAGTAAGCCTGACCTGTCCTGCTTGGCTGCTGCCACCTATTGAGGTTCCAAGGCTAGTGTATGATCACAGTTTTTTTAACCAGTTTGTCTTCATAACCCCAGTGGTGGGGATAAAATGTTCTTGGTTGGGATCCTAGTGTAACTGTCTTGTTTCTAGTGGATCTCCAAATTATGTCTGTTCCCTCTGAAAGGTGGGAGGAGATGCTTCTTTAACCATGTCAATAAAACTTCTCTTGCTTACCAAGCATTGTTCCACTGGCTTTGCTTGCCTGCAAACCTGTCATAATAGCTGGGGAGGGACAGAGGAGACTTTCAGCTCTCTTTGGTGCTTCGCTCCCTTTCTGTTCTTTATTTCAGGTGTTGCAGTTATCACTGCTCAGAGAGATAATGTTGAAATCCTGCCATCGAGCTTTGGAGGCAGTATTGGTGATAGGGACAAAGGCTGGTGGCTTCCCTCTGCGTCCTGGTACAAGGCTGCTGGTCATGCTAGGCCTAGGTATGCAGCTGCCTTCTTGTTACCTGAAAGCTGAGATTTTTTGGAAGACGCGACTACTGGGTCACCTTTCAGCACCTTCCTTTAATTTATCTGAATGTCTGAAAGCTGCTGGTAAACGTGGCTTACAAGAGCTGAGGCAGAACAAAGCAAGAACTGAGGCAAAGCAAGGGTTGAAAACAGACGTGAAGAGTGAAAAAAGGCCGTCATAAATTAAAAGCTGCTTTGGAGAAGTCAGTGTGATGTGTCATGGTTTCTGTTACTCTGTGCAAAAACGTTACTGGGGTGGCATTTAATGAATTGTTGAAAGAAAAAAAAAGGAAAAAAGAAAAGGGGGGGGGAGGATAAGCAGTTCTGCAATGGAGATGCCACGTGCTGTAAAGCTGTTTGGGCCAGAAGGGTGCAAAACCCACCTGGTGCATGGAAGAGGGGAGGTTCTGTGTTAATGACTGCTAGAGCAGTGGGAGAAACAGCACGCACGTTGTAGGATCTTGGAATTCGGTGGGGATTCTTCAAACCCTTCTCCCCAAACGGAGAGGAAGGAGTTTATCAGAGAAGCCTTATCAGGGTGTAATTAAGACGGGCAGCTGGCAGCTCCTGTCTGCCAGGTCCTGGAGCGCTGCCAGCTCACCTCGGCAAACCGAGGGTGCTGTGCTGCTGCACCCTTGGCCGGGCGGAGGAAGGAAACCGAAGACTTCTGGGGACAGCAGTGCACCCTGGAAAGAGAAGAGATTGCAATAGCACTGCGGATCAGCCACCAATTCCAGTGATGTCATCGGCTGTAATGTCTGTGCCATGCCAGGTAGGCACCCCACGGTTGCCTTGTCTCGTGTCAGGCTGTATCCAGAGGAAGGGACTGAAACCCCACGCTGCACATGTCAAGGGCCTGGGTATAAAGTTCAGGTCCCCTGAAGCACAAGCTCTGCTGCACATAACCCCATGGATACATACACTTTCGTAGGGACTGAATCCAAAAATGACCAAGTTTGCACCAGTAGGCTTTGCCTCACCCCTCTGGTGTCCGTCCCCCAGCTATCCAACCATGCTAGGGAGGATGGGGGAGGCGCCCGAAGAGGCTGCCTGCAAGCTACCTACCTGCCTTGTGTAGTCAATGGGGAATTGCTGGGAAGAGTAAGGTCAGTTAGGACCTTGCCTCTTGGCTGTAGTACCTAGAACTGCCTTCTCATGCAAGACCTGGCTACAAAACTCCCTCCTGAACTGGTGTTTTGGGATCTTTTCTTTTTTAAAGAAAGTCCATATTCTCCTTTGGTGTTAAAAAAGAACTATGTGTTGGTTAGTGTGGTGATCGCCCAGCTTCTATTGGCAGCTGCTCCTCTGTGCCAATTCCTCTCCATTCACACCCAAATCTAGGCAGCAAGGTGCCCAAAAGCTGTGTGTTCACTGCAGCTACCTGGCTCTGATTGTGGATAGAAACAATTTTAGGGGTTGGTTTTAGTGAAGCATCCTGGAAATTGGAAGTCTTAGGGAGTTCACAGTGAAATGTTTCAGCTGGGAGAGGTGCAAGGGAGAAGGTAGCACTGGGGCACTCAGAGGGAAGGAGGGCAGAGAGGTGTGTATACCCTACATGCACACTAGTGTGACCTCCACCTTGAAAAACACAGCCTCAAGGACAGCTGTGGAGTCAATTAGAAGAGGCTTCACCTGTGAAGCACCTTTGCAAGGAGGATGCAATAAGAGGTTCTGTGACCTGGGAGAGGGGCAGCATCTCAAAACGGCAATGGATGTTAGCGGTAGGTAAATCCAAATGAGAGGCAAAGCACATGATTTTAATAGGTGGTTAGCCACCTGGGGAGTCTACTTTGATTTGCCTACAAAGGGCACTGGTAGAGGCTCAGTCTATTTTTACTGTGCTGTTAGCAGCCTGGGAGGCAGTCCTGCACGAGTACCTGGCTTCAGCTGCAGAAGTTTGCACTGCGTGCCTCGCGCAGGGAGAGAAAATGCAGCACTTCTTTCTCGGTCTTAAAATCCGTGGAAGTAAAGTAAATAGCAGCATGTGAATATGCCTGTGAATAAGTCTCTGGTTTTACATTGGCTACAGGTACGATTTTCAGAGCTGTGGTGAGATGTAGTGAGCAGCTCTACGTGCCAGCAGGAGGGGGTGTCACTGCTGAGCCTGAGCTGATAAACTCAGGGCAGGAGCTACGGGAGGATCTGGAGAATTGTCAGGGGTTTTGCTGAACCAAGAAGGGAAGATGAAGCAGAGGAGCTTGTTGTGAGGATGAAGACAAGGGCCTAGAGGAAGAGCATTGTGGTCCCCTGGGTAGAAAGGATTGTTTTTAGCCCCTGGGCTCCCTCAGGAGACACTGGCCCTTTGCCCCAGCCATCTTATGTGACAGGAAATATCCTTTATCTCAGCAAACATCCCAAGTAAGGGAAGCTAAGGAAAAAAAAAAAGGAGGCTCCACACTGCCCTGTCCTCTCCAGGAGACGGCAGGCATGTTGGTGGGAAGAGGTACTGAAGGTCTGTAGCCCAGCCCCTGCTGTAAGCAGGACTGTCCCAGCACTAGGTCACAGCACTGTGGCTTGGCATAGCTGAGCGCTGAGAACCACCAAGGCTGGAGATCCCGCCACCTGCTCCAGTGCTGCACTGGCCTCATGGTGGAAAAGCTTTTCCTGATGGATGGTGATGCCTTCCTCCACCGGCATTTCATTAATCAGCCCTGCTTGTCAGGTTCCCCCAGCAGGACAGAAGCAGAGCTTAGGAAAGCGCTTGCTCCGGGGTTTGTGGTGTTGCTTGTGCCTGCATTCCCTGCTGGCTGCAGGGATTGCACACAGGGCAGG
This sequence comes from Jacana jacana, assembly GCA_013400555.1. Taxonomy (NCBI): domain Eukaryota; kingdom Metazoa; phylum Chordata; class Aves; order Charadriiformes; family Jacanidae; genus Jacana; species Jacana jacana. The sequence continues at coordinate 60,876 of VZTM01005299.1, read as the reverse complement.
GATTGCACACAGGCTAGCAGGTGTGATGGGGGAAAATTAGGGGTGTTCAAGGGGGTAGGATGCTGGCAGAAAATGTATATTGCTGTGCACACAGGCAGGCTGTGGCAGTGAAGGGATGTGGTGGCAGGCTCAGCTGAGATCTCAGAGTCAGCAATGGTTTCCAGGGCACCGGCTGGGAGGTCTCCAAGCAGGAGCTGCCACCGCTGCTTCAAAACAAGCTTCTTGACTGGGATCCCTCTCATCCATCTGTTCTTCCTTTTTCCCCTACCTGTTTGTTTAGTAGTGTTGTGGCTGGGCGTGTGCCCTCCTACCAGCTGCTGCTGCTGTTGCAGCTAAGGGTTTTTGGAAGACAGGGGTTTCTTTTCGACTTGAGGAAAGCCTTCCTGCCTTCCTCTCCCTCAACAAAAGCACTGCTTGCCATGGCTCAGCTTCTCTGGTCACAGGCAGAGCAAGGGAGCAGCAACTTAAGAGGGAAAACACTAACAAGGAGACGACAGAAGGAAACTTCACTTCTTTTCCTGCCCTAAGTACACATGGGAGGGACTGAAATCCAGTTATGACTTCTAGCAGTCATGGGTGTGCCAGGGAGAACACAGCTGGGTTGCTGACGGGAGAGGAGGTATTATAAATGCAAATGGGGGCTGCTCTGGGGAGCCCAGAATTGTGGGCAGGACAGGCGAGACAGGCAGATCCCAGGAAAAAAATTGATTAAGATTGCTCCCAGGCAAGGAACGCAGAAGAGTAAGAAGGATGGAGGAAGCCTGTAGGTCTGCATGGGAAGCAGTAGGGAAAATGCAATAGGCAGATTCCCAGTCAAGACTAGTGAAGCTGTCCATCCTCAGCAGGTCTGGGAGGTTTCTGTTTCTGGAAGCGTGTGGACTGAGCCATACCCCAGATGCCAAGGGAAAGGCTGCAGCACACCACCCGACTGGAGCCTGACCACCTCCTGCCACAGACAGAGTTCAATGGTAGTGTGGTGCTGGGCATCTCCGTCCATTCAAACCTGTTGCACACTCAGCCTCTACTAATGGCTCAGCTGAGATCTCCGAGGCTGGTTTGTGCAAGTGGAAGTCCTGGGGGAGCTGGCCACAAGCACGCAGGGGTCGGTCCACATCTGTATGTTTATGTGCTGATGGATTTATGCAAGTCTCATCCCACCAGGTTAACGGGGGTAAGAGACCACGCCAGTGCTTTTGGCAGCATTGCCCTGGGGTTGAAGTCGGGGTTGGGGGGGGACTGTAGGAAAAGACCTAAGGAAGGCTAAACTAGGGGGCAAGAAACAAGATCCGATGCTGCTTTGTGAACGTTGAAGGTGGAAGCCAGTCAGTAGGCAAGCATGATATTTGAGAGGCTGGCTGCCTCCACGCAACCTCCTCTGCCCTCTGGCTCGCCATTGTCTGGTGGCAGCTCTCCGTGGGCGGGCTGCCGATGGAGCAGGGGCAGGGCTGCCTTTGGGGGAAGCTGGGGAGGCTCAAGTGGGGATAACGGCGGGGGCTTCAGAGGTGCAGAGGGGAAGTTATGCCGCTCTTAAAGGTGGCCGCACCAGGGAAAGGCTCTGCTGGCTTGATGAGGTGACGGGAATCGGTGCCCGGCGGGACTTCGGCTTGCGATGCGGGAAGGAGGACCCTCCCCGTGGCTGCCGGCGTGGCGGCCGCATCCTGCCCGCCAGGGTAGCGCTGGACTGGCCGTACCCCATCCCTTTGTCCTGGGGAGCCGCGAAACCCACCCCAGCGAGTCGCGGGGAAGCCGAGCCGCCTGTCGTGTGTCCCGTCCCACCCCCCGCGCTCTCGGAGAGAGGGGCGGGAGAGGGAAGGGAGGTTTCCGCCTTGTCCCCTCCTGTTTCTTCCTTGTCCCCTCCT
>VZTM01005299.1:33414-58750 GCA_013400555.1 Jacana jacana | reverse complement strand
GGGGTTGGGGCTAGGGCCGGCCCGGACGCTGGGTTCCCCCGGCTGCCGTCCCGGCGCCCCCACCCAGCCGCCGCCTCCCTTCCCGGCCGCCTCCCGCTTCATGCCCGGCACCATCTGGTCCTTCTCGCAAGCCCGACGGCTGGGGCCGGGGCCGGAGACCACCCTGGTACAAGGACCGGGGGTCTCCTGGGTCCACCCGGACGGGGTGGGGGTCCAGATCGACACCATCACCCCGGAGATCCGGGCCCTCTACAACGTGCTGGCCAAGGTGAAGAGGGAACGGGACGAATACAAGCGCAGGTGAGAAGGGGCGGCGGGAGCGAGGGTCCCCCGAGGGACCAGAGCTATCGCCGGGGAGGCTGCAGGGCTCTCTGCCCCGGGCCTGCTAGGGAGAAGAGGCAGCTCTGGCTTGACTTCCTGGGGGCACCAGGTCTGGGCAGTGTGGTGTGTGGCCGTAAGGCAAAACCTGGGCCCCTGAAAGCATTCGTCTAACGCCTCGGTTTCCTCACTTGCCTCCCGGTGCTTGAACTCTCTCGGGATGCTCCCTGCACCTTTTTCCATCTTATCAACCCAGTGCGAGAGGCTAGAAATGCTTTTCCAAGCAGGGAAGAAATAGCATGACTCCAGGAGCTGGTGTTTTAAAAGGGAGAGGGTCTGGAAGCACTTGGGAAAGAGGAGCAGCCGAAAAGTAGGTGAGGAAGGTGAACGTGCAGCAGTGAGCAGGTTTGGGTTGGGAAAGGCTGCTGGAAGGAGGGGGGCTCTCTGGATATGTAGAAAGGTGTGGATAAGCCCCTCGGCAGTGCTGCTATCTCCCCTGGGCCGTTTCCCTCCCCAGCTCTCTCCCAGCCGGTGCCTCAGCAGCAGTGGTCTGTGTGGGAACACCCCACTCCTCGGGGGCTTTCCTCCCCACCCAAAATAGCTGCGGCTTGGCATGTGCCTGGGAGAAGGGCGAAGCAGAAGGCAAAGCTAATCTCTCGGCCGGTTCTTCTTTCCCGCACGGGGCGGCCGCTGCTCTCGCCTCGTGCCGGCGGCACTTTTGTTTCCAGCCAGTGTCCGAGGCTGCTCCCGGATCCACACGTAGGATGAGATCAGGCGGTGTGGGGCTGGCGTCACTGGATCAGGGTGCGGGGCAGAGCCAGACTGTCACTGGTGACTGACACCACCCAAGTGACTGATGTGTTTTGCGGAAGAAAAGTAACTTTATGGTGTTTAAGAAGCGCTCCAGAAAGTAAAACAGCTACGCACCCGAAGGAGCAAAGCGGGGCGTGCTGCCCATGGGAGCTGTGCTTTGCAGCCGTGGGCCCTGGTGACACGATCAAGGCTGGGGATCCAAGATGACACCTTATGGTTTTGGCTTTATAAGGCTTTGGCTGAGCAGCTTTGCCTGTCAGATGCTCTGAAGGCACCGAGCTGAACATGTGGGAAGAGAGAGCTGGCACCTCTTCTTTCCCCCCGGTTGCCACATCTACCTGAAGCCTTTTATTAATAGGCCAGGGGGGTCAGGCTCCTTTTCCAGGGCCGGGCAGCTCTCCTTGCCTTGAGTTTTCAGATCAGATAGAGGGGAGCTGGAGCCACCTTTTTTTGCCCAGGGGGCTCGAATCTTACCTGCTCAAAGCGGGTCACCCGGAGGGGACCAAGTTGGAGTTGTCGGTGCTGCTGAAACTTTGGGAGAAAGGAGAACTTTTCAGGGTTGTCCTGCTCTGACAAGTGGGCTTTGGGGAAGGCTGTAGCGGGGTGAGGCTGGGGGCAGGCAGGGGAGCACCATGGGCTGCTGCGGGCCAATGTTGTTGGTGGGATCTATTTTTGGACTGTGTTACCAGGAGCTGGGGGAAAGCAGACCCCACCCCCAGACCCTTTCCAGCACTGGGAACTTTCTGACGGGTGCAGCCAGGTCCCAAACGGGAATGGGACACAAAGATCCTGTTTCCACACCCTTCTCCATGCTGAGGGCTGACACCAACATCCCCTAGGAGCGGAGGCCTCCCTTCCATGGCAGGCTCTGGTCTGCCATGGGGACAAGTGCAGCCAGTGTCATCCCTTTGCCACCTGCCTGGGGGCAGAGGGAAGAGACTCTAACAGGACTTCCTGGTTCTTTTGCCCCATGGCTTGGGTGCTTGAGCTTGTGCTTTCTTCATGGCATTGTTGCCACTGTGCACCCCACGGCACTCAGAGCAGTGCAGCAGGAGGAGCTTCTCTCTGGATACACGGGGCCTGAAATTCAAGTCTGGGATCTACGAGGGCCGCAGGGGCAATAGGGAGGGATGAGAAGAGATACAGCAGCAGGAGAGAGGCTCACAGGAGCCGCACTTGAGAGGAGTGGACTGAGGCTAGGTGGCCTGGAGAGGGGCAAAGGGTGCCTGCAAGTGTCATACAGACCCACCAAGAGCTGGGGATCCGAGAGTCTCGTCAGGTTCTTGCTGTCTGCTGCATCTGTTTTCTCAAGTAGTGTTTATCTTGGCTGCTGCGAAGACACACTGGAGGTGTGGGGCGAGTATGGCACAGTGTGTTAGGATCACAGCCTGGTTTTGGGCTGGAAGGGACCTTTAAGGATCATGCAGTCCAACCCCCTGCCATGGCGTTTCACTGCATCAGGTTGCTCAAAGCCCTGACCTTGAACACTTCCAGTGATGGGGCATCCACAACTTCTCTGGGCAACCTGCTCTAGTGTCTTACCACCCTTGTCACAAAAAAAATCTTCCTTATGTCCAATCTATATCTATCCTCTTTCAGTTTAAAACCACGGCTCCTTGTCTTTGTAACAAGGAGAGACTTTGTAAAAAGTCGCTCTTTGTCTGTCTTATAAGCCTCCTGTATAGATTGAAAGGCCAAAATAAGGTATTTTGTTGTTGTAATTGCCCTCCAAGGCTGCATACTTTGCTGCAGGGCATTCACCATTAAGGTGAAGCTCAAACATGGCAAGAGAAGGAAACTTGCAAGCCCTGAGTAGCTCAAAGGGTGCCCTGCAGCACTGCTGTGTGGTACAGGGTAAGGCACCCCAGTGCCTTTTGCAGTAAACAGGAGTTTTAAAGTGGTGGGGAGTTGTTTATTTCGCTAAGTGAACTTCTTGAGGGGACACACCGGGGTGTAGGGACAGCACTGCATCTTGTCACCTCCCCAGCTTTGGGAGGGCTGCCCTGTAGCCAGCAAGGAGATGGCCACGTCCATCTGCTGCTGGGACCCTCCTGCCCTCGCTGTCTGCCTTCTGTGTTTCAGCCCCTGGGCAGGTGCGGGACGTGTTTCTCCCCTTGGTGTGCGCGTGGGGGGGTTGTGTGGGGCAGCCTTGGTGTGCGTGGGGTTGTGTGGGGCAGCCTTGCTTCCAGCCGGCAGCGACCTGGCAGCGGGTGCAGTGCTGCAGGCAGGTTATTATTAGGAGTGGTGCATTGCAGGAGGGAGCAGGGAAGAAGGAGCCAGGCAGGAGGCGAGCGGGAGAGAGGTTTGTAACGGATGGGCGTGCAGACGCATCGCTTGCGGGGCGAATCGCCGTGGCCTCGTGCCTTTACATCAGCCTCTGTCTGATCTGTCCTCGTCTGCCATAGCATCGGCATGAAATTAATTCTTCCAAGGGTTTGCAGCTATGTTTTACTTCCCCAGTAAGTCCAGGCTATATAGAGACCCGGAGGGAGGCAGGGGACCAAAAAAGAGAGAGCACACCACACCGAGGAAGATGCTGAATTTTTTTTCCTATGGTGGGAGGCGTTTTTCTCCCCAGGGAGGGAGGCCTTGTTTGAACAGTTCCCATATAAGGGCAATTCTACCTTTTAACTTTCTCCTTCCCTTCCTCTTCGTCTCCCTCTTCCCTCAAAGGGATGGGAACCCCCTTTGACTCCCCTTCTGTAGCTGTGGGATGGAGCCAACACCAAAACAAGGACTGCGCATTTTCTCCTTGTTTTGAGTAATGCGAACTGTTGCCAACATTAAGAGCCTAGAAATTCATAAGCCAGGACTCTCCCACATCATCACGTTGACTTGATGCCCTGCAATAACAAGTGTGAGGGCTTTTCATGTGCCTTCTGGTCTCCTAGACTCTGGAATTCAATTTTCAAACTGTGAGTAAGCGAGAGGAGAAATTTTTTCTTCACATCCTTGTGCAGGGTCACGGTGCCTGTGTTGCTGCTTGCAAGCATGAAATAGAAACCAGAGATCACAGCACCAGGCAGGGCCCCACTCTGGTTGCTTTCCCAGAGAAATCCCGCTTTCTCAGAGAAATCTGGCTCCCCCAAAAGAGCCAGGAGCAGGGTAAGAATGCAGCAGCCCTGCCCCATGCCGCACCGCAGTGCGTGCCAACCCGTCTGCAATATGGGATAGTTGTTTAGCAAAGAGCAATACAGCCTGGTGGCCTCCCAGCAGACTTGTGGACTGGGCCAACACCGCAGCGTGGCCCAGGATGATGATCTCATGGCAGTGAAATAGAATATTTAATTGCTAAGTGACGTGTCTTTGTATAACAAGGCCGGGCACCTTGCAGCTCAGCCTTTTGCACCGCTGCAGAGCCTGATACGGTACCCATGGTCCAACCTGGCGTAGGTTGGACAATCCATCCTGCTTTCTTGTGGGACAAAACAGTGTTTTTTAATCCAACCTGTTACACAGCAGTACAGCCAAGGAGACTTCTGCCTACGCCTGGGTAGTGTGGCCTGGAGCAGAGCAGCCCTCTGCATTGGTACAGGCAGAAGAATCACAGAATAGTTGGGGTTGGAAGGGACCTTTAGAGATCGCCTGGTCCAGCCCCCCTGCCAAAGCAGGGTCACCCAGAGCAGGTTGCTTCGGAATGCATCCAGGCAGGTTTTGAATATCTCCAGGGAAGGAGACTCCACAGGCTCTCTGGGCAGCCTCTTCTGGTGCTCTGCCACCCTCAAAGTAAAGAAGTTTTGCCTCATGTTGAGATAGAATTTCCTGTGTTCCAGTTTTTGCCCTTTGTCCTCTCCCTGGGCACCACTGGAAAGAGTCTAGCCCCAAGAAAAGTCTGGCCCTGTGTTGATGTACATCATGGCCACTCATGCCCTAACATGGTCACCATGTAGTGTGGTTATGATGCATATGGGGGCAGCTGCAACATATGCAAGCCCATTGGTGAGTGTTGGACCTTCAAACCAGGACAGAGCTGAACCTAATGTGATCCAAGGCCGAGGGAGTCAGGGGTGGACAGAGAGGCTGGTGGGTTGCATTGGGCTGTGGACCAGCTCTGGCGTGGCAGGGCGTGCAACACAGCTGCTGCTTGGAGCCTGTGGTTGGTGTCCCCAGCTCCCCCTGTTGCAGAGCAGGTCAGCCATCAGCCACCCTATGGCAGGGGCAGTGGAGAGTGTGGTGGGGCAGGGTTTGTGGCTGGGAGGGGGGGAGCCAACAAGTATTTGGCTTTGGCAGCTGCCCTCGTCTGGAAACAAGCAGCGATGCATTCCTGGGCATGTTCTCCTTCCCACTCCGGTGCTGTCATCACCCCCTCTTGGATAGCTTTGGGGTGAGCAGCTGCTGCTCCCTTCTCTGTGGCAGCTGGTGAGGCTGGTGGGATCTGACCAGTGCGTTTGTCTCCCTAGATGGGAAGAGGAGTACACAGTGCGTGTCCAGCTTCAGGACCGAGTGACTGAGCTGCAGGAGGTGAGCATCACTGTCCCCCCACCTCCCCTGCACTCCAGCTGCCCTGCATTGACACTGGTTTGCCTGTTTTCCTCTTCCCTGGAGCAGGAAGCCCAGGAGGCTGAAGCTTGCCAGGAGGAGCTGGCCATGAAGGTGGAGCAGCTCAAGGCAGAGCTTGTTGTCTTTAAGGGACTGATGAGCAATGTGAGTCCCTAACCCTCTCTGACCTGGTACAAGTGTCCTGCTGAGCTGTGGGGCTGCATAGAAAAGCAGTGCCTTGGCATGTCCAGCACAGAGGTAGTCTATCAGGGTTGGTCCAGGGTGCAGTGAGCAAAGTGTAGATGCAGATGCAGCCCTGCAACAGAGGAGGGAATGTGGGGGTTCTGTTTGCAGTTTTCCTTGCCTAAATCTTACTCCTTTGTCCTACTCCTTTGGCACTGTGGGTTCAGAACATCACGGAGCTGGACACCAAGATCCAGGAGAAGGCCATGAAGGTGGACATGGACATCTGCCGACGCATCGACATCACTGCCAAGCTGTGCGATGTGGCACAGCAGCGGAACTGCGAGGACATGATCAAGATGTTTCAGGTGAGAAATTCCTGCCGCTGCCCAAGCTCAGCTGCTGGCTTTGGGGAGGATTGTTCCCAAAGGAGGTAGAAGAGACAATACCAGCCCCCTGCTAGGGGAGACACTTGGTCACCCTCACCCTCGCTCCTTGTGGTCCCTTGCTCTCTGTCTCTCTTGGGAGGACCAGGCAAAAGGGCATGGAGAAGAGGTGGAAAGCTCCAGATGTTGCTTTGGGTCTTGAGGGTCCCCTCAACCTCTCGCTCATCTGTTGTGTTGGGCCTGGGGACCCCGCAGTGGTAGGGGAGCAGCTGCAGGAGGGAGACAAGTTGCTTGAGTGTCTGTCTCTAATTCCATCTCTCTCCTTCCCCTTCCCCTCTCCGTCATCTTCTCTCTGTCTCCCTTCTCTGTCTCTGTCACTTTTCTCTTTCTGGATGTCACTACCTTTCTGTCTCACTCTCTGTGTCCCCACAGAAGCAACTGGTTAGTTCCATTCAGTTGAAAAAGTGTATAAATTTTAAACTTTCTATAAATAAGGTCGGACTGTAAATATTGACATATTTCACCTTTTTCAGACTCTGTCTCTTTTTTCCTGTTTCTGTCGCTGTGTTTCCCTGTCTCTGGACTGGGGTGGTGGGCGATTTGAGTTTTTCTGCAGTGAAAGCACATTGTTTTTTCTCATCAGATTTCACAGATTCCATCTTTAGTTGCTTAGTTTTAATTTTAGAAAATGCTAAGACCATGTTTTGTCCATTGCACCATCTTAAACCTGATCATAATGAGCCCATCTCTCTCTTTCTCTCTTGCTTTTCTTCCTTCCTTTCTTCCTTTCTTTCTCTCTTTCTCTCTTTCCCCACCTTTCTGTCCCTCCACCGTTCCTTTCCCCTCCATCTCCTCCCAACTACCTGCTCCCGACCTCGGACCCGGCCTCGTTTCTGTAGTCTCTGCACTTGTCTCCCGTTAAGGTCCCAGCCTCGGTGGGGCGGAAGCGGGAGCGGAAGCAGGTCAGCGACGAAGACACCTCGCTGTCGGAGAGCGATGCCTCCCGAAAACCTGAAGAGGAAGAGGAGGACGAGACCACGGCCATGAGTATCAATGAGGAAATGCAGAGGATGCTGAACCAGCTGTGAGTGCGGCTGCTCTGCACCTCTGCCGCCAGCATCCAGCTGGGCTCTGGCACCAGGCTGCCTGCCTGCCAGTGCCCGGGATGGGGAGGGCAGGGGTGGGCTGCGGATCTCCTTCCTGGGAAAGGGTGAGATGGGACCTGATGCTGCAGATTGCTCTGTGGCATGGTGGGACTGCCTCCCTGCGTCGCCTGAGCCCACCTGTGCCATAGGTGGGAGCTGGTCCAGCTCCTCTCCTTTCACTGCCCTTCCTACTTTTTGGGAGCCACTGTCTGAATTTGCCCAGGCTCCTGGCTGTAAAGCCCATCCTCTTAACCACCAGCTGTGGGGTGTGGGCACACTTCAGCTCACCCTGGCCAGACCTCCAAAAGCTGCCGCCCTCCTTTGAACAGGGCAAGGCTTTTGGCACTGATGCAGTCCCCCCCTACCTGCCAGATTTTCTTGCTGGGTGCTGACATGCTGTTACCTTGCCTCCAGGAGGGAATATGACTTTGAGGATGACTGTGACAGCCTCACGTGGGAGGAGACAGAAGAAACGCTGCTCCTCTGGGAGGACTTCTCCGGATATGCCATTGCAGCTGCAGAGGTGCAGGGGGAGGTAAAGGTGGTGTCAGATCCCCTCGGGGATCCAGCCCTGGGTTGGGACACTCGGCCTGGGAGCCTGGGAAGATGCTTCCTCAACGACCAGACTTCAGCTTCTCCATCCCTTGCAGACCTGTACAGATGCTTCCCTCCAGCCACCCCTATGTAAATATGTTACTACATCCTTGCAAAAGGTCTCCTTGTTAGACAGAGCAAGGTCCTCCAGCCTGAAAGGCATGAGGAGGGCACGGCCCACACACATGTGGAGAGGTGCCTTTTCCAGCTGCAGCCCTCCCAGAAGAGAAGACCTCCTCTGGCTGGCCTGGGCTCTGGTGGTCACTTGCTTGGGCTTTCCAGCCCATCTGCGTGCTGTGCAGCAGCACTGCCCAAACAGAGGCCTCAATGTCTGGCCAAAGCCCCTGCCATTCTGCCTCTTTGGCCCTCAGCAATTCCCTGGGGACGTGTTGCACTTGGGGACAGTTTGCACTCTCCAAAGCTTCTGGGCATTACTGGGCTTGTTCTGGGCTTACGTTCTCACTTCCCAGTGGGGTGAGTCCTGGGTCTCTCTACCCCGTGTTGGAAGGACTGACTCGTGCCTTATTTATCACTCGAGGCTACACTGCTTATGTTTCTTCCTCTTCTCAGTGCTGCCAGCTCTTTCTCTGATTTCTCTCTTTCTTGCCTTTGGTTCCCCATGTCAGACACCCCCCTGCCTCTAAACATGCCATCTGCTCTCCCCAGCAGCAGGATGACAGTCTGGAGAAGGTGATCAAGGACACAGAGTCGCTATTCAAGAGCCGTGAGAAGGAGTACCAGGAAACCATCGACCAAATAGAGGTGGGAGGAGGAAGTGGGGAGGACGTGGCATGGAAGGGGGGGAAGTGGGGGAGTGGATCCCCAGGGAAGGGAGACACTATGCTGGAGCAAGTAGTTGGTACTGGGGGGTGGCAGCCTCAAGTCTGGCCGTGCTCCTGCCTTGCACCACATAAGATAAGCCTTGGGTTTATCTCTGCATGGTTTCCCTTGTGCAGTTGGAGCTGGCCACAGCCAAGAACGACATGAACCGGCACCTGCACGAGTACATGGAAATGTGCAGCATGAAGCGAGGCTTGGACGTGCAGATGGAGACTTGCCGGCGGCTCATCACCCAGTCTGGGGACAGGTGAGCTTGAGTGGGAGGGCTGGGATACCTGTGGTCTGGGCATGGGCTGGAGCCAGGGTATTGGTGAGTGGGAGCTGAAGCATGGGGGAGGGCTCCTGCCGTGCCCTGGTGTGGCACAGAGAGAGGGCAGTTCCCAGAGGCTGTTGGATTCCTGGTGACTAGCCTCTATGCAGGTCATGGTGCCACCTCTGCAGAAGGTGAGCTGCACACAGGAGTAATTTTTCACAGGTGAAGCCAAACACCCCTGATGGAGAGAGGAGCTGTTGTGCAGGGACAACATCTAAGTCCCCAGAGGCATGTGGAGCCAGAGTGGCTCCAGGCCAGGGGCCTTTGGGTTTTCATTGACCCCCTAGCCTCACATGCCTTGGAAGGTTCCGGCTCTGGCCAGGCTCCTCTGACATATCCCCCAGCCCTGCTTCATGCTCTGGGCCTCTTGGCTGGTGTCCTCTGAGACATCTTTCTCAACACACAGGGATTCCCGTGGACCCACACATGCCCCAGGGAAGCGAGAGGGTCACTCCAGCTTCTCTCCTCTTTGCTTTCCTTCCCCCTGCCCACACCAAACTGGGGACTTTTCCTCCTCCTTGATGATGCTGTGACCGCTGACCTTTTATGTTCTCTGCAGAAAATCTCCTGCCTTCACCCCAGCCTCCAACAGTGAGTCAGCCCCAAACGAGGAGAGCGAAGAGTCTGACCGTGACCCTCCCAGCGACGCTTCCATCAGATAATGAGGGGAGGTCCCCGCTCTCTTGGACCCCCTTCCCGGCATGGGGGTGCTTGAACCGCTACCGGGAGAGACTGTCAGGGACGTGGAGCCGCTGGTAAACGTCTGTCGCCCTGGCTCACTCCCGTTTTGGGGTGCTTGGCAGATCCCACACCCCACCACCACCGAATAACTTGCAAATGGGAATCGCTAGATAGACCTGAGGGCCCTTTGCCAGGGCACTCAGCCTCCAGGCCCTTCTCTGTTCCCTTCCCCTGCTTTGGTTAAACCATGGTTGGGGCAGAGAGGCTCCAAACCTGCCATGGTGGTGTTCTCCAGGACCTGCCCCTGGGCCCCACCAGACCCACCTCCTCCAGCCTCTGTCCTGGTACGCTTGACCTGCCCCCTACCCTCCCTGCACCGCACAGAGCCAAACAAGAGCCGTACCTCCTTACAAACTGGACCTGACACTGGTGCCAACTGGACCGAGCCCGGGGCTCCCTCTCTGTTGTTGCTGCTGGCCGGGCACCTGACTGGTCCCCATGCCACGCCAGGCACCCCGAACCCCCCTGGCCTCCTCCAGGACAGGGACTGAGTCCCGCTCACCATGCACTTTGCTTTGCCGTTCGTCGGCAGCGCGCTCACGTCTATGTTACGGGGGACAGGGGTCATTAAATGGGACAGTTTCCTTTTCTACAGCTTTGCCAGGTGTGGGCTCTCCCTATGCTGCTGTGGGCGCCGTATGACTCGAGGTGGTGTGTGTGTGTGTGTGTGTCCTCTGCTGGAACCCCAAAGCCCACATCAATGGGACAGTCCCATGCCATGGATGTGCCAGATGAGGATGGCAGATGGGACAGTGGTGAGATCCCTGTTTGACGAGCCACTGGCCCTCGACAGGTCATGTGTAGCACCAGTGCTGTGTGGGCTACCTTGTTCTTAACCTTGGAGCATCATCAATGCCGAGGATGAAGGACCAGAAAGGTCTGGCTCCTGTGGGGAAAACCGAGCCAAACGTGGCTCGCACCTTGCAGACCTTCCTCTCCCAGAGTCTGGCCTCCTCTGCCACGACAGCTTTTTACTAGAGCATCTCAGAGCATCTTCTTGCCTGCTCCTAGCCCCACATCCAACCGCGGTGTGACCACAGCCAGGGGGGCATGTGGTTCTCCTGTCCCACCATTTATCTCTTGTGGCATTTGCCTGGGTGGCTGCTGCATGTGCTCCTCTGGTGACAGGAGGCTGGGGCCTGGCAGGGTGGCAGGAGGGGGTGAGCAGCTTGCTGAGAGACAGTGTTTTGCAGGGCAGTGGACCCAGGCTGCACAGCCAAGGCAGGTGGAGCTCCAGAGAAAAGTGCTTCTCAGAAAAGTTCCTGAAGGGAGGAGAACGTAGATGGCAGTAGAGTTTTTGCATCATCGCCAAGACTAGGTAAGGTAGATAAAATGCGGGCTGGGGGATGCCACAGCTTCTGTCCATAGGATTGCCATGTGCTTGGGCTGCAAGCACTGGTGCGTCTGGGGGTTGGCACCTGGTGAGGTCCTCTGCCTTTGAGACATGCTAAGGCACATCATGGGGTTTCAGCCTTGGCTAAGACAGGGGCGGTGAGGTGAGGCCCTGCAAATGGCAGGAGAAGTCTGCAGCCAAGGACACCTCCCAGCCAGGGGGTAGCTGGAGCATTGCTGCTGGCGCGGGGAAATGGCAGTTCATCAGCTGGTGGTCTGCTGTGTCTGGGCTCTGAGGTGGCAAGTGCCATCTTTACCTCTCATGGTGAAGCTAGGAGAGGGTTTCATGGGAGGAGCAGGTTGCTGGGGAGCAGCAGAGGCATGTTGCCCCCTGCCCTGGCATTGAGGGGCTGCAAGGGAAAGTGGCAGTGTGTGCCTCGGTGCCTGCCTTGAGACAGGGCCTTTGCCGCGGGCCTCGCCTCCATGCTACCTTGCCCAACTCTTTCTACTTCTTTCTCTCCTCCCTATTTGTTTTTCTTCCTAGAAGATCTAAAGCCGGAGGAAATCCTTTTAATCTGGGCTTTTTCTTTCTAGTGATGTTGCCTCACACACGGCAGCTCAGGGATTGCTTTCTATGCTGCCTGGAAGCTCTGTTGGTTGATGTAAATCCCTTTTCCCATACGTTCCTTTGCAACATTTTCTGCCCTTTCTCTGCTGTGGAGAGCTCTGTGAGTGGCGGGCTAAGTCTGGCTCCCCCCATGCCTAATCCATGACATGCATGTCTCGGCCTCTCGGTACTTTTTAAGAAACCTGCAGGACCATAGAGCATATACACTGAGAAATTTCAAGCACAAAGCACAGAAGGACCAACACCTCTGCCTTGAGCAATCGTTGCCTGGAGGAACAGCTGGTGCTGCCAGACACCCGTGTGCCAGGACATGTGGGGACCCTGGACCCACACTGCTTGTCAGAACTTCATCTGCAGTGAAACTGGGATCCCCCCTTACCCATGTGTGCTGATCACCAGCACTAGGTTCTGTTCCCTGACCAGTGTGAAAGCCCATGAGGTCTCACTGGCAGGACACACACCATTAATCCTTTGCCTCAGCCATTTCTCATTGTGGGAACCACAGCCCAAGACCTCCAGTGTTACCCAGACCATCTCCCCTGCACCTGCCTGTCCATCAGTGGTGACCCCACACCTTTTATGCTGGATCTGAGGAGATGTGGACCTTCCATTTATTTAACTCTTCTCTGTGGGCTCCTCTCCATTCTTTGGGGAATATCTAGCCTGCTTTTCTCCACCATGAACCCCACTGGAAACTATGGTGTCCAGGAACTGTTCAGTGCGGTGTTACTTCTTGCTTCCCCAACCTCATCCCTTTTCCAGGACACCAGATGGCACCTGCTTAGGAAGGAATATCAAAAGAAATTGTTTAGTGAATACCTAGGTCTTGGCTGCTTGATCTTTAGAACACCTGCTCATCTGTATTCCTCTGACATATATAATGTATATTATGTAATAATATAATAACCATGTATCTCATTTACCCTTAGACCCCAGCCCATTTGAAAGTCTTTGGCCTAAACTTTCTCAAAGTCTTGGTTGCAGGGGCAGCTTGGCCATGGATGCAGGGGACCTTTTCCTATTCTCGACCCAGCTGATGAAGCAACTCATCAGTTGATGAAACATACTTTGAAGGAACAGGTCAGTTATTCTTTCCAGCTGACTGTGCTTGCCTGTGAGCATGTTGCAGCTGAGCCTGGTGTGGTCTTTAGTGCATGAGAGCATACCTCGTCATGTCCTGTCTCACTCGGTGTCCATGTATTAATGGGAATGTTTATTGCCCAAGTATATTCCAAGCGCAGATGTGTCAAACTGAATGGAGTCCCATGGCAGGATGCATCTGGGCAGTCCCTCTCTCAGCATCCATCTCAGGACTCTTCAGGTGTAGCTGTTCCCTGATCACAGAATCATAGAATATCAGGGATTGGAAGGGACCTTGAAAGATCATCTAGTCCAACCCCCCTGCCGGAGCAGGAACACCTAGATCAGGTCACTCAGGAACGTGTCCAGGTGGGTTTTGAATGTCTCCAGAGAAGGAGACTCCACAACCTCCCTGGGCAGCCCCTTCCAGTGTTCACTCACCCTCACTGTGAAGAAGTTTTTCCTCATATTTAACTGGAATCTCCTATGTTCCAGCTTGCACCCATTACCCCTTGTCCTATCATTGGATATTACTGAGAAGAGCCTGGCTCCATCCTCCTGACACTCACCCTTTACATATTTATAAACATTAATGAGGTCACCCCTCAGTCTCCTCTTCTCCAAGCTAAAGAGACCCAACTTCCTCAGCCTTTCCTCATATCACCTCCATGAACATCTGTCCAAGATCATCCTTTTAGGATCATGTCTGTCTGAATTGGCAGTGAGGTGCTCCCATTGGATATTTAAGCAGGCCAGTTGAGCTTTCCCACCCTACAGAAGTCCACATTGGTGGAGATTTACTTGGGTAGCCTGAGAACATGCTAGTGACTGCTCTGGCTTCTCACTTCCCAGCTGTCGTGTCTGTGCGAAGACAGGCACAATTTTATAACAGCTTGCCTCAAGCAAACCCCTCGCTTCAGGCAAGAGCTGTCCCCTGGCTGGGACAGATCCACTTGTCAGCATCCTGCCTCCATGAGGTGCTGAAGGACATGATCAGCCTTTGAGCTGGGGTGAGCAACGCTGTTCTCTGTGCTCCCCTGTGGTTGTGATCAGCCTCTTGGGAAGGGACTTCAACAGACAGTGACAGGCGTTTTGCAGAAGTGGGTTCACTCAAGGAATTTCAGGTCACAGAAGTGAGCCCTGGTTGCCTGCTGAAGGTGTTTCTGATCCCATGGCATGCAGAGTAGCCTCCCCTGCCCCTTCCCTAGGACTCATCTGAAAAGTAAGTTCTGATCCTCAGAGACCCTGTCTAGCAAGATAGCCAAGACCAGGCCAACTGAGTTTCTTGATGAAGACTACCAGAGTTCCCCTCAGGGAGGGCAGTGAGCATCACCCTCTTTGCACCTCACCATATGGAAGTGGGATGTTCTTACTGGCTCTGGAGAAGGTCAGCCCAACCATTAAGTAGCCCAGATCTTCCCTGTGCTAAGCAGATCTGCTCCCTGCCCTCACTCATTTCTGGATCCCATCTGTTTTAGATCATTTCTCAGAACTGAAAGAGTCTGACTTGCTTGTCTGTTCAGTTAAGGTCCCATATTTTCCACCCAGCATCATTCTGCTGAAGGTGCTTTGTCCTGTCACGTGTGACTGTTTTGTGTGAGTTAGCTTTTCCTCCATTTCAGGGTTTCTTAGATGGACCTAAGTGTGCTGCTGACAGCCTTCGCTGACGCAACGTTTGATTCCCTGGTATCCTCTTTATTATTCTGTTTGTCTGATTTCTTAGCCAAGAAGTAGGAGAGATCAAAGCTGCATGGAAAGTCATTCTTATTTCTAGATTTGTGCTAGGAGATTGGCTTTCATAAGCCTCATACCTCTGCTACAAAAGCTTCATTTGTTCTCAAGAAGGCCATACTCTTTATATGTTTATGGTTGTTGCTATCTCAGGTACCTGTGGCACACGGTGTCCCAGAACTTGCAAGTATGTCAAATACTTATGGGTAAGAAACCTCCTTTTGAGAGGAGAGGTCGGAATTAACACAGAACACACTGGAGCACTCTCTTCCTGTAGATGCACCTGGCTGATGCATAGACAGGCACCCAAAAACATCTAGCAAGCCCCTACGTGTCGTGATTAATGCTGGGAGCAATAATAAGAAAGCATGGAGAGCTGGATGGGCTACAGACAGCTTTAGGAAAGTCCAGCCACCATTGAAAATCTTCCAGTGGGTGTATGAGACAGAGAGGTGTTTCAGATGTGAATTTTCTAAATGCTTGTGTCACTTTCTCTTGAGACAGGAACAAAGACAGGATGGTCTAGGTCCTGTGGCTTAGAGGGGTATGGATTTTGTAGCTTGGAGAGCAGCTATAAGAGCTGAGACGGTATTAAGGTAACACTATGGAAGGGGAGCTGAAGTGGGCACTAAAAGGAATCATGATGAAGCTGAACCAGTATCACAAGAGATGGGAAGAGGCAGCATGAGAAAAAAAGCAGAAAAGCTTTAACAGCAGACTGCACCTGAGTAAGGTGCAAGAGCAAATAGACGTTCTCAGGGTAGGAAGAAATGTGGTTAACTGGTATATTTAGTGTTCCCAGCCACACCGTAGAACTGCTAGCTCACCAGTCTAACCTTGTTGGGTAAAGGTAGAACAGGTGAGGGCATTTGTGAATGGGGGTTGCAAGCAGTGCTAAAATACCCATTCTCTCTAGAGCCAAAGAACATGCTGTGACACACAATTTCATCGCTGCATCAAAGGGTCTTTTGCAAACTCCTGAATCCCCAAAGAAAACATGCTGATTTGTTTCAGAAGTAACTCTCTGTTTTGTGTGAAAAGAGGAAAACTGTTGTCATGGGAGACTTGGGCTGGGAATGCCGAAGAATATGCTGTGCTGTGGAGAGCTTCTCATCAATTTACAAAATGATGGCATGCCCAAGTAAGGCAATGATTTTAGATGTCCCTAGGACAGACGAAGACAGTGTTAGGATTGATGGTTGCCAAGGGATCAACTGAGAAACAAATCAAGACAGCACCCAGGAAAAAAAATGCCATAGGAGAGAACTGCAGTCTTTTCTTATGGTGAAATTGTTTAGGGGAAAGTATTTAAAAAAAAAATTATGATTAAGAGGGAGCTCTTTGGAAAGAGGAGAGTTTTTGAGTTAGCCAAAAAGCTGTGATTTAGTATGCGTGAGAAGATAGCTTTCAATAGGCTACTTTCTTGAATAAGTGGCCATGTGACAATAGTACTTAAAAATAAGAATAGCTGATAGAAATGAAAATAAAGCCTGACCTTAATTAATAAAAATAAACCTTGTAACAACTGTAGCAACTATGGGTGAGGGACAAGGAAGAGAAGGACAACAAGATAATTCAGCTCTATAAAAAAGGTTTTCAGCTACCTCAAGAAAAAAAAAAACACAACAGTAGCCGGATGTCTAAGGACACTGACAAGTTGTTCTAGTTATATTTTTTAAAAAAATCAATCCTAGGCGTAATAGGAACCTTTTTTCTTGGCTGAAATTGGGAAGAAAAAAAAAACTATCAAAATGAGGCAAAAATAAAAAAAGAGAAGTACTCACCCGATATGTCCGTTTGGTATTTGGAAAGAGCAGACTGTGGTCAGAGGGCAATGATGAAGCACTTTCCAAGGCCATTAGCCATTAAGGAGGATCCTTGACAGGATCTTCTCAGAACAAACACATCTACGTTTCCGGGCAGAGATGACCTAGAGCGGCGCTACCGTGGAGGGGCGCACGGGGTGCCGTAGCGGTGAAGAAGCCACTGCACAAAGCCTGAGGCTGCTTGGGGAGACAGCCCAGCGCTGCCAGTGCCTTCCTGCAAGCAGGGTTTTTTGCAAAGCCCCCTAACCTCAGCGGTGGTGAAAAAAAAGCTGCTGAAATCCATTTTTAAACACAGCGGGGAAGGCGTTTGAAAAGGACTGGGGAGACGGGTGGAAAAACCAATGACGTCGGTGATTAGTCTGACAGGCCACGTAAAAAAACCAATGAGAAAGCGGTGGAGAGGGGAGGAGAGTAAAAAATCACAAAGGAATGGAAAAAAATCGGCACAAATTTATGGAGGGAGAAAGAATTGGCAGACAAAACTGATATCACTTTTGATACGTAGTAGTGTTACGGGCTCTCAAAAGGAGTAAATATCTCTGTCAGAAGTGCCAAGAGGCATTAAAATATAATTTCAAACAGTCAAAACATAGCTTCTGTTGCCATACATATATAACCAACATTTAAGACGTGCATCGATACTTCTAAGGTCAAGAAATACTAGTGAGTAACCATCCCCAGGAAGGCTGGAAAGACTTAGGGAGCAGGGCTCACAAGCAGCCTCGTGCGAGTTCTCAGCCAGATGCTAAAGCCGATGGCATCTTTAAATATCTTTTATCCTCCTGTGACACTGGTGTGGTTTGTCCTGCTTTGCATCACAAGTTGGAGTAGATGGAGCAAAGACTCCTAACCAGGATTCCAAGCTGGACAAAAGCATTTTGAAAATGGACAGTTTAGTTATTTTGCTCCTTTAAAAAAAAAAAAAAAGGCAAGTGAGCATTTTTTTACCAATTCCTTAAGTTAGTTCGTGGTGATGGTCTAGATGGCAGTTTAGTCAGGATGATAAAGGTAAATTGCGAGTCTGAGGAGATGAGAAAGCTGGAGGCCATGATTGTTTTTTGGTCTTTTTTTCTTTTTTCTGTCCCAGGCCTCAGAGCAAGGCCAACAAAGTTGGTCCTTGTTTGTTTGGGGGAAGAGTTGTGCAAGGTTACAGGAGGGCTTTGAGACCTGTGATGTCAGAGTTGTCGTCCCCTCCCGACTACATGTATTTTCTCATTTAGCGACCCTGACTTTCACCCACCACTTTAATATCCCAGTCATTTTGTCACAAGATCCTTCTGCAGCTTTCCTCAGGCTGGTTCATGCTTGAGTGTTCAGCATCATTTTGCGTAATCAACAGACCTTGGCACCCCATGCTCCAAATTGTACTGAAGGTGTTGAATGGAAACAACCCTGGGGCCGATGTCCTTGCACTTTCTCTCAGTCACCACCAGCCTTGACACTAGTTTTCAACCCAGAGAGTGCGGTGTTCCCTGTCCCAGGTCAGTTCAGGTTCTTTGAAAGGTTTTGGCCCAAATCCAGTTGCTCTTCATCGTGTGGGCGTTGATGTGAGTGGTGAATTACTTACCTATCCATCCATTTCATGCTGGAGACCATCTGAGCCTGGCACCTGGTACTGAGGGTTTGCTGCCCTTCATGTCACGGACGTGTTCTCAAGTCCTGACACTTTGGTTTGCAACAGTGGCTTCATCTCATCACTGCTGAGGAGAAAAAAAAAAATCTCATCTGGGAACACCCTGAAGCTCCCCTGATGGCAAAACATTAGTTTTACTTTTCTCCTGTGGCCTTGGTTTCCCTAATCTCTGACACACACACACCGTTTCATGGCTTTTTGGCAGCTTTCTTGCCTCCAAGCTGCATTTGAAAAAGGTTTTCATAGTATCATTTCCTATTTGTGTCACACGGTTTCCTGAAAATCTGACTTCTTTTTTTTTTTTTAATAGGCCCTTACGTTTAATTTACTAGTATTTGTGAGGTTTTTCTTCTATTTTCATTTCACTACCGCTTTAGCTTTTGGAAGGCTGTCTTTTCAAAGCTTACGGAATAAAGTATAACCTGTTATTATCATTCCTTATAGGAACATTTAAGTGAGACTCCCTCCCTCAAGAAGATGGCACTTAAGTATTACTATCTGGAGGGAGGTGAGTTAGCTGTCTTGTAGTATGAAATTATCCTCAGCTCCGAAGAGAAAGTAACAAACTATTTGGCTGTGCAGTGTGGGCATACAGTATGACTGCCCGGGCCTAGGCAGCCTGGTTTTGAGTAAATGCCTGCTTTTCTGTGAGTGCTGCCTGTGCCCACAGTGGCCTTTGCCTACCCTGAGTTGAAGTCACAAACCTGCAGTTTATGACTGGCACCTGTTACACCGAAGCATTTTGAACATTATAATTTAAGATGTTCATCTCGTTTGGCTGCCCAACGTACACCTTGCCTTACAGTCTTACTTATAGGAGACCTGTATCTTCTTCTCCTTGCACAGACCTAGTTGATTGCTTTGCTCAAAGACTCGTTTATTTTAGCAGCAGTCAGACCATGTTTTAAATGTCCAAGAGGTTTGGGTTGTTTTTTTTAACTGTGCTTATGCGGTCACCATTTTGTTACATTTTGGCTTTTTTCAAGCTAGCTTAACTGGCTTCCGCATCTGCTGGAGATGATTTTCACTGAGGTGAAACTAAAGATGAGCTTCATGCTGACATCTTGAGAAGGTGGTGGTCTGAGGGCAGCTAGCCATTTCTTGGGGGCAATAACGCACCTGTGGTAGTGTGTGAAAATGCCACCAAAGTATCAAATAATTTCTCTAACCATTCAAAGGGGCCATAAAAGGGAATTTTCCTGTAACACCACTGCTCACTACCATACCATGGCATCATTTGAATTTCCTCTGTCTTAAAGAAAACAAAAGGCGCAGCTTACCACTCCTAGAAACTGTTGGCTGCCCAGAGGCGTCCCTTGTGTCACCCAGAGAGCTTTATGCCAGCGCAGCCCTGCAAAGAAGTGAACCCAGATCTCAGGTACATCCCCCTCCCAGGACAGCCCAGCACAGCGAGTCCCAGTGCCTGGCCAGTCGAGGAAGGCAAGAATCGAGCCTTTGGCCACGATTAGCTTCTTTCTATACCTTCCCCTTGCAAGGTGTTCAAAAACCTGGATGGATCCTGGCTCTTAGAGCCAGTGTGTCCTGGCAGAGAGGCACGACTGCAGTTAGCTGCTATGTCCG
Source organism: Jacana jacana (assembly GCA_013400555.1). NCBI lineage: Eukaryota > Metazoa > Chordata > Aves > Charadriiformes > Jacanidae > Jacana > Jacana jacana. The sequence goes on along the minus strand of VZTM01005299.1, from coordinate 39,127 downwards.
AGTGCCTGCCTTCCCTGGCTGATCATTTCTATCAGTTTTCCTTAGAAATGCTTTAAGAGCAAACATAGAGCTCCCTTACTTGGGAGAAAGCTCTTCTCCAGAGAGAGAAGCAGCTGCTGCAGCAGATTGCCCGTCTTTATCCCAATGCCATCCGCAGTTATATATATATATATCAAGTTGAAAAGTAATAATAATATAAAGTAGATTTTTAGGACGAGAGCACAGTCCTTGGGCAGGCTGACCACTGAGCAAGCATTTCCATCTGTCCAGAGGGGCCTTGCTGTGGTGCCATCTGCAGGCACAGTGTCCGGATACAAACCCGAGGATTTGGGAGAAGAGCAGTGGTTTTTTTTTAGGAGCCTGTATGAGACAGGAAACCCAGCCCTGCAGGTGCTCTGAGGGCTGCACAACTCGTCTGCCACACTTGCTTTCCCTGTTCCCATAGGAGAGCAACCCTATTTTAAGTTCTGCAATTCCTGCCTTGCCTAGGTACCATACCATTCTTCCAGGAATTTCATGCGAGATGGTATAACCGGTTAAAATACTATTTTAAAACACAGTGAACCTTTGTGTGAGATAGTCACAGCCATTGTTGGTCTAAGAGCACACACACTTCCTTCACCCTACCTCCCACCCCCAGGTTGCATGAATTTGCTCATTCCCACAGCAATCTGATCTCAAGTCGGATAGGGATGAGTCTCATTAAATAACCCGAGTTCTTCGCTCAGGGAGAGCAGTGGTGCAGCCTTACCTCGCTTAAGAAGGTTAAGGCTTCTTAGATGAGAAAGGTAACTTGTCAAGGGGTTCCTACTTTAAACCCAGTTCAAAATATTTGTGTTTTGCATGGGAAAACACTTAAACACACTCCTCCAAAGGTGTTTCTGAAGCCTCTCTACTCTCCCTGGCACGCACCCAAACCCATGGGCAGCAAGGAACAGTACAGCCATTCAAAGCACCCAAGCGCAGCAATCGAGGACCAGGATGGGACCAACCCAAGGCCCATTTGTAAGCCTGACAGGCCTGCAGGCTACACCTCTGCCCAGCAGAAACCCAGCTCCACAAGGAGGGCTGCTTCCAGTCATCCCCACAGCAGGCGCCTCTCAACTCCAGAGTCACCTAAAACTCCCTCAGGGCCATTTGTGTGGGGCAAGGCAGGTCTTGCTGCCAGCCCAGGGCTCACAAGCTGCTCAGAGTCCCAGCTCCTAATCAGGGGCAGGTTATTCAACCTTTCACTCTTCACAAAGCACCTTTGAGTCATCACCCTGGAGTCCAGTAAACATTTCATTTTTTACACAGCCCAAGCGCCTGAGATAAGCGGCTCCAGGAAACTATGTCCGACATACCTTGATCCTGAGAGCTTAAGTCCTGCAGCTTACATCCTTGTTCCACCTCAGGGAGTAAAGCAGCCAGGGTCTGGATGACAGCTCCAACCCTGCCTGCCAGGGAGAGAACGACTCATCACCCCTGAGACAGTCAATGGAGCTGATAAACTAACAATCCAGAGGGCCCCATGATTTCGTGCAGGGCAGCGCTTATCTGCCCCAGCGCTCATAGGTCAGAGAAGGCTCAACCCCTGCCCGGCCGAGCTCCTGCTCCCAGGGCACAGGCAGCGCAGTCCCTGGCAGAGGGCTGAGGCTCACCTTGCAGGGATTGACCGTTCAGGAGCTTAACTGCAGCTGCCCCTCCTTCCGATTAGAATTAAGGCAGAATTAAGACTAGCCAGCACCATGGTAACACCGGCCTCCAACACGTCCCCTGGGCAGCCATTTCCTCCAGGGCAAGTCGATTCATTTTAAGAGGTAGAAGCAAATGAAAAACCTTCCTCCTTGGTGTTTCTACTAAGACAGGGTGAAGGAGAAGAAATAATTCCTGTTTCTTTGTGCCTCTTTGCCAAAGCAAGTGCAAGTCACCTACTCAGCACTTGACTCCACATAAGCCCATCAGACAAGCAGATCCAGAGGGCTAGAAGGCAGCTGGAGCAGCAGGAGCTGCCTTCCACGCTACCACACAGCAGTTCTGCAAGCACAGCCCTGCACCACACCTTATTTTGGCCCAAGGGCAGGAGCCTTACCATCTCACACCTGGCAGTCGGGTATCCCAGGACCATGCCACGCCTATACATGACCCAAGCAGCACTTCTGGCATGTCTCTGCCACCTGGGTTCACAGCCTTAACATGCTGCCCACATAGCACTGCCCAGAAGAGCTGTCCCAGCAGCCACAACCAGGGCCCACCTTAAAGCAGGCACCTGTAATTGCTCATTACCCCCCTCACGCTTTTCACCCATTCCCCACTGAGGGACAGAGAAGGCATTTCAGATGGTGATCACTTTTATTGATGTAAGGTGGTACACAAACAGATCAGTTTCTATCAGCCTCTCCACCTCCCCCAGGCTCGGGGAGAAGTTGGAGGAGTGGGGGAGACAAGGGAACAGAACTGGCCTCTCACTGCAGGATGCAGAGCTAAGCGGTGGTGAAGAAGGGCAGGGGCTCCAACGAAGGAGAGTCCTGCTTCCCTAGGCAGCAGGGGGGGCTGTGTGCTTGGCTCACTCCTTGGATGCCATATGGACCATCAAGTCCACAACACGGTTGCTGTATCCATACTCGTTATCATACCTGGGGACAGAAATGGAAGCACTGTCAGAAATGACTCATTCCTCCTCATTTTCCTGCTCCTCTGCCCTATCCCACAAAACTGAGCCAGGCAGCTTCCCACCCACTTCCAGTACAGAAAGCGGGAAGCATCCCATGCACCCTCCAAAACAAGGGAAGGAGAAAACTATAGCAATTCCAGGTAAGAAGCAATTTCTCTTCATGGAAACTTAACTATGTTGGAGCCACCCTACTCAGCAGAGGTCTACCTATCACCCTGCATTGCCAACCTGGCAGTGATGAACAGGAGAGAAGCCTGTAACTTGTCTGTGCCAGCTCCTACCCCTCTAGGCTCCCCCCACCCCACCCCAGGCTGCACCTACCAGGAAACCAGCTTGACAAAATGGTCGTTCAGTGCAATGCCAGCACCCGCATCAAAGGTGGAGGAATGGCTGTCACCATTGAAGTCAGAGGAGACAACCTGCAACAGAGAGGGAATTTTAACACAAGTGGCCACCCACAGCCTGAACCAGAAGGACCTAAACCAGGATCCCTAGGGGGCTGCACTCATTGGAAAAAGAGGCAAGCACCAATAACCACAGGCCAAGAGAACAGGAGTAACTTACCTGGTCCTCTGTGTATGCCAGGATGCCCTTCAGGGGACCATCAGCAGCAGCCTTCACTACCCTCTTGATGTCATCATATGTGGCCTGGTAAGAAAGGCACATTTAAGGTGGTCAGGTGTTGACTCACACAAAATGTCTGCCAAGGGAGGAGGAGGACACATGGGAGCATCATGGCAGCACTCATGCATGGCAAGCACTCCTTTCACCAAGATCTTCCCTTCTTAGGGAAGGGATGAATGCAGAGAGGGTAATTCCAGGTAAAAGCAGTTTAGAAGAATCGGGGACAGGTCTGAAGGTTGTTAGTGTCTTGTCCACAACACTTACAGCTTTTTCCAGACGGCAGGTCAGGTCCACAACAGAGACATTGGGGGTTGGCACACGGAAAGCCATTCCAGTAAGTTTCCTGTGAGAGACATGAGTCAGCATGGAATAGCACTTGGCACCCCTCCATTTTGCTAGGGAGGGATCAAAGGCAGCAGCTGCCACCTCCTGACACCTAAGGAAGGGCAATGCTCACCCATTGAGCTCAGGAATGACTTTTCCCACAGCCTTAGCAGCCCCAGTAGATGCTGGGATAATGTTCTGGGCAGCACCTCTGCCATCCCTCCACAGCTTCCCGGAGGGTCCATCCACTGTCTTCTGTGTGGCTGTGATGGCATGGACAGTGGTCTAGGAAAAGGAAGCACAGGAGTAAGATCGGAGCCAACGGTCTCCAGAGAAAGCATCTCAGGCACATCTCACGCCCCCCCTCCCCATCCCAGGGGACACAGAGAGTGACTACAGATGCTTTTCCTTTCTCATGAAAGGACCCATGGGTGTGGCAAGTTCCAGACCTACCATGAGACCCTCCACGATGCCAAAGTTGTCATGGATGACCTTGGCCAAGGGCGCCAGGCAGTTAGTTGTGCAAGAGGCATTGCTGCAGAAGAGAGAAAAGCTCATCAACCACAGGTTAACAGCTGGTGAGGGCTCTAGGCCAGAGAGCATCTTCCTCTTTCCTTACCTGACAATTTTCAGAGACTTATCATACTTCTCATGGTTGACACCCATCACAAACATAGGAGCATCAGCTGAGGGGGCAGAGATGATGACACGCTTAGCGCCACCCTTCAGGTGAGCCTGTAAGAAGAGGAGATCAGATAACCCATAATTCAACAGCTCATTTATTCAGATAACCTCCTCCCTCCCAGCCTCATCTCAAGCAGCTCTGTATATTGTACACAGTGATGTCCCCCACACGCAGCAGTACCCCTTCTTCCATGTGTGGCATACTCACCCCAGCCTTCTCCGTGGTGGTGAAGACACCAGTGGACTCCACAACATATTCAGCACCAGCATCTGCCCACTTGATGTTGCTGGGGTCACGCCTGAGAAGGGACAAAACTGTAAAAGCTGCTCTGTGAGGCACCTGCTTTCACCCTCCAGAGGGGAAAGATACTTACTCCTGGAAGATGGTGATAGCGTTCCCATTAATCACAAGTTTCCCGTTCTCAGCCTTCACAGTGCCCCGGAAGTGACCATGAGTAGAATCATACTTGAACATGTAAACCTAATAAGGAAAGAGAAGGTCAGGCACCCCCGGCTGCCATCTCCCCAACCAACCCTTGCTCTGCGTACTCTACAATCTCAGCTCCCCACCTACTCTGTGACCTTGTCCAACAGCTGCACTCAACTTGGCTCTGTCAAACCTACCAGCCTTGTGCCTCTTAACCCCCACACCCGGTTTTCCTCGGAAGGTACTAGAACAGAGTCAGAGGAGCTCTTCCCCAAGAGGCCCAGAGGGGGCACTGCAAGACAACTCACCATGTAGTTCAGATCAATGAAGGGATCATTGATGGCCACCACTTGGACTTTGCCAGAAAGGATAGCAGCCCGGGTGACCAGGCGGCCGATGCGGCCAAATCTGGGGAGAGACAAGACATGGGTGAGGAAGAGCCACAGGGAACCTGCCGAGCTGGGCACAGCCGGCTGCCTTCCCCTGGGAGCATCCACTGCTCCCTGCCCCGTGGGGCAGGCGGGAGCTCAGCAGCCATGTCCAAAGGCCGAAGCACCTCGGTTAAAGATTAAGAGCGACCCCCGCACCGGAAAGGTCAAGCGCTAAATTTACTGAGGGGCCCGGGGATCCGGTTACTCCTCGGCCCGGCCAGAAGAAGGTCACGTCCCCCAGGCCGCTACCGACACACGATCCACCGNGGGGGGGGGGGGGGGGGGAGGGGGCTGCAGCACGCAGCCGGGCTGCGGGGACCCCCCAAGGGGACGGGAGGGGGATGTGCCGGGGCAGGCGAGCAGAAGCGGCGTTTCCGGGGTGAGTCACCCCGAATCTGCAGGGGGAAGTGACTCAGCAGCCGGCCCTGCCCCGGGTCGGTGGGCGACAGTAGGAGCGGGACCCGGCGGGGTGCACAGCTCCGCTCCCTTCCCCCCCGCCCTTGAGGCGACCTTGCTCCCCCCCCATTCCCCGTCCCTCTTCCCTCACACACCATCACCACCACCCACCCC
>VZTM01005299.1:0-32931 GCA_013400555.1 Jacana jacana | reverse complement strand
CCCCGTTGCCCTCCCCTCCCCGTAACAAAGGCCTTGTGCTGGGAGTGGGGGGGTCCGCATTCGACCTTCCCTCCCAGCCATCCCCGGTGATGGTGGTGATAGCGATGGTGGTGGTGTGGCGAGAGATGCCCCAGTCCCGGAGGAAGCCGAGTCCTCGCCCCTGCGGCGGGGAGGTGTCCTGGGGAAGGCGGGAAGGGTCCCCCAGTGATGGCCGGTGAGGGGCTGCCTTCCCCAGGGCTCGGTGCTGCCGGCACCCCAGGGAATGGCGTGCACTGCTTTCGCCTGATAACAAAGGACAGACAATTCCCTCCCCGTCTCGGCTGCGGTCTGCACCCCTCTCCCAGCCTGGCGGCCAGGGTAAAGGGGCTGCAGAGATGCTGGGGACACCCCAAGGGAGCGGCAGGTCTCCAAGCATCTCCCGTTGCCGCTGGGAGCTCTCTCACCCCCGAGGTTGGGGACACCCCACGCCACCCCCCCACGTCTGGCTAGCTCCCCTGGGCGGGTTTCACCAGACGTGCGGTGGCCGGGGCCGCTGGCCGGGCCGCTTACGCGCCGCAGCATGAGCACCATCTTAATGAGGCACTGCGGCACGGCTGCTACCCGCGGGACGTGACGGCGGAAATCCTGCCCGTCTGCCGCCTTGTCCCGCCTTCGCTGGCAGCCCGAGAGAAGGGAGGGCTCCCTGTATGGCCGCTGCTTGCTGCCCAACTCGCCACCCCCCTCACTGCTGGGCTGTATCTCCCCGACTTGGCGCAGGCAGGGCTTGTGGGACAAGCCCGTGTGAGGCGCGATGCCCAGAGCACGGCCCAAAGCCCCTGTCCCCCTCGGGTCCTGGAGGAAGGTGTGGGAACGGTGGGGATGCAAACCCGGGGTAGTGGGAGCAGGCCTGTCCCTCTGGCTGCTGGGCTGAGCTGGGCTCCAGCCACGCTTAGAGGATGAGGAAGGAGGAGCAGGCTGGGGTAGCCATGCAGGTACCGGGATGGGGGGCAGCGAGGGGTCACGCAGCTACAACGTAACCCAACTCTCCTTATACCGCTGCTATTCCCGGTGCCAGCGAGGGGCCGGCAGCTAAGTTTAGACCCGGCTGAGGTTGCGACCTTTTTCTTAAAGGCCAGGGGAGGATGGCTGGCATGATACAGCGGAGGGGCTAGAGGGGTGCGAGCCCGTGATGGGGCTCACGGTGCCCCAGCCCACTGAGAGGCCGGGGGGAGACTCTCGGGGGCAGCTGCTGCTGCACAAACAGGGAGGCCCCTGTGTTTGCTTGGCACACACCGCAGTGCCGGGGGGGGCAGAGTACGGCTGGGATGAGCCAACGCGGACCTTCTGCCCCGGTGCCCGGTCGATACCTTGCCCGCTGCCCGTCCCCCCCCTCCTCTACCCGCCTCCCCGTCCCCGGCAGCGCCGCGCCGCAACCGTGCGTGCTGCCCGGCCCACCCGGAATGGCGGCGTGCGCCCAACATGGCCCCGTGCCCGGGGGCTGGGGGCGCCGGGCTCCACCGCCATCTCCTGGCCTGCCCCCCCTCGGCCAGCCCAGCCCACAGCAGCCACTTGCGGGGGCGCTGCAGCCCGGCTTGGACAGGGGAATTAATACAACTCTGTTTAATTAACAAGCGAGTCCTCAAGCAGAGAGAGGAGGGAGGGGGGCTGCCGGCGGAGCAGGGGTCTTGTGGCTGAGCGGCGGCTGCGGAGCCGGGCAGCTCCTCCGTATCACTGCCGCGCTGCTTTCCTGCTGCCCTCGTCGCTCTCCTTTGGACTTTGGCTGCCGACCCGCCGTGCTGGTTCCCAAGCTGGTGATGCGGTGCCTGGGTCTTCTCTGTCTGCAGAGGAGCGGGGTTGTGAGCCGCCCAGCGGCGTGCATCCTGCCTGCTCCTGTGCCCCAGCCGGGCTCCCAGCACATCCCCAGTAGCATGGGTGGTCCCCCATCCCAGCCTTTACCCCAGCTGTAGGCAGGGGGTGTCCTGCTGCCCTCATCCCCTCGCTCCTGGTCCTCCCCGCCATCCATCCTCTCATCCGCTTCTTCCCTGCCCCGCTTGTTTGAGCCCTCACTGCTGGCCCTCTCACCTCAGAGACCCTCCAAAGCTAACACCCCAAACCACTGAAGGTCCCAATCCGGTCCAGTTTCAGCCCGAAGCAGCCCCTGGGCACAGCCTTCCAGGCCCAATCTCCAGGAAGTGCCCACTTGCGACTGGAGAGGGTCTTGCGCCAGAGAGAGGGACCGGCAGCTCTCGCCCCAGATGGGAGGAAGGGGAGGGTGGAGGAGAGCAACTGAGGGCCAAAGCTGGACCCCTCCTTTGTATCCTCTTCGGCAGGTGTGGACTCAGGCTCCAGGGGCAGCAACTGGGAAAGGAGCACCTGGGATAAACAGAGAGGGGGGTGAGAGCGGAGCTGCCTGTGCTCCTAGCAATAAGCCCAGTACCCCCTTGTACCCCACTGCCCACAACGTCCTTAGGGCTCAGGCAGGACATAAAATGAGGCCTGCACAGGGGCACTGTGCCTGTGACATTTCATCCAAACACCAGAAAGGGCTACACCAGCAGCTCCCTGCGGTCTAAAATGATTTTGCTGCCTAAAAGAGCAGACAGGCAGCTGCGGTGAGCCTCTGCTTGTGTGCAGTCTGCCCTGCTCTTGTCAAACGGTACTTGGAAGGCGACAGGCTGCAGTCCTCGTTCCTTTCGCTAATGCTGAGCACCTCTGTGTGCTCGAGCTGCTGTGTGGCAGTTAGGCTTTTCCCAGAGGGCTGGTGGGGAGGACGGACCTGCTCCAAATACCTGCTGCTAAAGATGAGGGGGGTGCAGCGGCAGAGCAGGTATGAGGAAGGGAGAGACTCCTCGTCTGTTGGGAATTCTCTAGGTTATCTGTGCAGGCAGGCACATGCTGATGTGATCGCCCCTGGGACTGCCGGCAGCCTCCGGCTGTAGGGAGGCAAGGATTGGGAGGCGCATTGGGCGCAGCAGAGGCATGGCATGGCTGCCCAGGGATGCAGCCTGCAGTAGCTGCTCCACATCTGTCGCTGACGTGGGTGCTGAGCTAAGGCTGAAGATGCCTTTGTGCGGCTCTTTTTGGTGGAGAGTTAATTGAAGCGGACACGGGCATCTTCAGCGAGGAGTGAAAGCGGTGAGTCATAGCAGGATGAGTCTTGTGATTGTACTTCACGTCCTAACTACTTGCCTGTAGCTTTCCCAGGGTGACGTAAAGACAAGTTGTTGGGCTTCAGGTTAGTGTTTGGGTAAGAGGAAGCTAGGTTTTGGCTATTTGAAAGCCAAAAGTACTATTGTTGTAATTGCTGAGGATAAAAATTTTCCTAAGTGAAGAGGCCCTTAGCTGGCGTCCTGACAGGGGCTCTCGGCCTTAAAGAGGGGCTACTGGGGGGTAGTACTGAGCTTAGGAGCAAAAATCCCAGCTTAACAGGTTGTATTTTCCCTCTGAAACATCCAAACCAGGCACTGAACATTATGAGGGACATGACTGTAATCTCTGCTAGCTGCTGACACGGGGCAGAGGTAGACAGGACCAGTCTCTTTACCGTTAATAGCCTCTGCAGGCAATGTGGGGAGTCCCACGGGCAGCCTGTCCCAGGCCAGACAGCACTCAAAAGCATTTGTCTGTCTGTCATCTTGTAATGCAGGTGCTCCTTAGGAGCTGGATTATAAAGATGCAGTCACCCTACAGCTGAGGCTGTTGGACTGAAGGGGAGGGAACAGAAGCAATGAGAATAGACAGCAGGCTCAAGTAGCTGGAATTGGAGATCCCCACACATTCCGGGATCAAACACAACCTCCCCAAACTGCCCCTCCACTTCTGAAACCTCCCTCAGCTCTCTCCCAGTCCCTCTTACCTGTAGCCGTTGTCCTGGCAAGGACACAGTCTGAACGCTGGCAGAGAGCAGAACTAAGAGGAGGGAAAGCGAGCAAGGCCACGACTGGAGCCCCAGCATCTTCTTATCTCAGGGCGTGTGGGAGGCAAGGCAGGATCTGCTGCATCCGTGTCAGATGCAGTCCCTAGCCCCTCTTTGCCTTTATAGCTTTGGTTCTGGCAGGCATCTGGCCCCCACCTCTCTGCTCAGCTACCCCCCCGGAGCTCCTTAACCTTTCAGCCCTTTTGTCCAGGGTGATATATTTCAGGGTGAGCTCAGCGAGACCCCTTCCACTAAAGAAAAAGGACACAAAGGTGTTTACTGAGTGTCTGGGAAGACAAATGTGAGTTGAGCTGCTGCTGGCCAGGATCTGGAGGTATCTATCAGGGTCAGGAACTGGGTGACGCTTTGAAACACGTCCCAAAGGAGGGTATTGAAAGCCGTGTGGTATCGTGATATTGAACGTGCTCCTGGTAGGCAGAGTTCTGTGAATGCTGCTTCTCTAGTCAGTGTTGAACTATAGAGCTCAGCTAGCGGTACGTACACTGCTAGCTGCAGGGAGCTGACACAAATTCAGCTCTGTGACAACACAGGCTTTCATTTTTAATATTTCTAGCTTGGTGAGCCGGTTGGCCTGGAAATGGAGAGCCCTTGCTGCAGAAGGTGTGTGAATTCCAGCACTAACTCTACGGGATTTGCAGTGGTGCTGGGGAGCATGGGTATAGTACTAGCAGGCGTATAACTTGCGGACTGGTTGTCCTGAGTCACCATCTGGAGGGCTGGGCTGAGTTTCCAGAGGAACCAGCATAGAAAAGAGCTCATCGAGGCTCAGCTTGCACTTTCTCAAGCTCAGGCGCACAATGGAAGCGGGGCGGCAAGGAGCAGATTCCTACCTCCTAAATCTTCTGGCCATTAGTTCCCCCTCCTTTGTTTACCTCTCCCATTTTACTGTAGTTTCTCACCAGTTGAACAAGGCAATGAGGTCACTGTTTGGAGATCAGGGTGCAGAAGTCAGCCTGGGTGTGAAGACAGCAACTAATCAGGAGGGTTTGTCAGGGCCGAGGAATGGGGGGTCTGTACCCCAGTACAGGATTAGCAGTGGGTGTGCTGGGGGAGTTTAGTAACACCTTAAACTTCCCTTTCTTCAGTACCGTCCCACAAAGCAATTGGGTCAAAACTTGACGGGCAGCGTTCTGCTGCCTGCTTTCATTTATTTTATTTTAAGGAAAGAAGAGAATTAGCAAAAAAAAAGAGTCTTTGGCAGAGATAACAAAAGTCACAGTTCAGTATTTGCCTTGTCTTTTTTTCCCTTCTTCCCTCTCTTCCCTCCCAGCGTTTTGCACTTGCAGATGCAGGTTTGTGGATCCTTTTCTTCCCTGCCCAAGCTCAAAAGTCTTACGCACCGTTTTGCACCCAGTCCATGAAAAGCGAGCGTGGGGGCTTCACTTTGGAGCCCCAGACACTGGAAGCAGGAGAGACTCTGCAGAGGTTGGGGGCATCCAAGTATGTTAGCTTCACCTGATATCTGTGACCCATGGGTGGTGCTGGTTCCAGAGCAATGCTCTGGTGACCCTGACTGGCTGTCCCCTGTCATCCCCTTATCTGGGCCAGCTATCCAGGGCATGCCAGCAAGTGGAAAGGCTTTATAGGCCCTGGATAACGGCCTCCACCTAGATTATCTCGTGGGGAACGGGATTACTTTCATACCAACCATTTAAATTACAAAGCCCAGGTGACTGCTGCAGAGTCACAGGATGTGCTGCTGTTCATGTGGGCATTCAGATGGGGCACCTGAGCACAAATGGAGCGTGGGGTGGGGTGTGCACAGCCAGCCCCTCTGTGGGCTGGATGCGGTAGGGTATGGATGGAGCTTGGCGCTCTGCAAGTTTTGGAGGGGCGGGAAAGAGGGAAAGGAGGATGGGAGGAGAGCACGTGTTCATCCCACATGCAAGATGTCTCAGAGGACATCAGTGTACTTCCTAGTCACATCTGACCGTCCAGAAGCAGCTGAGTCAGTCTGCTAGAGCATTCACGCTCCCAGCAAGACAGCCGCAGGCAGATGCGTCTCAGGTTGAACGCTTCCAGGAGTCAGCTCTTTCCTGAGCAGAAGGCAAGGGTAAAAGCAACAACGCTTTGGGTTTTGATACAGAATGTGGCATCCCTTGAATGTGGTGTCCCCCATACTGCAGAGAAGAATGCCAGAAATGTGTTTGCAAGTGCTCCAAATTCCAGCCCACTTGCACGCAGACTGAGCCCTGCAGGGATGGACAGGCTCTGAGCTCTCAAGTGACAAGTCCTTTCCACGGGTCCAGCAAAAGCTGGGCCTAGCAAGAGGGAAGGAGTCATCGCTGTCCCATACCAAGCAAGAAACTTCAGAGACTGTAGAAAATTAGCAAATTTTCTTGCAAATTTTCAAATCCAGCAAAGCCTGGATAAATGCAGGTGCTCAGTGACTCAGGTGCCATGAAGCTGCAGCTGCCCCGCGTCCCAGATCCTTGCTGGGACTGCAGTAGGACTGAATAGTTGCTCTAACATGTGCTGGCAATGACTGTGAAGTGAAAAGGCTTTGGCAAACCAACAGGTCCCCGGTTGCCCCAGTTTTCTTACATTCAAATAGGTTATTGTCCTCCTTTCCTCTCTGGCACTAACAAGTTTCCTCTATAAAAACCCTTCCCCCTCTGATGCCGAGGCACTGATTCTAGAGCCTGCAAGACCACCAGAAAAGCAGTCTCCTGCTGAATCAAAATCAGTCTTGCAAACAGTTGCTTAAGAAGGAAAGGAGCAGGGCAACTGGAGAGTGGGAGGACTAGGAACTGGGTGAAGTACCCTGGGGGAACACCCTTTGGCCCACGGTGATGGAAAGGCTGCAGGCTCTAGAAGCAAGGATGACAGTCATCATTCTAGCGGTACCATGTATAGGAGTTTGGAGCCACTGTGATCATAAGTCCCTCAGAGAGTGGAAGCACCACTGATCTTGGCACCAAAGTAATCCCACTGCCTCAGAAGAGAGGGAGTGGGATTACTCCTTCAGTAGCAATTCCTGGTCATCAGGGCAGCCACTGGACTATCTGCTTGGGATGAACAGAAGGGCAGCAACTGGCTGCTTAAGGCAGCAGACGCTGTGTAACTTTTCAAACACCTCTTGTTTTTTGTTTCATCTTTCTGTAGGACTTCCTCTGTCCAGGAGAGAGGATTGCCAATTCCTCCAATGCCAGGAGGGGCCAGTGAGGAGAGGGGATGCCCCACCTAAACAGCCAGCAGAGTGGGAGCTCAACAGGAGCTTCCACTCACTGACCTTCCACTCACGCTTCACCAGGCAGCACCATGCCCAGAAAAGAGCAAAAGATGAACCCCCAGAGCAGTGCAGGAGCCACTATGTCAGTCCAGTCATTGACTGGCAGGCCTTCCTTCCGCCTCAGAAAGGCAGCTGTACGGCTCTCCTGAAGGAAAAAACACGTTTAACCACTTGTAGTAGAAAAGCATGGTCTGAAGGTAAGCCGATGCTTAGGCAGTTTTACGGCCATCTTACTTCCTCCATCCACCCGTTCATACCTCCCTCACTGAAGTATTGTCAACATATTACCTCATGTATACACAAGATTTACAGCTCTGGGCCTGGGTAAAAGTCTATACAGGCTGTCCTTTCCCTTTCATTCCTGCCTGTGGGTGACATAGCCAGTGGGTGGCTGTGGGGAGATCACGTACCGTATGTGTCATATTTACTGTTAATGCTGTGGCTGTTGCCCTTCACTGAGTATTTTATCAGGGAGGATAAGAGAGAGGGACAATATTGCCGTAGCTTTCTGATCTTTGTATTTCATGTAATTGTTCTTACTGGAGTGCTCTGGAGCAGGGGAGGGTATCTATATTGGTATCTGGCTATTACAGTAGTGGTGGTGAGGGGGCAGATCTTTCCCCTGGAGCACGGTATGGTGTTTGGTCCACGTGTCCCAGCCCAGTAAATACACCTGTGACCCCATCATTCCCTCCTCTACTTGTTTCTACAAGCATCTAACATGTTTATGTCCATTCAGCTACTGGCATAAAACAATCATATTCCCAGGTCAATGCAAAGCTATGCAATTTCTAATGCTTCTTTTTTTAATTTGGGATCTAAATAAGCCAAAGCAGTCTTTTCTCGCTGCTTATGCAGGCCAGAGAACTGAGCTCTACTTGCTGGTAAACTAGGGGTGACCACCATCACTGGAAGAATCTGTTAGACCCCGAGACACAGAATGTGGAAGACCTGCAGGAACCTGCTGATAGGAGGACCCTTCTGATTCCTGCCCAGCTAGCGACTAGTCTGCTTTCTAGGCAACTGACAGGTAGGAGGAAATAATTCTGCCCCTATAGCCCTAGGACAGGTGCCAATTTGCCTGTGGAGACACGAGGTTAAAGGTTGGTTGTATGATTAACACAAATTCAGGTTCAGGGCGCTTCGTGTTCACGGGGCAGTCCACGGAGCTGAAGAGTGATGTGGCCTTCTTGGAAGGAAAGAGATCAGTTGCCGGCCTTATTTGAAGCATAATTAGACTGACTGCAAGTACATTCCAAAAAAGCACAGGGAGACAACCAGTGTTACCAGTATACTTGGTAACTTGAGCAAATCTTAGGTTTTTATGTTTGGTTTCAGGGTTTTTTTGGGGTTGGGTTTTGGTTTTGTGGGTTTTTTTAAATTATTTTTTACGTTGCATATTCTCTGTTGAAATGCTCTAGCTATATATAATAATCTAATTCATTATATATACATAATGTAATATATTATATACAATATATTATTATGTTAGATTATAATATATACATATTATTTTATAAGTCAGCCTCTCCCCCCCTCATCCCCCCACTCCCTCAACAACTCTTCTTCGATGAGATCTGCAAGAGAAGATGGAAGTAACTTCTCCGCAAAGGCCTGCTGGGCTTCAAAAAGCATCAGACATCAAAGGGGCCTAAACCCAGCAAAATCGTATTAGCCTTTTGTAAAGAGAAGCTGAATGCTATACTTATGACTACATACAAAATGGGAAGGGAATGAGCATTCTGTATTCAGTGGCTAGTTTGGCTCAACTTAGAAAGACTTTCTTCCATATAGGTATGTATAATTTATTTATTTATTTATTAAATCAGAGCAGCTTACTTTCATTTGCAAAGTCAGGGCAAAACCAGTCAAAGCAGCAGCAGCTGTGTTCTTCACTGCCTTTCTTTGTGGAGATATCAAAAGGCAAGAATGGAATTGCTTTAGCCTGGTGTGTGTAACTTCCATTTTGTCTTCATGTAAAGCACTGTCAGATTACGGGGTGGCTCAGACCAGAGGAGACGACTGCTGCATAAAACAACTTTTATTTTTAGTTAAAGGCAGTGGCAGATGGTTCCCTCAGCGCAGCCGGCGGGCTGAAGATCTGGTGATGGGGGTTGTTTTGGTGGGGGTTTCTTCCTCCGTTAACTCTGCTGATAGCTCTAAAGAGAGTAAAAATGTGTCAATAACCAGTACTCCACTGCCTTGATCAGAGAAATCTAGAAGCGACCGAAGCTGTGCTCTGGAGCCCTACACACCTTCTGCCCATAACCAAAGGGAGGTCCCCGTGGGGCCAATTCTATAGTCTTTCTCCGCTTTCACCTTTTGAGCATACAGGTACAGTGCCTTACCATCCTCAGAGCTGTTTTCCTCATCGCTGGAAAAGGTGATAGTCCTTTTTTTGGGTGGACAACGCTTTTGGGCACGCTTATGGTTTCGGAGGTGGCGAGGCTGGGGTGTGACAAAACCTCCATCTCTGTTGACTGTGCTCAGGGGATGGTGGCACGAACCTGTCAAGAGAAAAAACAAAACACACAAAAAAGGGGAAAGGTAGCAGCCATTCTGTCTGTCAGGGGGAGGGTAAGTCCCCAGATGTCTCTGCTAGACTGAGGGATCAGGGGGAGGGCTGCAGTCTCACAAAAGGAACGTACTTCCTGTTGTTTTCCTCTTGGCCTGCCCTGGCATTGGAGTGGCACTACCTTCCTGGCATGTCTCTGCTGAATCCAGCCCTCGGTTATGGGAGGCAGCCAGCTTCTGCTCCAGCTCNGGAGAAGGAAAAGAAACCAACAACCAGAAAAAAAGACAGGAGGAGAAGCATTAATTCCGTAGCAGAATTGCCATCAGGTTCTCTCACGGTGTGTAAAAAGCAGTCGTTTTGCTGGCCCAGCCACTTGCCCCCCATCCTTACTTTAATCTCAGGCTTGCTGTTGGCTCTGCGGAACCGAGCCAGCAGAGTTTGGAAACGCTCGTAGACGACTGGGTCTTGGAGCTTGTCTGCAAAGCAGTCAAAGTTGTCCTGCAGCTTTTGAAGGCCCCGATCCGAGAGGGGGAGCAGAGTAAGGCAGTGGGACAGATCCCGATATTGACGCTCAGTTCTGGGAAAGACAAAGACTGCCATGAAAAAACGGGGGAGGCGTAAGGATGAGCAATGTTGTACCAACAGCTACGGCACAGGAGGGTGAAGTGTATCCCGCAGGTGTTTCTGCCCTGCAGAACCTGAGGATTCTGGTCGCTCTGTTACGGGTCGGTTACAGAGTGTCACGTCATACCAATGGCTTCAGGACCCTCACCACTCAGTGTCTGCCAGAAAAAACCACAAAGGCTTCCCTGTTAAAGAAAACAGGCACTTGCTCAAAAAGCGTCAGAAATTATGGCCAACTAGGATGACAAATATGCTCACTGAGGGGAGGGCTTTTCTTGAGGGGCCTTATTTCAACTGAGTAATAAAAAACCCCAACCCCGTTTGCTCATTTTCCCATGTTTGAGATAGTCTCAAGCAGAAGCTTTATGTGATGTTCTCTGCGTCCCTTTCCTGGCCAGTTACATAAAAGAAGGCCATTTTCTTTAAGTTATTACTTATTAAGTGCAAGTGAACAAATAACAACTGCCATTTCAAACAAAGACTACGTTCAAATTCCAGCAAGAGTTACTGAAACAAATAAAGGCCAAAAAAACCACAAGAGCAAACCAGCATCCTTCATGTAGCTCACTGTGATGGAATGGGAGGAAAAATAGCTAGGCCAAAGCCCCTGTTATTAATTAGTATATATGAAGCGGAGGGCCAGCAGTCTGTGCTGCCTGTACCCTCTCAGAATGCACTGTCCAAGCACAGCCGGGTGGAGAACAAAGCTACAGCATCCAGCTGCTTCCATAGTTAAAGCCTGAACGAGACTTGGCATATGGCTGTGTTTAGGACTCCAGGAATATTGAGGAGGGTGATGGTGACTTCAAAATCTTTCCTGAGAAGCTCCTGTTTTAGCCTGGTGTGGGAGTCTTGTTCTGGCATTACTGCCAGCGTGTGTTAAACTCATCACCTTTGTGGCACACACAAATATTAGGACATTTTAATAAAGGCTGACACGCAGATGGCTCCTTTACAAATGCAGTGCAGAGAGCTCACCACTGCTCCTGGCAGGCAGTTTTTGAGAGAGGTGGTCACCCTCCACCGCAGCTCAGGAAACAAAATCCAAATATTTTTGGGGAACATGCAACTCCCTGAGGCAGCTGAGCTGGTCACGTGCCCAGGCACTGTGTACAAATGGCCAAGATAAACAGACACAGCTTAGACCTCAAGGGCAAAGCCACAACGATGGAGAAGGAAACCCACAGGAATGGAGGAAGGCACCAAAATGAAGATATCACTGAAAGTACATGACAAAGGCAGACATTTTTCTGCTCTCTTATTGAGGGGAGGAAGTATATGTCTGTGTCAGTGAAATTACAGCTTGGGGAAAGGAGCAACAAAAAACCCATCCCAAAGTCCAGGAAGCAAAATGGTATCCCAGATTCATGGGATGGGTCCTACACTCTATGCTCTAATCAGCACCGTGAACAAGGTACGCATATCCTGCAGGCAGAGCAGGGCGAGGGCATCAATGTAGAGTGGCACGAGTACTTCAATGAGAAAACAGTCCCAAGCACAGAGTCAGTACTGAGCAGCCCATGCACACAGAACACGGACAGGCCCAGATCAACGAGATAGTTGAGATCACCCCAGCCAGGGAGATCCCAACTCCTCAGTTGAACACAGCGTTTTCTTAGCTGAGATGCAAGGGAACAGCCTGTGGAGAAAACCCACACGTGAGATAGATCTGTTACAGCTGAGCAAGGAGACAAGTTGTCACAAAACCTTTTCCCTTAAGAAAGGAGGGAAAGGAGAGGGACCAACCACAGTGTAATAAGACCAGAAGCCTTAATTTATAAATATTTACCCATGTATTTTTAGGAGGGAGATAGGATGGGAAAAAAAAAGCGTGGGGGACACGGTACCTAATCCAAGTTATCTCAGATTTGCCACTTGGCCACATAAAAACACGATGGGAACCTGTTACACAGCCGCTGTATGCAAGCTAGTTCTTGTAACAATTCCTAAGAAGGAGACTTGCTCATCAGGAAAACAAGGATTACAACCCACCTGGCAGTCCGGAATCGCTGACAAAGTTTCTCTGCTAAGCTCTCTGTCTGTTTGTCTTTTGTAATATAGGAGAAGAGATGTCTGCAAAGGGAAAAAACAGAGAAGTTGAGAGCCCAGAAAGGAAACCTCATTTCTGCCTACACTGTGGCATGCCTGCATCTATCCTATCCAGTGATCAGCTGGGTGGACCTCCAGAAGAAGACAAGATTGCTCTGCGTGCCTTCTGTCTTGGTGCAGGAGAAGCTATAAGCCTATATATATATATATATATATAATATATTTGAAATAGTAATCACAGTCCCTGTTGGAGGACAACTGCTATGAAATAAGAAATAATTAAAACTGCAGGCGTGTATAATAGCACCCACCTAGGATGAAACTAAGAAATTCAGCTAAAGCAAAGATCCTTGTAAGTCTGGAGTAAGAAGTGCTAGTGTATGTGCAGGGTCTGAGGTAGGAGGGTTGCCGAGAAGGCTGCAGTGTCGACTTCCGATCACCTCCTTCCATCCAGTTTTAAGAGCATACAACACCTCCAGACAGGTGACATCACAGGTTGCACTGGCAGACCAGAACGTTTGACAAGTAGCCCTTGCGGAGAGTGGGGTGGCATGGAGTACTTCCCCCCCTGCCCTCCCCCAAAACTGTTCCTGTGACTTTTTTCCTTTCATTATTAGTTTGCTGAAGGCACGTTGCTATATTTTGGATAAATATGAAAGCAAGTGTTCCTTTGCACTAAAGCATGAACAAAGCCTAACAAAGCTTCCTCTCTAACCTGGTCCCACATTTTTTCCTAGCTTCTTGAGGAAAAGAGAGACATGGACTTTCATGCAGTTAAGTACAGTGGGAATTGACAGTAACTGGTGGGAGAAGTAACTTCTATTCATTACGTAAGAAGGTCCTGCTGGCTGCCCTTTTTCTCATCCCAGTGTTTCTGTTAACTTAAGCTCAGTTAAGTTCCCACTGGCCTTGATAGAACTCCTCTCAGCACATCTTTGTTCAGTCTTTGTTATGTCTACAACCACCACACCAAGCTTCTTTTCTCATGTACAGAAAAGAGACCACAGCCTCAACAGTCCTCTCTCTCTGCATTTGTTCCAGCATCAATTCCTCTTTCTGTCACTTCAGTGACAAGAACCATGGCAGCATTCCAGGCAAGGTCTCACCGGCAATACCGGTGCTTCCCTAAATGTAAACCCAGAAATGACTGAACTGCTAAAATAGTGAGTGGAATCCATCTGTAACTTTAGCCATAGCTTTAGAGCAGGGGTTAAACAATTTGTAAACATTCAACCTCAAGCTCTGTCTGCTAATTTTCACCTCAATTATTACTGTAACCCTCTCGGTCTCCATGAGTTAGTCCTTTAACAGCAGTGCTTCCTCCCCCCCCATCTTTTTTACACTCCCTATTCTTCAATTTGGCAAAATATCTCTAGAGCATAAGCCTCTCAGCCTGTGATTCTGTCCACCACAGTCTCAGAGTTAAACCAGATCCTCTCCACAACATAAGCATTTCATATACCGTTACATGGGAAAATAGTTCAGTTTCAACTACTATTCCCTTTTCTCCCTGTTCAAAGGATATGATGTGGTGTGCTAACTGATGATCAGGTTTTCTTTAAAATTAATTACCTTTAGACTAATTTGATACCTGCCTACTTGTTAATCAATACTGCTTTGTCTCTTATTTGCTAGACACCTCCAGTTCTCTCCCTGTATATGTTTTTTGGAAATTATAAAAGTCCATACACAGCTGTCTTAACCACACTATGATGCAAGTACAACACCTACTATTCTCTAGCTCTGTGGTAACGCATCCAGTTTGACACTCATTAAAAATTGTACTGAAAATTCCAAAATGATGTCCCACTCTTTCTACACAAGCCACCTTGTTTCTCTGATGGTTTGCTTCCACTTCAGACACTAACTTAGCCTCTACATGTGCTGTCAGTAGCCACATGCTGAATTTCCTGTTATTTCACATTACCCTCCATACTGAAAACTGAAGCAAAAGATCCATATACTTTCGCAGCCACTGAGAACTTTCAGTCTCACTCATAGACCTTTCCCATGCCTTGCAATTCCTACCTGTCCAGAATTCCATCCCTTTTCCTAAATGAATTGCCATCTCATGGCCTGAAAGCTTGAAAGCTACCCAACAAACAAACAAACAACTCTCCCCCTCCCCAGGCCTAAATCTGTTAACTACAGCTTTACTAAAATTGCTTACAAAAATGCAGTAGGCCGCCGAAATGATGAAGGCAGAGAAGTCTTTAAAGCCTGTTGTGTTCTCCTAATGTTGCAGATTCACGTTCCCATGCATAAACCCAACTGTTTTCTGGAGGCAAAGTCATCTTGAATGAGCTAGTGGAAGCTCTTTGCAGAGTCACTCCTCACCCCCAAATAGATGACTTTAGAACTGACTCCCCTTAGCATGACTCCATTTTGGAGGCAGACTGAAAAAGTCAGATCAAGGAGAACAAGTGAAAAAGCATTTGGTTTATATCACTGTAGTTTCTCTTCCCTCTTCCCTGCACCCCCTTTGCACAAACATAATCCTGGTCAAAGGAGAATTCTTCAACTCCAGAATACCTCATAATAATGTGGAAGGATTCCTCCTCTACGCCGCAGTTAGGATCCGAGAGACGGCTGATGATGTCTGGAAGCAGGTTATAGATGGCATTATCCTGTGCAGAATACAAGGGTCTACATGAGATACAGAACTACGAAGGACAGCTTGAGTGAAGCCAAATAAGCTGCCCACTGAAAACCAACTCCTTTCTCCCCACCCCAAATCTACTGACTGTGAACACCAGCTTTTTGAAAAAAAATAAGCTGTACACAGCCAGCCAATCCTAAGCCACTTGGCTGAAGCTAAGGGGTAAAAACCTAAACAAGCTAACAGCTACTGCAGCCTTTGCTTTGCAACGGCTCTGTCCTTTGGCAGACTTAGATGCAGTTTCTTTGATTTACAATCTTTTCACAACCCAACACAAAAGCTTCCTGAGACAGGAAACTTACACAGCAGTTCAGCTCAAGGAACTGACTCCCATCTTGCCTTTTCTGAAAAGGCCCAATTCAGATTCCCTTTCCCACTGCTTTTTCATGGTTTTGTCACAGAGACTGCAGAGGTAGTAGGCCAGTACAGGCAGCTGGCCAGCTCTGCTTTTAACAGAGCAAGCCAAGTTAGTAAAGCCCCAGTATCATTGCAGCTCCTTGGGCAGCAAACCTCAAGCTCCCAAGGGCCTGCAGCAGCCTTCCTGTTGAATGAATGGTATACAGAGGGTTAATGCTGCTACTGTTCTACCTGCTTGGGCTGCAGCTGCCTCAATTTAAGTATCTCAATGCAACACAGCCCAGAACAAGTCTGAAAGGTTTCAGTGAGGATGCACTGCCTCATCCATAAGGTCAGGGAACTCTGTTCTAAGGCCTAAAGGTAAACTGCAGGGAACAGTTCCCAACCCTGTGCTAGGCTTACACAAGAAAGCAAAGGGACAAGGCACTGGTTTGGAGCCTGTCTTCCAATGTGAACAGAGGGAGCCAAATTCAGCAACATCAGGGTTGAAACAAAGTCAAGTTGCAAAAAGTTCATTTTTCTACCCTCAATTAGGTAACAAAAAGGGGCAGACAGCCACTCTACACACTGACACCTTCTGCAGGACTCAACTCTTGTGTCATTTACCAGCTTCTACCAGCCCTTCCCCACTCCTGTAAACCCAAGTCACTGAGCATCCACTTGCCTTGTTGGAGAGTTCGTTGAAAAAGTTCTGAGCCACTCCCATGATTGCCTCCTCTGGGTCTATAAGCAGAGTTGCCATTTCGCTCACTTGGCCCTTCACCTTTACCATGTCTTTGAGGATGAGGTGAGTCATCACCACGCCAGCCGTCTGCCTCACGCTTGGACAGGGGTCCCGCAACCTGACAGGAGCGTACAGTTACCACAGAAAACAGCTGTCTTCAAGTTAGTGATACCCAGCCTACTCCACGGCCCAGGTACATTGTCTCCCTGCAGTGACACCTTAAAATTTGGTTATTCGCTTTCTTGGATCATTCCCACCTTTTGGAGGCCAAGTGTCACCCTTCTACAGAGCTCTCACCACCTGTCCCCTCCCAGCACCGAGCGTAGCGTTACCTGGCATAGAGATGCGATGTCCAAGGCTCCACCAGGTTGGGGAAACGGATGGCCAGATCTCCTGCTGCAATAATGAGGTTGGATCTCACACCAGGCAGAGTGGACTTCTCCATCATAGTGAAGAGAAGGCGCAAGTGGGAGTCACAGAACTCAGAGCTGATGGGACAGGGTAGAGAAAAGAAGGCATAGATAGCAAAATCCCATCTCTCAGAGAGCAGCAGGACAAAAAAGAAAATAAAACCCCCCAAATCTCTGAACCCTCTTTTGTGTTTGTTCTCTCCACAGGAAAGGAGTTGCAATGTTTGCTTGTGCCTTAGTACCAGGGCAGGCTGGGAGGAGAACCCCGGCACAGCTGGGCATTACCTGATCATGCAGACTTTGCCAAGAGTCAGGGCTGCAGCAGCTGAGAGTGCTGGGTCACTGTAGAGCCCGGGGTTGTTGCAGATCTTGAGGACCAGTGGAACAAAGGCAGAGAACAGGTGCTTCCCTGGAGAGCGAGGATGAAGACGGCAATTATGCGATGCACTGTTTGTCTATGACATTAAGAATGATTACCCAGTTTATCCCATTAAGAATGATTACCCAGTTTTATAGAAACCACTTTCACCATTGAAAAACCACAGACAGTGAGGCACAGCAAAGAAACAGTCTACATAGAAACTGACACAGGACAAAGAAAGGACAGTATGTCCTTCTGAAGCAAACGGCCTTCCTCCTGAACCTATCACCCACCCTACCTGTTCTTTCACACGGGCAGATGGAGCCAGCACTCCTTGGTGGCAGCCACACTTACCATCTAGAAGTTCTGTCTCACAAATGCTGCGGATGAGCTCAGCCTCTGTGTCATCAGCTGTGGCTCCCACGAGGCCCAGCTCCTCCTCCATAGTGGTATCATTCCCCGTGCTCTGTGCAGAAAGGAAGGCTGTTAAAAAGGTAACAGGCAGCAATAACCCCTTCCATCACAAAGTACTCTTCTCTTGGGTGAGCGGTGCGCACACGTTACCAGCAGCAGGACTAGAGTTGAGAACAGACTGATGGAGACTTTTATAATCCACTTTTCCCTGAGAACTGAGTGAAGCTGAGAGAGGTAGTCCAGGATTTGCCAGTCCACGTGCCACAGGACACCAACGAAAAGAAAGGCTAAGCTACTGAAGTTACTAAGCTGAGACAGACATAGGACACGTCTGGCATCAATGCCTGAGGTATGGCAGAACTTATAGAACATGCAAACCCTAAGAGCGAGAAGTTCAAAGCGGACTCCAAGTTCCTGGTTTTGAGAGCAAGATCACGGAAACCATACAGCAAGGCAAAAGCAGCACAAGGAAAGAAAAGAGACACAGGTGTTGCACAGGGACAAAATCTGCATCCAGCTGCTGCTTCTTGGAAAATCTCACAGGAAACTTCTCCTGTGTGGGAAATGGTAGCGACACTGATAAGCAGGGCAGATGAGGAAATGAGCTGCAAACTTCTCAGGATGCAGCAGTGCAGGCATCTAACAGAGTGGATACCGAGGGACACACAACATTTTTCTCTATTCTTATTCAAGAAAGTCAGCCTGCTATACTCTGGAAAATGTTCTGAGATAGACATAACCAAGTAGGGTTATTTCTACTGTACAGATCCTATCAAGAAAGCTACCGTTAAACTTTCATCATTACTACCTGAGAGAAGACCCTCAAAAGCCCTAGGGACTGAGGTCCCAGAAGTCTTTTTCCAAAACTCGGGGCACAAATGGGTGTTTGTGACCACTAGCAGCAACTGCAAAAGATTGCAGTGGTAAGAAAGGAGGTGGTAAGTGGAAAGGGAATGTTTGCCTGAGTCAGGAAGATAAGCATAGCCAGAGCATCACCCTTCATTCCCTCTCCTCTGTCTGTTCAAAACGCAAGACCAGTGTGAGAGTTTTATAGAACAAAACCATTCAAGGACCTCTCGCTGTTGGTCCTGACCGGCACATGCCCATTTCTATTCCCAAAGCATGCATTACCCCAGACCTCCTGCATCTTCAGGAGCACATTCTCCAGAAGTTTGCTGTGAGGGTTATAGCTGGGACGCTAGAAGAGTTGCCCATAGGAAAAAATCCTGTCAGTTCTCACCTGGGGTCTCTGCTTCTTCATGCTGTTGTCAGAATGCTTCTTGGTCACCTTCTCCTCCTCTCTGAGGACGCGACGTCTACGTAGCTCTGCACTCACTGATATTTCCAAATATGCTACCTGCCACAGTGCCACTTGCCCCACAAGGGACACCAGGTGCATCAGCAGGAATGTGGGGAGACTGCTATCATCATCAGAGACTCTGGTGGGAGACACTCCTGCATCTAGTGGAGAAAAATTACTTCAGTTCAGTGTTGACCTAGACATCTTCCCCCACCAGTTACTGTCAGTTCCCACTGTATAACCCATTTCTGTGCTCCACAAACTCCTTCACTGCCCTCCCCCTTCCACACCAACACCTCCACTAGCCCCTAAGCTCTGTTCTCCTCCTGCAGTTATTCTAGGCCACCTAATTGCAGTACTAGAAATCATGGCTACAGATTTTTTTCCTCACCAGCTTTCTGCCCGCCAGCCTCCTGCAGCTTCTCCAGAGCTTGCTGACTGCACGCTTGCAGGATTTGAGCACAGATCTCCTCTGCTCCTTCTGCCAGCTGGTAGATGAGCGTTACTGCTGCCTCCATGAAGGGGATCCAGTGACTGCTTGGCTGGGCAAAGCCTGATGAGAAGAGGGAGTGATGTACCACACATACCAGCGACAGCACAGGCTGTCTCACAGCCCAACTCCATCTCAACTCCAAACCTACTCCTGACGAGCTCACCTTTACTCAGTGTCTCACTCAGGCACCCAAAGAGCATGTGGTTCTGCGGCAGTCGAAAAGGTGCGCTGTTCTTCCCCTGTGCTGACTGCAGGGAGAACAGAGGAGTTACTCTTCCTACATAAGGGATCCTCCCCATGCCCTTCCTGGAACTAACCCTTGCTGTGAGTAGCTTTGCTACTCAAACCCACGCTATGCCCATGGCAGGGACACCCAGTAAAGCTC
This sequence comes from Jacana jacana, assembly GCA_013400555.1. Lineage (NCBI taxonomy): Eukaryota > Metazoa > Chordata > Aves > Charadriiformes > Jacanidae > Jacana > Jacana jacana. Next base: position 13,492 of record VZTM01005299.1, on the reverse strand, counting down.
TGCAACTAAACACACAGCAGGGACAATACTGTTACTTCTGAAGATGTGGTGGCAGCACTGGGTAGATTTAAAGCTTGGCCAAATGATGATCCCAGGCCAACCCAGACAGATCCACTACTTCATTTTAAATCATAATAACTCTTTTGAAATCTCAAAATAACTCCTTTAAAATCTGATACTATTTACTCATTACAATGAAGGAGGAGGGTCATATTTAGAACAACTTCAGTTATCAACAGTAAGTCAGCTAGATGTCTTTGCTTGAAGGTACTCCAGAACGATGAGGTTTGGTTTAAAAGCAAAATATCATCAGTAGAAATAATAGAAGGTATCTCTGGATCCAACACCCACCTCACACTTAAGCTATTGCGCTCCCAACACATTTTAGGTCAGGGGGGAAAATAACCCAGAGAACTACTAGGCCAAGTATGACAACGCCCGAGCAATCTCAGCACATTTGTGGCTACTTGATCAAAAGATACTTGACCAAACCAAGCCACTGCTGGATGACTCTCCATCTTTCCATAGCAATTCCTGACAACTCTGTGTGTGTAGGAGTGGAGAAGAAGGAAGAGCTACTGCTGTCATTCAGTTAGCTACGGTTCAGTCCCTTGACACATACAAACTTGACTGCAGAGTGAATTCAACCTAAAATTGAATTACAGCTGCCTTCAGAAATATTTATGAATGCTATGATACACATTAATTCATTGAGGTTCTGCACTAACATCCCCAGTGGAAGGAGCAAAGGCAGAATGACAGTGCTGCATGAAGGAGGGCTGCTTTTATGCTGGAACTCCCAAACCAAAATGTCCTAAATGCTTGAGTCAAAAAGAGGTTGGGTCTTTTTTTTTTTTCCAAGCATATTTTTAAAATGAAGGGAAACAAAATCATGAACTGCTCCATAGACAAAGAATCCATCTGACAGACAACCAACCTACATGGACAGGTCTGAAAACCTTTCACGTTTTACATTCAGCTGTACAGCTGACAACTCCCAAATATCAATTAATAGGGAGGGCAAAAGAATCACACCACCAGAAAAACATCAGTAGGGGAAAGGGTTTCATGGTTGAGGAAACACAAATCAGCTTGGAACTGGGAGTCTGAGGAAGAGAACTGAAAGGAAAATAGATTTTCTTGTGCACTGAACTCTTTACTAATTGAATTCAGCCCGTTGCCTAATGAAAATACTTCTCTAGCGTGTTCACTGATGTGTGCTAAGCTTGCCAGACAGTGCTGCTGAATGCTCTCAACCCACTTCACTCCTAAACCTGTAAAAATTTAATCACTTCTCCCTCTTCTCACACAAACCATTTCTCCCCCTGCCCCCTTTCTTTGTTCCTCGATAACCGTGTTTCTGCATGACCTCAAGAGCAAGCTCAGAGCCTTACCTTAGGGTTACTGGCAAGTTTGGAGATGGCATGGCATACTTCTTGGGCCAGGTGATAGTCTTCACATGCCTTCTCGGACAGTCCTACGGTCACCAAAACATCCAGGTTGCTACCTATAATCTCTGGCTTCCCTCTGTGGAATGGAAGGGATGGGGGTATAACATGAGTTGCTGCTGAGAGTTTATAGAAGTATCCATAACTAAGAGAAACACTCCTTGTGCCTTGTGGAAGGCAGTGATCCGAGTAATGGGGAAAAAAGTATCCATCCAATGACTCAAAATGCAGCTACAGAAGCAGGAAGCAATATTCTGCTGAAGCCAGGATAATCTATACTCCATTATGAGAGGAGGTTCTCCAAAGCAAACAACACTCAACATACTCTCTCTTTGTGAAGAAAGAAGATACTTGACTCTTCATTCTTATCAGAAAGCAGCAAAACTTAAAAGACTAAGACAGAAAAATGTTGCAAACAGAAGAGTCCAGCAGCTCAGGACTGGCGAGACAGGACACTTCAAAAAACCAAAACCCATTTCCCCACCTCCCCTTCTTTTCTACCTTCGCAAGGTAGAATTGTGTACTCCTCACACCAAACCTGATCTGAGGAANCTCGAGGCCTTTCACCAGTTTTGTTGCCCTCCTCTGTACTCATTCCAGCACCTTGAGATCTCTCTTGTGCTGAGGTGCCAGATTAACCAGATCAAAAAGGCAAGAACAGAATTGAATGTATTTATAAATAGAATCTACAAACTTTATAACAAACAGTGTCAAACAAACAATGTTATTTATTGTTACTTCACATGCACATACCCGTGGACTCAACACAGGATGTCATGAGATACCCCAGAAACCTACAGTTTTCTTTAAAATCCACAATTTCAGGCAAGGATATTAATTTTGAGATGATCTCCGCAATTCTGCTGCAAGCACATGGAAAATCTAATACTCAAATTGCAGAATTGGCTGTATGCTCCAGAAATGGCTCCAACTCTAGAGCCAAGAACTTCAAGATCTCCATTATGCAGGCCTATTTTTGACAGATGAAGGACTGGAGAGCAAGAAGAAATCAGCAGATAAGTTGAATGCCAAAGGGTTACTGGGCTGAGAAACCGAGGAAATGAAAGCCTTATAGTGCAATTACTCTTTTTGGCCCCAGCATGGGAAGCAGATTCATCTCCCTCCATTCTAAAGACTCAGACATCTCAGCACCTTCTCAAATGTTCTTACTCAAACACAGGCAAGGCTGCAGAGCTGTGACATGGCAAACCCTGAGAAGGGATGGACATTCAGAACACAAAGAAAGTAATGCCAAGCGTTCAGAGACTGTGCTGGTGGGACCCAGCACAACTACGTTTAATTCCAGGCTTCATTACCCCATGACCTGATTAGTAATTTTGAAGCTGCAGAGCAAAGGATCAGCTGATGTAGCACCCACAATTCTTTGATAAGAATCAATTCCCTGTACATCCTCCCACCCACAGGAGGAGACCAGGCCCTGGGCTCACCGTGCCATCATCCCCAGCAGCATCACGGCAGCACGTCGTTCTAGTGACGAGCACTGAGATTTTTCTGTGAATCGCTCCCAAAGCAGCTGGATCACAGCAGGCTTTATTTCATCTTTCTGCACAAACTCTGAGATCTGGAAAAGAAATGCAATAAAACACTTAGGGAGTGGCAGAGGAAGGTGGACTCCAAAGCAACAAAGACATTAACTGAAATGGCTACCATTTTAGTATAACAGACATCTGAAATTACAAATACGATCCCAAACCCAGGCAAGGCAAGTACTCACTATTTCTTCTAAGCACTGTATGGCTCCTAGTGATGCATCCACCATGATGAGTGAAAGAGAATGCACCAGGTTCTGTGCCCTGGCCCTTTGGAGGAAGGGAAAATAAAATAATTAAAAGAAATTAAAAGATGAAGAAAAAGCAACCGTGACAATTACTCTTATTCAGAGATCTGAGGACATCTGTTAGATAACAGGGCTGATCTCCAGGGACAGGAAAACTTCTCCCTCCACAAGCTGGAGTTCTCCAAGCCACCCAGCTCAAGTGCCAATGAGCATGACGTGGGCCCTTGTGCACTGCTGCTCCTCCTTGTACCATAAGACCCAACAAGAAGTACTCAAACAGCTATTTCCCAGTTCGCTCTCAACCACAAGTTAACGTGCTAGAGCATAAGACACTGATAATCTCTCTATGAACAGATAAGACCAGAGCTCAAGCTGCAGGAGATCAATCCCCAGGCAATACTAATCAAGAAGAAATAAGCAGCAGTGAGTGCTTTTTATTGCCTTGATGCTACAAATGAGGGTGAGTTATGGTGCATCTCACCAGGGATCACAGGATCACACATATCTTAGCATATGTGTATCCAACAGGATTTACAAGTGAGCAAGTGCCACAGTAGAGAGGAGACAGAGCTCCTCTCTAGTGTGGAAGAAACAAGCAAACAGTGCCCACCCCCAAATCCTCAATAAAGACCAGCAACAAATACCCCATTAGCACTCCCTCATCTGCCATGCACAGAGATTTGTCAGAGAAAGATTTAAGATCCATCTGAATTAAATACAAATAGAAATGCGTGTGAAAGCACCCAAACATAATAATAACTAACCTTGTATAGCGTGAGTGATAAAGAAATGGTGTCTATTGAAAATTCAAGGACACAACTGGTAGTAAGAAACCAGTAAACACTGAGGAATGTATTGTTTCCATGAGAAGCTGAATGCCCACGCTCAGATAAGGCCACAACAGGCATGGCTTGTCAGAAAAAAACAAACCCTGAGCTCTGGTTCTAGAAAGTTCTAACTTTAGACCCCCCTTGGTATCATTACTCTTATTACCCCAACAGAATGAGTGACTACAGCCATAAGGAATCCAGCATGAGGGGAACAGACACTGGGCAACACCTTTCTCACTGAAGGTGAAGTGTGCAAGATGCTTAGACACGGGATGACCCTGTAACAACAGTCGACTCCCCAAAGGGTTGAAATAGCTGTCCAAAAAAAACCAGTTCCTTGTTGCCAGTCAAGAACCTCGCCCGCATGAAGGGCATTCATGACTGACACCCCTTGTTCCCTGTCACATAGCGACACTACCCAGATCATTTGGGCACACGTATGAAAGTGAGATTTATGAGCATGTTAAGCACGAGTGCCTGACAACAGTTTCATTTAAAGTAATTCTCAGCTTTTCCTTCCACGTGTTATTAATAGCTCTAAGAGAAAGCATCTTTACCAGTGGACACAAACCTTATGTTTCAGCTCAGCATGAAACGCAGCAACTTTGATTTCTCTTTCTGTTCATATCCCATTCCCAACAGCTCCCCGAAAGAAGAAACAACCCCTCTAATTAGGAAGACCCATACCTCTCTGAATCCCCACTGGGACTCAGATAGAGCTGCCTGTAGGCGTTCAGCACGGCCTCCTTGATACTTGACTCTTTGGACCATATGAGGGGAAGCATCCTGCGGACTCCAAGCAGTCCCTGGGGCACACCAAACCGTGAGACTGTCACAAAGAACTCAATGGCTTCCTGCACCACTGCAGAGAGAAGAAGAGTCGTGTTAGTGCAGTTCTTTCCCAATCCCCATTAGTAAAACACGTTCATAGGCCTACTGCTCCGACAGCAAGCCCTACAATCATCCAAGATCACTGCTACTGTCTGCAGAGGCCTCAAGTCATGATGGGGTCACTAGTACAAAGTCATAGATGTCCTGAAGGAAGCAGGCACAGATTACAAATATTACAGCTAAATGTGATATATTTAGGGGAAAAGCACACCTGAGAAAGAACAAAATTCTCTTCTGGGAAACAGTAACTTTGGGAAAAAAAGACCTTATGGTCACAGCAGATAAAAGCACTGAACATTAAGTCCCCGTGCAATGCTGTACCCAGAATAACTAAGCTGTTTGATGTATAAATGGGGTAAGGAGTAGTGTATTTGATTCCAGCTTAACTACTCCTGAAATATACCTTCCAGCCTTCTGCTCGTGAGACAAGAAAAAACATTAAAGTTGGAGAGCATTCACAAGTCAGTTGTAGTAACAATTAGAGGGACTACACAAGGAACAGTTCAGAGTCTGACCTCTGGTTAAGTGGGAGCTTACACCAGCATAAGCCCCAACTTAGAAATCTGAATAAAGATCTCATAAAGATCCATGTCAGACAGGCATATGTATCTAGACAAGCTGGTATGCTTCCCCTGCTTCCAGTCACACCAGAAGATACATATTTGCAACAGAAAAAAAAGTAAATTAAATCTTGAAATCTTACATCTTTAATTAAAACCCCCTAAATTTGAGCATAAACATCCCTTACCACCCGGCCTCAACAGCACACTGTCTGCAAACGGAGACAATGTCTCAAATGTCTTGGCAGTCCAAACACCCAACTTGAACAACAGCACAAGACAAAAGGGAGGTGGAAAGGTAATGAAATCTGAACAGCCATAAACAAAATAAACCAAACCCTTGGTGCCTTGAACTTCACATGACCTGTAAACACAATGAACTCAGGAGCTGGGTTTTGTATGTACAGAGAGCTAATGACATCCAAACCCTGCTCAATACAGCTGAAGCCTCAGAAGCACCTGCATGAAGGCAAGGAGCTGTAGTGCCCAGACCCACCTGTACCGCAGAACCAAGCGAGCAGTTGGCAAGTGGATCTGCCAGGCAGGATGGGAGAGGAGGGAGCCATGCCCCAGCTGCCTTGGGGACACCTATTCAGGACAAGCACTTAAAAATTGCGTAACTGGTTATGGTAGTTCTAATTAACTCAAAGGCCTTCTCTCCAAATTGCATAACTGGTTATGGTAGTTCTAATTAACTCAAAGGCCTACTCTCCAAATTGCCTAACTGGTTACGGTAGTTCTAATTAACTCAAAGGCCTACTCTCCAACCACCTTTCACTATAGCACTGAAGAGGCTCAGACCATGGAACCTGTTGATCAGGATCATTTTTAGCTAGAGTAAAGTTGAAGGGAAGACAAAGTGCCTAAGACAAGCTGCTGAGTTACCCACTCTGTGGCCACTATAATATCTGAAGCTGCATCAGGGTGCTAAGCATGTAATAGAACCCAGCTTCAGTGGTCATGCTTACGTTGGGAGGACGTTGGCTGAGATGACAAACACACATCCCCTCCCAGACGATGGGGGAAGCCTCCATAAATTAAGTCATTTGGTCACCTGGCTTTTAAAAAACGTTTTCCATCTTCATATTTAAAAAATGGATTCCTAATAAGCCCATTCATGCCCTAACACAACCTCTTCATCACACCCATTTAGATGGCACTTGCTGTTCTAATACTGGAAGTGCCTGTGACAGCTGCTCAGGCATCCGCAGCTCCTCCAACTTCTTCTCCTTCCTCCTAGAGCTCCCCCATTCAGCAAGGGGAAAGATCTGGAAACGCTGAATCAGGGAGAAAGGCCCTAGAGCTATTTCACACACCTGAGACAGAGTTTTCATACATCATCTTGCTGATCAGGCTCAGGGCTTCTGTGATTTTCACTGAGAAGTTGTAAGCATCTTGCAGGTATTGCACCAACATCTCCTGTTTGATCATCTCTGTCTGAGGCTGCTCTTCTGGTACAATTTCTTCAGTATTAAGGCTACTGTGGCCACGTGGAGGATCCTCACTGTTCTCACCTGGGCATGAACCTGCACAACACCAACACTTGTTTGTTAACAGTACTGAAGGTACAAAAGACACAGGCATGGTTTAAGGCATTATAGCCCTTCACTCCATAGTGACACCTTCAAAAAGCTAAACTTCCACATAAATGCAAATTCTCTCATCAGATTTAGCTACAAAGACAAGCTCAGCGTACTGTAGACCAAGTTCTAGTACTAGAATGTGATGCACCACAGAAATGCCAACTTAATACCGAGGGGTGGAAAAGGGCATGGTCCAGTTGGGGTAAACACCATTAAAATGCTGAAGGGCTCCCCAAAGATGGATGAGGCCTTGAAAGGGGAGCAGGAAGAAGGCAAACACTACTACTCTCCAAGTAGTTTGGAGTGTAGTTTCCAAGTGTGGAGAGTTGACAAAGTTAAGAAGATTAAATTATTTAGACGGTCGCCTTTTGATGGAAATGAGCTTATGGGGATTGGCTAGGAAGCCTTATTTTGAAACACACACCAAAGACAAAGCATGTAAAGTCTTAAAAATATGCCTAAATGCTTGAGCCCCAGATAAGCAAGACTTTGTTTGAATCAGATACTTGGTCAAGGCTGCTAAGGGTCAGCGTTATGTGCCACCATCTGCTCAGGAAGCAGAACTCTTGACAAATTCAAACAGGACAGAAGACTGTGGGTGGATAATACTGGCTTTGCTCCCCTCAGCAAACATTATGTGAGTTAAAGCATTAGAAATGCACTTCTAGTGGCAACACAGAGGTATTCTGACCAGAAACTACATAACAAGATCACTGTGATCCAGCCGAGATGTCAGGCCCCTTGATGAGCCAATTGTCCAGAGATGGTGTAGCTCTATGAGCTGCCAGGTATACACAGAGTGAGACACACAGGTCAGAAGGACAGTCAGGGCAACCCAGAGGGTTTTGGTCTGGCTCTGGCATCAGCTTGGACTTAGAGCAGAGACAGAGCCATCCAAAATAGTTACCTGTGTATAGTCTCTTCAGAACACCCAAGATTGTTGCCTCCTCATTTTCCTCCATAAGGCTGCTGAAGGGTTCCTCCCCCTGGAAGCGACACAGGGCCTTCTGCGTAAGGCGGGCTGCACACCTGGACAATGACATTGCCCAAGAGAAAAGCATCAGCAACCCATTAGGGTGGGACACAAGGGAAACCATCCAACTTTGCCCTTAACACCTGGGAAGGCAGCTCCTGCCAGCATCTTGTGCTAGGTGCCCATGTCAATCTCCTCCTACAGAGTAACGTTACTGGAAATCATTCCTCTGCCTGAAGCACAAACCTTTCTTGAGCAGAGAACTAGAGATTGACACATCCCTTGGGATAAACTCTCTCAAACTACAAAGCCTTCTTACCTGTAATTCAGCTTCCTCAGCAGCCCAGTGATTTGCTCCACTGTACTCTCCACCGTTTTCTCAACTTCCAGCATCTCCTCTTCCCCTTCCTGCAGTGGCTGAAAGAGCTGCTGTGTGGCAGCCTTAACTTCTGGCAGCATTGCTTCCCACTCTTCCTCTGGGGTGATCACTGGAGCTATTAAACAAAAAAAAAACCACAACAAAAAAACAAACCACAGAAGGAATGAAGACTACAGAGACTCAAATGACACCCTAAACGGGGAGGAAAATTCATATGGAACTTAGAAATTCTATTTACACACACACCCCCCCACACACACACCGGCCGCCTCAGGTGGGCACTATTCCACTATTCCCATTGCTGATTGCACCAAGAGTAGTCAGGAACTTTTTGGCATAAGAAAAGAAACCATTGAGGGTAAAAACAAAATTACAGGTAAGAACAAAGTAATTTGATATTTATTGCTTTGTAGGCAGCACCAGGTCCAAGACTAAGCAATTAAAATTATTATCTGACCAAAATTACGGCTCAAGCAGTCCTTGAATGATTGAAAACGGAAACGTAGGAGGGTGTTCATAGGTATTTTCAGTTCTTATCCTGAAAATAGGGTATTTAGCTAAATGGATTGTTGATCTAGAAATGGCTGTTCATACAGTCCTTTCGTAACACCACTGTAAGAAAAAATGTTTTGAGTATAATCCCAGTATCTGGTCTCGCTGTAAAATCTGAGACATAAACCACCCCAACCTGGGAGCAAATTTAAGATGAGGAAGAATAAACCCTGGTAACGCTCTGGGAAAGGGGAAGAGGAAGAAGGGAGATTACCTGCTGCAGATCTGCTGCGCTCCCTCATTTCTTGCAGTTTCTGCACCTCTTTTTTCAGTGGCTCAGCCAAGTCAGAACAGCTTAACTGAAGATGCCAGGAAGAGAAGAACTACGTTACTTATCCTGCTTTTTCTGAAATGCTCAAATTCTCCTTTCTCTTCCACTCCTTGCTTTAAGCTCTCAATCTCCCCCAGACAACCCTGGTTTTGAAAACCAGAAGACTCTGGCCATCATCCTGTTACAGGAAGAGCTGTAAATTGCCAGCCTAAGGCTCAGAAGCTTAGAAGGTGCAACTAAACATGAAGAGCTGTATCTCTGTGCAGAACGTTCTAGAAGACTCACTCTGATCCTAAGGAAAGAAGCCCCACAACAGATTAAAACCAAACCGCTGCAGGTTTTCCCACAATCAAACACATCACTCCTGGCCTTCAGCATACTTAACAATTACAACAAGCAAGGGAAAAGCCAGAGAAAGCAAGATCTAAACTTGGGAAAACCACCTGTAGAGTCAAAGGCTACGTTGTCCCTCCCACAAGACATAGAAAGGCTGCTCCCCTGGCTGTAGCACAGTGCAGATATTCAGCCTGTACTCAGACATTTAGTATATCCATCCTAGAAGTCAAAATTACCTTGCAGGAGAAGGGATTGTTGGACAAAAATGCAGCCAGGAGCTGGATCGCATTTTTAACTACTACCACAGATTTGTCTTTGAGACGTCCAACAGCCAGCGATACCACCGCCTGGAACTGAGTCAAAGGCAGGGCCTAGCACACAATGAGAGCACAAAGTTATCGGGACAGCCTAGAGACTCACGAAAAGGTATTTTACTGCAGATATACCAATGTACTAAAAGGCACAGGTTACAGATTTCTATAAAAGTCTAGGCCTGTAGGGTATCTTCTGGCACAGTCTGCTGAAAGCATGGACTTGGATTAAGTTATCCAGGGTCCCATTGAGATGAGACTTTGTATATCCAGTGAGGGTGACGTTTTCCCATGCCAATACAGTACTGTACTCTTCCCTGTAGCCTGTCCCAGTAATAATGAGCAACATTTAACTTCTGTTCCCCAGTTCCCTCACCCCTAGGATTTTTGGTCTCTTGGGAAAAAGGAATTGCGGACACCGCAGTACAGAGGGACAATACCTTCCTCTGTTGACCTCTAGTCTCTGCAAATAGCAGGGAGACATAAACTCCCTTAGAAAACAGAACAGGGGAAGAGATGACTGAGGCAATGCCCTTTCCACAGCAGAGACTTGCCTTGCACTGAACAATCCGAGTGAAAAGCTGCAGCACACGGCTGCGGACGAAGCTATTGATGTCACAGATGTGGGCCTGCAGCATATTCAGGAACTGGTCCCGAGTACCACGAGCAGCTTCCTCCAGCTGGTCACCCTTCAGCACCTGCACCAGCACTCCTGCCATAGCCGCCAGGATGGCATTTCGCATCACGTAACTCTGCAAAAAGAAGAGTTGGGGAATCAGAGAAAAAGACATGACTAGAGATGCCAAGGGGAAAGGTAGCCCAGAGTCTGGGCTTTCCAAGTTGAGGCTGCAGCCTGAACTTCAACTTTGGGGAGCACATCCGTGCCTGCCAGACAGAGTAATCCAATGCTGCTATCCAGCTAGGTCCACAGAAAGCAAGAACTGATATAAGAAATACTTAAAGCTTTGGTCTCTTGTTCTTCTCATTAAGTACTGAAGAACAAAGGACAACTGCTGGGATCTTGGACCAGTAAGCAGTCTCCTGTTCTCTGATATGTGGGAGTGACAAGAAGACAGAAGATGTCATGGTTTCAGTTTCTCTTGCATCTTTTAGCTAAGGACAGAACCTAACCCAAAGGGCACGGTTTTGGATACCTGCTCTTTGTGAAAGAGGTTCTGTTTTTAGACAAAAAAAAAAAACCCTACTGGACAGCAGCACCTCCACTGCTTCACTTCTCCCAACAGCTAATATTGTGGGAACGTACCTCCCCATCCAAGTGACGCAGGAGAACACTTATGTTGGATAACACCAGAGCTGGAATCAGTTCAGCCAGTTCAGTTATAAAGGTAGCATAACCCTTGATTCCAGAAGCATCACGAGACAGATCCTGTGGACATTTGTGTCCGATTTCCCTGCACAGAAAGATGAAACAAGGAATAGCGTGCCTTGAGTTGCTAAGGATAGAAGGACAAGCCTTAAGGTATTTTTCTCACCTTAGCAATTCGCCCACCAGGCTTTTCAGACCATACTCTGTAGCCCAGAGGCCCACAGCCTGCGCAAACACTGGGGCTACATGTTCAAAGTGCTGCAGCATCTGCGTGATCTTCAGAGTGGCACCTTTTCCGTGGAAGGGGGAAGAAAAAGGTCAGGGAAAGTAACTGGGAAGGGCTTCGGGAAAAGGGCAGAAGAGCAGGAACTCACTGAACATGTGATCATAGCGAGCCAGAGCTGCAGCGAGTAGATGTGTCACAGCCTCCCGTGTGGCCCGGTACTTCTGAAGACCGATACTTGGATTCTCCAGGATACGGTAGCCGCTTCCTGTCATTAAGCTAAAGCCACAGAACAGAGAGGGTCAACCTCAGTATCACAACCTGCACCGCTGTCATTCAAGCACACTGCACTAGACAAACATTTCTCTCAAAACAGAGCAATTCTCCAGTATCCTTAAAAAACTGATCAAACAACACCTGAATTTGAGAGGCTGACACGAGGAAAGGAAGCAGTTGCTAAACACATTGCATTTGTGCCTGAAGACAGTTTCCCAGTGATCTGCACCCCTCCAGAGGGCTGCAATACCACATCACTGGCAGATTTAACACTTAACCCTCCCTTCCAGAAAAGGGAATACACCCATCCCACCTCTACATTGGTTGGATGGTCATATCCAGCAGGTAGTGGTTAATGGCACAATATCTAGATGGAGATCAGTCACAAATGGGACCCTCAGGGGTCCATACTGGGACCAGTACTGTTTAATACCTTCATTAATGACATATGGGATCAATTGCACTGTCAGCAAGTTTGCTGACAACACCAAGAGTGGTGCAGTTGACATGCCTGAGGTGTGAGATGCCATCCAGAAGGACATGCACAAGCTCAAGAAGTGAGCCCATGAGAACCTCAGGAGGTTCAACAAAACCCAGTGCATGGTCCTGTGCCTGGGTCATGGCATCTCCCAGTATCAATACAGGCTGGTGGATGAAGGGATTCAGAGCAGCTCTGCCAAGGACTTGAGATACTGATGGATAAAAAAAGCTAGACATGACCCAGCAAATGTGCACTCACAGCCCAGAAAGCAAATTGTATCCTGAGCTGCATCAGGAGCAGTGCAGCCAGCACATCAAAGGAGGGGATTGTGCCCCTCCACTCTGATGAGACCTGCATCCCAGTATTCCAGGTGCTCTGTGCTCAGAGGTTGAATACAGAGATGGTAGAGTTGAAAATGTTTGGACCAGGATTAGGACCAATAAAGGGGATATTGCTGTAGGAGTCTGCTATAGACCTCCCAACCAAAGTGGTGAGGTGGATGAAGAATTCTATAAGCAGCTGAGGGAAGTCTCGCAGTCGCTTGCTGCTGTTCTCGTGGGGGACTAACCTCCCGGATATCTGCTGGGAATACAACACAGCAGAGAGGGAACAATCCAGGAGGTTCCTGGAGTGTATGGAGGATAACTTCCTTACACAGCTGGTAAGTGAGCCGACCAGGGAAGGTGCCCTCCTGGACCTGCTCCTTGTGAACAGGGAAGAATTTGTGGCAGAAGTAAAGGTTGGAGGCCGTCTAGGACTTGGTGATCACGAGATGATTAAGTTCTTGATCCTTGGAGAAACAAGGAGAAGGGTTAGTAAAACTGCCANAGCAGAGAGGGAACAACCCAGGCGGTTCCTGGTTCCTGTGGAGGGAAACTTCCTCACAGAGCTGGTCAGTGAGCCCAGCAGGGAGGGTGTCCTCCTGGACCTGCTCCTTGTGAACAGGGAAGAACTGGTGGCAGAAGCCAAGGTTGGAGGCCCTCTAGGACTTAGTGATCATGAGATGATTGAGTTCTTGACCCTTGGAGAAACAAGGAGAGGGGTTAGTAAAACTGCCACCTTAGACTTCTGCAGGGCAAACTTTGCCCTGCTCAGCAGACTGCTGGACAACATCCCATGGGAGGCTGCCCTGAAGGACACAGGACTCCAGGAAGGCTGGACATACTTTAGGAGAGAAGTCCTAAGGGCACAGGAGCAGGCTGTTCCCATGGGCCAGAAAACTAGCAATCAGGGAAGGAGACCGGCCTGGCTAG
>VZTM01005298.1:0-35763 GCA_013400555.1 Jacana jacana | reverse complement strand
TATATATGTATAGATGTGTGTAAATATTCCAACTAAATATGTATATATTTATTTATTTGCATGCTACTTTATATATATGCAGTACATATAACTATTTCTGTATGTTGCATAGATATGTGTGTCATGTGCACAGAATTATACACTGTGAATTTCAGTCATATTGCTATTTAAAACTCCGAGTCCTATGCACAGCAGTTGGGGTTTTGCCTATTTATATCCCCTGCTCTTGTTTATTTTGAGTGTTCTCCAGTTTTGTGTTTGACAGCAGTTAAAGGTCTACAAATAGTATTTTAAGACTGAACAAATTTTACAAGTTGGATGGTTCACCTTCTAAGAGATTTGAATCTAAGAGATCCACTGCATTGAAAGATTTAACTCTGATCTCATAGACTTGAATGTCCAACTTGCCTTTTTAAGTGTGATAAAATGTGAAAAAACTGAAGCCTGTGGATGTTTTTGAGATGTTCTGACTTACATTGTATATTTACTTAGATACATATTTTATACTGTATGCAAGTAGTCACGTACAAAGAATTATTTCAATATTGTAGTAAATCTCTATGAAATCTTGGCTAGACTTCTCCAAAAAATGTCCTCTCTCCCCATATATCTGCATACTATCTCAAATTTCATCTTAAATCAATGGCAAAACCCTAGAGACTTTAAAGTAGCACTTGTTGTTTTCCCTTTTTTGCAGTCGTCTCTACTCCAGATACAGATTTCATTTGACTACTTTGTTTCCTCGTTTTATGATTTTCCTTTACATCAATGTTTTCCAGCTTTAAGGATCCAAGAGCCCAAACACCATTCTGTTTCTCCAGGCTCACAGTCCCATTTCACCACCACAATCCCAGCACTTCCACTTCAGCCCAAGGAGGACTCAGCTTTCCTGAAGCTTTCAGGAGTGATTTGAATTTGGAGACCTTTAATGCACAGCAGTCTGGAGGTAGACCAGATGTATGGATGAAGAAAAGTAGGAGAATGGGACATCAAAGCTCAGTTAAAATAACTGATGATCATCACCAATACAGTAATTTACCCATTTTTATATATACGCTATGATAATTTTACATGATGTAAGAAAATTGCATTTTTTTTTAAGGAACGATGAAGTGAAAATATTAACTACTAAAAAAAACTATTCTCAAACTTCTCTCTATTCTATATTTCTGATTAGAAGTATACTATCTGCTGAGACAAATAAATTAGTCCTTTGCCTCACCCTGAGAGATGTATAATGGACAATTTTTCCATGTTAACCCACAGCCCCCAAAATTTAAAAAAAATAGTATTTATGTGCATATAACTACAATAAAGTGTCAAGATCTGATAAAGTTTTAATAAAAATTAAAATCTAGAATTACCTCTAAAATAAATAAGTATAAATGATCCCTAATTGTCACATCCTTCATCTACAAAGAGGAGTACAGGATTATTTCCAGCATACCCTAAATTATGTTCCTAAGTCAAGCCAAATGACATTGAGGAATTAATTGCTGAGGTATTCAAAGTGACTACACAAAGATTTCCTGTAGGACTAGTATGGATTAATCATGACATCTCAAGGTGCTACCCTTAATAGGATTTCCAAAGATTTGATCTATGAGTAAATTTTGAGCTCATGAATATCAAGTGAATCTGAATGTGTTTTCCCATTACAGCTGTAACTACAGAGACTTATCTAGTTTTTATGTTGTTAGTGAGTATAAATGTCTGTTGGTAATTTTAAAGACCTAGCATTTATTCATTAAATAGTGAAGTTTTTCACCCTGACAGCTGAAATTACAGTAGCTGGAGATTTTTATAAATATATATATAAAAAATACTCTATAGGACATGCTTTTCTGAGTGAAAGAACAGAATTGTATGAAGATTAACTGCTCTGGAAAATAAGTCTCCCTGATGTTGGTTATCAGGTTATTTGTTATGCAGCTACATAGCTATTTTATTAACATAGTTTGCATAAATAATCAGTGATATATATAATCTATGGGACAAAATTGCATCCTGTGGTAGAAATGAAGAAAAACTTTGAAAATTTTGTTGTGGCTTCCTTTTGAGAAAGATTATTCTACTACTTAATAAAAACATTTTTTCACCAATAGGCATCACTGTGAAATGGACTACTTTAAAGAGGAACCTAAAAGTATTAAGAAAGATTTTCAGTAATCAGAAAATATTATGATTGACTTAAAATCCAGTACTAAAGCAAAATCCAGTACTAAAGCAAAAAATTATAGAGTTAAAAATACTCACAAATCTAAACAAATACGGTTACAGGGAGAAATAAAGGGGAAAAATTTGCCTAATGTTTTGTTCACTTTCTGGATTGCTTTTTAAAGTAATTAAATTTTCTCAAATTATTTTTACATGTTTTGATCATTTGCACATATACACAACACAATTTGAACATGATTTATAGATTTAACTGCAATAATTGTATTGTTAGGAAGACAAAAAACTCAGCCCTGCAAACACACATGATTTATTTTCAGAGCAAATAAAATTCTCTTATCTTCATAAATCATAGCCTATCAAAATTAACATTAATTTTAATTCAGTTGCAACATTGAGTTTTGTGTGAGGGTTTTTTTGTCCCAAGTTATTGTAACTTTACAGCTTATGGTAAAGGGACGTGGCTGCTGCTACTGCCATGTCACAGATGACTGCAGATCTGCTCTTTCTCTGCTCTAAATTGCTGATGTCCCACATTGCTTCAGGCATGTTTCAATACCTAATACCATACTAACTTTATTTGAATTACTGAGTACTTGGTCTGGCAGACAAACCGAGGCGTCAACTTTGAGTGGAATGAGTTTCCATTTTTAAGGCTCAGCTCTTCTAATAAGCGCAGGTACCAGAGTATTTTAAAATGGATTTTATGCACATTGCAAGAAGGATCATCAAGATGTTTGTCTGACCTATAAAGGTATGTAAACATAAAATGCCTACTGGTTTAAATAGGAGATATGGCCTATATATCTTTGTTAAAATGATACTCAGATTAACAGTTAATCCTCAATTAATCCTCATATTTACTTAACTCTATCACCTTTACTGACTGTGATTTTAAATTTAAGATGTTCATCCCTGGATTTACTCCCAGAGAAGAACATTAGACATCAAGAAAACTGATTGCAAAAGTGAAGTCTTAGTTTATGGAGTCTGGAATGAGCTTGGTTTTTGTGAGGGAGAACAGTTGGCAGTTTTGGAGGCACCATAATGAAATGCCTCAGATGCTCAGTTGTTATAAATTAACAGAATTTCACTGAAGATAACACAGTGAAGATAATAATATTTGAGGGTATGGTAACAAATGTTTGCATTTGGGATAAGATGTATTAAAGAGATAAATAGTTAAATATTTGCATATTTATATATGTGTGTATATGAAGATATAGATAGATCAAAACAGATTATAAAAACAAGTCATAGAGTCATAGAAACACAAGGTTGGAAAGGACCTACAAGATCATCTAGTCCAGCCTTCCTCCTATCACCAATACTACCCACTAAGCTACTAAATCATGTCTTGTAGCACCTCGTCCAGATGCTTCTTGAACACCACCAGGGACGATGACTCCACCACCTCACTGGGCAGGCCATTCCAGTGCCTGATCATTCTTTGGGAGAAAAGTTTTTCCTGACATCTAATCTAAATCTCTTCTGGTGCAACTTGTGGCCATTCCCTCGAGTCCTATCATTAGTTATCTGGGAGAAAAGGCTGACCCCCTCCTCTTCACAACTTCCCTTCAGGAAGTTGTACAGTCCAATGAGGTCTCCCCTGAGCCTCCCCCTCTCCAGACTAAACAATCCCAGCTTCCTCAGCCACTCCTCATAAGACTTGTGCTCCAGACGCCTCACCAGTTCTGTTGCCCTTCTCTGGAGATGTTCCAGGACTTCAATGTCTTTCTTGTAGTGAGGGGTCCAAAACTGAGCACAGTACTCGAGGTGCGGCCTCACCAGAGCTGAGTACAGGGGGATGATCACCTCCCTGCTCCTGCTGGCTACACTATTCCTGATGCAGGCCAGGATGCCATTGGCCTTCTTGGCCACACCAACACTCCCTGGTTCTTTCTTCACAGTCTTTTAGCCACTCTGCCCCAAGCCTATAGCTTTGCATGGTGTTATTGTGGCCAAAGTACAGTTGCACATAGAAAATAGCTAAAATCTAGTGTTTCAGCTTTCCCCCTTTTTTTGATTCGTGCTTCCACCACCAAGAGTATACCCTCTATAAAAGTATATAATTATTAAAATTAATATACATGGGAAATATTCACTCATAAAGCCATTACTTTAAAATCTATCAATATGTCGAAAAAAGAGCAGCTTTGAACCATGCTGCTTTTGTTTCGTATTTCACCGGGCAGTTGGAAAAACTCTCAAAACAAATGGACATTACACTTTTGTAAAATACACCTTATGATAATGAATGCTTGCATACTCCATAACCCAATATAGTAATCACAATATGCCTTCTTCAGAAAGCATATAAAAATGATCTGAGAAGTACAGTGGAAGAAAAACTAACAAAGTGTCATTCTACAACCAAAGCAAAGCCACGTCTTTTCTCCACAAACATGTTAAAATGTCTCAGAATAAAAGGCAAGACCCTCTGGACAAGGTGGTGCCCTTATGCAGTGAACAGCCCCGTTGACAAGAGTTCCCCCAGGATTTCTTAGAGCAGCCTCAAAGGCATCTCTAGCATTTCTCTGAATTTGCTAGCAAAGAGACAGTGTGTATGAGCTCACTGATGCTTTTCCACATGCTCTCAGACAGGTCAGGGATGTCCCACTGTCCTTCAACACCAAACAGATTGAAACTGAAACCTGTCTTGCATCATCCTTGGGTGATCATCATCACCCTGCCTCCTTTGAATGACTTTTTTTGATACTCCAAACTATGATAATCTGATAATCAAATCCACACTGCAGTGGGTAGTGTGTGTTCATATATTTTGTCCCACCAGCTCTGGGCCGGAACTGATCAGACCCATCAGAGTGACAGCCTCAGAGGGATACAGCCATTCCCAAAGAAAAGGCACACTGAGACCCTTGGGTTACATTATGCACCATGATACGTAAATGAATATTCAACAGAGCCTCCCATGACGATCTGTAGTCTGCTAACATACACCTAATACTAAAATCAAGAAAAACATTCTCCCATAGTTTGCCCTTATTATTGTTTAATACATGGTTTTGAAAAGGTGTTGAAGAAGTGTTAATCTGAGCAATTATTTTTTATTGTGGACTATTGTCAAACCAAGGATTGCAGAGAAGGAAAACATTAGCCAGTTATTCTCTATTCTGTTACTTCTTCCTTTTTAAAAAACTTTGCTTTAATTACTACAAGCAGTGACTTTTTATTTATTTATTGCTTATTTATTTATTTATATTATAATTTAAATTTGATGTTGCGTTTTAGGACATTAATATCAGGGCCATTCCAATAATCCTGGGTTTCAGTGAGCAAGAGATACCAGGCCCAGACATGGTCAGTGCATGAGATCTGGTGTGGGACTCCATCCTTAACACTCCACTGTGGTTATGGTATGTAAAAGGAATAAGAAATTATACATATATTAAAAACAAAACAAAACAAAAACCAAAAAAACCAGATTGTCCTTACTTAAAAAAAAATCAAGAAACAACACAAAGACTCAAGGAAAGCAAGAGATTTTGCACTTTCATGGAGCAATGCTAAGATCAGATCAATGTTGCCTAACTCTAGTTTTGCCTGTTTCTAGTAAATATTAAGTAAATGTAGTGTACGCTGCTGCAGTTTTGGTAGCAAAGGCACGTGCCAGTCAGGCAGTGACAGTCTGCAAGTTGAACCTCTGAAATGCTGGAGCAGCTGTGCAACCCCCATGTCGGCATCTCCACACCTGCTCAGTTTCAAAACTCCCTTTAGGAGCCTTTAAGGTGGGTAGGAGATTTGCCAGCATTAGCTACTGTAGAGCATACATTATAGCTGAGAATCCAGTGGCATTTTTTCCCTCCCACAAAAGTACAGGAGCTTTGATGTAACCTCAGCACATTTTCCTAGTGCCTGAAGCATACTAGACTTCAGAAAAGAGATTTCTTAATCTCTTTCTACAGCGTACCTGGAAGTTCTAGGCTAAATTTCTCATCCTAACTGTGTGCTTAAGAACATGAGGGAAGTGCTCCTGGGCTAGCAGGGCAGGAGTTGATCTGCAGCTGGCACAGGTGGTGGCAATAAGGGCATGTGGGTGGGTACAGCTGGGCAGGGCTTC
The DNA here is from genome assembly GCA_013400555.1 of Jacana jacana. Classification (NCBI taxonomy): domain Eukaryota; kingdom Metazoa; phylum Chordata; class Aves; order Charadriiformes; family Jacanidae; genus Jacana; species Jacana jacana. Next base: position 29,507 of record VZTM01005298.1, on the reverse strand, counting down.
TTCCCAAGAGGTGATCCAGTCTAGGTATAGACTGTGGCTGCTCTGGGAGGTGGTCGTTGTCAGTGTCCTCTCTACAACTCTGCTGGGGATGGAGGTAGGTGTATGTTTCTGAAAGAGAGAAAATTGTTGAAAGGGAGTTTGGGGGGGAAGTGGTGAAGGGCCTTCAGTAGTCCTGGTGCCAGTGCAAAAGGCTGAAGGAGACTCCTTCTCCTTAGGTAAGTGTGTGGTCTTACTATAAAAAACAGATTAACGTACCTTGTGCTACATCTTAACAGTATTTCATAAGTTGTAGGAGGAGGTCTGGAGGTGTAGGGAGTCAGATGTCTGTGTAGGATCTGTGGTCTGTCCCTTTGGAGGACCTTGGGCTTGGATTATTTTTCCACCTGAGTGAATTGAATTTGAACAAATACTGAAAACCACAGGTTTAGGCTTTCCTTCTGTATTGAAAGAGAAAGCTATTCTTCCTTGTGAAACTTTTGTCATTTTTGCTCTTTATGAATTTGTGTGGGTAAAACCAGCAAAATTATATATAATATTTCATTGAGCAGGAATAATTGGGTTTTGATTGTGTTTTTAGGATTTTGTGTGGTTAGTGCTTTATTGATTGTTTGCTTTGGGGAATTGGTCACTGATGAAAGGTTAGCATTGGGGTAGCTCAGTAACTGTTGCTAGGCAATTAATTTCACCTGGAAAAAGCAAACAATGAACCATTTTAATTAAGATACTGTATTTGAAAGCAGATTTATTGATGGTTTGTCTCAACTATGTATTTCATCACCTAAATCCTGCTGATAAGCCATGCTTAGTTGGTTCTGAAAGATCTATTAGCTCTGTGTGACTATGGTAGCTGACACAATTGATGTGCTTTCCTTTGGGCAACCCCGCAATAAACTTACACAGAGTCTTCTATCACTGCTGAAAGGAAGAGTAAGGCCAGGTTTTTAAAGTATTGTAGTGTATGTTTATCACTTAAGCATGCAAAATATTAAAGCATTGCTGTTAACTCTGTTCTCCATAGCTCAGTGAGGTCTAAAGCTTGAATTTCTTCTGTATACTCCTCACTGCTGCTTGATGCTCCCAATTTATGTAGAAAGATTAAAGTGAGTTAATGTTGCTTCAGTTCTTGCATGTATTTGTAGGGAAAAACTAGTTTAATTCATATCTTCATTTCTGGGCAGGATGCCTCAGGAGTGACTCATCACGAGACAATTGGAGTGAGACTTATGAGTGATTCACAACAAGACACAAGAGAGCTCTAACTTTCAAAAAACTTTCCTGTTCTAGGGAATAATAACACTTATTGAACTTGGAATCACAGAGAGTTTGGGTTGCAAGGGACCTTAAAGATCGTAAAGTTCCAGTCCTCCTGACATGGGTAGGGACATCCCCCACTAGAGCAGGTTGCTCAAAGCCCCATCCAGCATGGCCTTATACACTTCCAGGGATGGAGCATCCACAATTTCTCTGGGCAACCTGTTCAAGTGCCTCACCACCCTCCAGTAAAGAATTTCTTTCTAGTATCTAATCTACATTTTCCTTCTTTCAATTTAAAGCCATTACCCCTTGTCCTATCATTACACTTTCTGACGAGTCCCTTTCCAGCTCTCCTGTAGGCTCCCTTCACATGTTGGAAGGCTGCTATAAATTCTTATTTAATATTATTTTTGTACCAAGATATTGACCTGCTGTTGGAATGTTCTAAAGGTCTCTCTGGAGCCTTCTCTTCTCCAGGCTGAAGAACTCCATCTCCTTCAGCCTGTCTTCACAGGTGCTTCATCCCTCTGATCATTTTCAGAAGGTCCATGCCCTTCTTGTCTTGGGCGCCCCAGAACTACGTGCAGTCTCCAGGTCGGGTGCTGAATGTGCACTCAATCCCACCATCTGTGTTGCTAATAAAGATGTTAAATGTCACCTGTCCCAGTACTGGCCCCTGAGGAATACTTCTCATCACTCATTTCCACTTGGATGTTGAGCTGCTGACTGCAGCTCTTTGTGACCATCCAGCCAATTCCTTAGCTACTGAGTCAAGTCCGTGTCTCTAAATTAGAGACCAGGATGTCATGTAGAGCAGTATAAAATGCTTTGTATGAGCTCTTCCCTTATCCAACACCACAACCTCAAAGATTTTTCTGTTTTTTGACACTGTAAAGGAGATGACAACTTGTACAGTTTTTGAGCATAGTACAAGTGACATTTACCCTTAGAGTAGGGACTTGGGAGATTCCAGTGATGCTGTCTGTGTCTGTCCAGTAAAATTCTATGCAGTGTACTGAACATAATGAACAGATTGTCTCTGAAGAACATGAGGATTTTTCCTTTGACATATACAAATCCCTGTTTATTCTGTATGCCAAGAGAGTCAATATGACTTCAGTGCTTAGCCCTGTCCTTTGCTATGGGAATGTGTCCCCAGAAAAGTGTTTCTCCAATATAGCTGCTGTTCTTGTCAGATATCCACCATGTGACTCTCTGGCTGGATGCATGAAGGTATTGGCTTGGTGTTTTCAAGAAAATCTGAATTGGTTATTCCTGGACTTGTGCTGAGGCGTCACTTGCTCAGTTTTTCAACAAGATGGTACATTTTTCATTTTAGAAATCCTTAAATCCTTATTGCTGTTTCTTCAATGGAACCTGTGTGGAAACAGACCTTAATCTGTAAAAAGCGTACCTGGAAAAATAAATTTGGTTTATTAGAACCTCTTATAAAATAAAATGGTGCTAAAAAAGCAGGACTTTGTGACAGCTCTGTGATAATGTACCTTTGTGGAGGTGGAGGGCAGAACAGGTGAGAGAGAACTGTAAAAATCCTGTCAAACTATTTTGATTTGGGTCATTTGTAATAGCAAAGCCAACAATGACACTTTTCCTTCACTTACTACACTTCACTTTCTACACTTTTGAAAACTATAGTAATAAAACACATTACTTTATGAAATTTAAACTGAACCTAGCATATGTATGAAGTATCAGTGCCTTGTGGTTTTCTCAGCTTGGTGCATGAAGAGTAAAGAATTCAGGTAAAGAAAGTTGCTCCAAAAAACGCTGTTATTGCTGATTTTTAGATCTATGATTAGTAATTCTGGACATTAAATGAATTTTTGAAATTGCCTACCTGATAAGGAACATCCTATCCCCTTTTCTACATTTTGGTTTTTTCTAAGGGAGAATCAGGTTTTTGTTCTCCTTTCAAAGTTACCTTTCTGAACTATCAATGTCTTTTAGTTTACAATTCTTTCTTTCCCTACCTCACTCCCTGTGTTCCAGGCAGGGTAAGTACCTTCATTCTGGTTCTTGCTCTTAGTAATATATGCACATCTTCAATAAGAATACTTTAGTTTCTTATTTAATTTTATTTTTGTACCAAGACGTTGATCTGCTGCTGGAATGTTCTAAAATAGCCTTCTTCCACTTTGTGCTTTAATCAGCTTTTCCTCTCAATGGAATATTTAACAACATCAAATAGTAGTTTCAGACATGTTTTCATACTAAAAATCTCCTATCCTGAATTACTAATTAGTAATTTTAATGTCTCATTTGGTTTTTAATGCATATATTTTTGATACTGTAACATGGTATTTAACATAGTTATGCATTTTGTGAATGTTTTAGGAATATTTTTAAAAAACATTTTATTTTTACATAGCTATATAAAAAAAAAATACCTTTATTTACATATTTGGGTCCCTTTGGGAGCTGAGGTGACAAATACTTTCCAAAAAAATTGTCCGTGGGTCAATCAGTAAAAATACTATAATTCTTATCACTGAGATCCATCTATATGTATGTTTTTAATTACTATGGAAAGATTCTTAACATGTTGATCCAATGTAGACAATTCTATGTTTTGATGGCTTATACGTGTTCATTTATGATTGGAAGAAAGGGAAAAATACATAAACACAAGGACGCAACATTATTGCTATAAAATTAAGACACTTGATTAAAAGGAGAGCAAACATATATCTCAAACCTGAATTCCACTATTCAGGCTGCTTCCTTTGTCTCATCTATTTTTTGTTTAATTTCATTGTAGTCATGATATCTTAGTTCAGAGTCTAAGTGGACACAAGTTTTGATTATTCCACTATTAGTAGGATGTTCTGGATTGTTTCATTATGATATTGTTGACTACATATACTTTAGAAATATGATTTTAAAGAAACTCAGATTAACTAGTTCTGATCAATTAATTATTTTCCCCCCATTTCTTGTTACTTCAGTTGACTTTATTTTTTAAGTTATTTAAATCTAGGAATTCAAGTTAATATGAATATGCTGTTATGTAATTCTTAGCAGAGGGATTAATTTTTTTTGATTTGTTGTTCAATTGTGCCATCTATGTAAGAACATATTTGGGTTTGTCTTTAAAAAAAAAAAAAAAAAGTGCAATAAATTAGCCTGCTGCTGATGTATCTTTCCTTCACGTATTTTTGCCTCTGCAATAGCTAGTATCTAAGTTTGTTTTCTAATGAGGTGGCTTAAGAGAAATGAAGCTTCTGGAGAAGCTCTCTAAGGATGTGAGTTTATTGCTGCTCCAGCTCGGTAGCCCGCAGCTCTTCACCACTGCTACCAGTGAGAGGGAAAGCCTGCTGCTGTGGTCCCCAAGTGCGTTGTGTGACTGTAGGGTGGTCAGGCTGTGTCCAAGGCCAGGAGATTTTCCATACTACACAGTGTGGGTCTGAGCTGGTCATCATCCACCAGGGGCTGTTTGTAGCTGTGGACAACAGTGCGTGGACAGCCCTAAGCACTTACTGGGGAGGAGAAGTGTTAGAGTTGCACCCTGCTGCTTATCTCTATGTTTATGTATGTAAATTCCCAGCAAAGAAGTGCTTGCCTCGAGCCTGCTATCTGGATTTTGGCTGAAGTTTAGAGGAAGGAATACAAGGAGAGGAGGGTTCTAGTTTACAACATATATGGAGGAGGGTGGAGAAGGGAGAGGAAGAGACTAAAGGTAGCTGCAGCTAGTATTCCTCCATTAGAAAGGCTTAATTTGGTCTCTGAATATGAACTAGTCTCAATATTGGTGGCATTTCTTCTGGTTATTCAGAACTTGATGAGAGGTATTATCAGTAGTGCTGTGGACAAGAAGAAGAATCACAGTCTTGATCAAAAGCCAATTTTGATTTTGTAAAGCAAAGTGCTATGACTAAAGCAAACTCTAAGGATTACATTTAGATAATTATGGAATGTAACAATGCAGAATGGAGTAATTTCTTTAGCTGCTGACTTCACTGTCTGAGTCTTTGTCATATACCAACGTTCTTTTTTGCACCTAGCAAAGACCTATTAATGGCAGATGGAACAAATTGTTGCTTTCACAAGCTTGAAGCTTTCAGTCATTAAGGGGAAAAAAGTTCCTACTAGAAGAACATGTGGAATTGCTACATGTACTTACGTGTGAGTGAGATACATAGTACTTAGATAAATTAGGATTATATTGGAGGTTAATTTTGGCTGAACCTTTGATGTATAATAATTCAAAGTGTTGAAAGCAGCTCTTCAGTCCTTGAGTGTTTATCTCTTGGTGTCATTATTTCAAACCTGAATGACTGTCCCATCATTATAATTTCCCAAATCAGCACTGTTGTTTGAGAGAATGTATTTTTAGAGAGCTAAACATACCGGCAGTTGTTTAAATATACTAGCAATATCTTAACTATGCATAGAAAAAGCAATGCAATTATGAGCTACATGAAAAACATTTTACATTAAAATTCCTTCTGTCCTTTCTTTCTTGCTCAAGTAGAGGAAAAGAACTGAAAGAGTGTAATATGCTGCAGAGTTTTAATCCTTTCAAAACGTACACAAGCAGACCCATTCCAGAATACACTTGATAACCTCATAAGGAAATTTTAGTTGTGGTTCAGGTTTGCCACTTAAAGGTGGAGCCGCTTTTCAGCAGCTCCTAGGTTTTTAGCCTGTGAGTGAGTGTGAACTTCATCTTTACAATGGAAAGGGCGCTGGAGTTAAAACCAATTTTTTTTGTATCAAAGCTGGTTGTCTAGGCCTTTTTTACTGCTTAATGCCCACAAAGTGTTTGCAAGCTCTTTCTGAACTGTTGTTTGCTTGCCATGTATTTTAGCATAAGAAAACTTGTATTAAGTAAGAATTCTTTTTTTTTTTTTTCCTTTGTTCAGAGAAATAAAAAAAAAAAAATATTGGCAGCAGTTAGTATTGGTGACTTTCTCCAGTGTTTGAGTTACCATTTTTATATCTCAGGAGTAGAAATAAAAAATAACTTTTTCTGAAAAATGAACATGAGGCAGCTTCAGTATCTGGCCTTATTTTGGCCTCTGTGAGGGGCGGAGTACTTCACGAATTATTTTGTTAGGTGATTAGTGGCATTTTATCTTCCTGGCTAGGAAGCAACTTGGTGACATAATGATGGAATACAAGCTCCTACCATGTGGAAAACAGACAGTGTTTAACAAAGTCAACAAACATGTTCATCTCTTAACACTGAAGCAAACAAACAAGGGACTAAATAGTAATAAAAATCAGATACTGTATAGCTGACTGTCTGTCTACATTATTTTTTGACTTGGGCATGCTGTAATGATCTTTAACACTATTTTGCTTTTAAACTCTATCAGTTTAATTTTTATAAACCTTGTCTGTGTCTCAGTTCTTTGGCCCGTTACCTTTTACTATAGCCAATACTGTAATTTTACTTAATAGTCCAGTCATTTACTGTTTTCCTCAGATGGCTGTCTCAGGATGTTTAAAGATAATTTGTGCATATTCAGAGTGAACTTCCTGAAAAATCTTTGACTACAAATAAGGGGTTTCTTATGTTTAAATAGCAATCTTCAATCCAGGCTTTGAACTAAAGTTAGCGTGCAGTCACCATTGACAACTTGAACTTGTAATTTACCCATAGAAGGTTGCTTCATTATAGAGCTGATAGAGGACTAAAAGCACTTCTGGTGCTATTTATTAGTGTGTGCTGACCTTCTAGGCTTCTTTCCATAAGCCTGTTTGTGCTACTAGTTCATTAATTTTTACAGGCATCTTGGGAACCCATGTAGCCACTGTGGTGCTTAAATTTGTCTGATGGGAACTTGTGCATTAACCTGTGTTTTGCAGTTGCATTCTTTGTTTCTTCTTAAAATCTGGGAACCACTTGGATGCCTTCAGACCTATTCTTACCTTATTTACCTCATGATTTCTATATTTCAGGACTGAGTAGTAATTTTAATCTGCTAAGGGTCTCTGTACAAGACTTTTTACATGGAGTGGCCTTTAGAAATACTACTCCCTTCTAGTTCTTTCTTTTAAACTTCAGATTCTTCCCCTGTATTTCTCAAAATATTAGTGACCTGGATACTGAAAGGTAGCAGGGATTAGTTGTTTTATTTTGTCGCTGTTTTGAAGGCTTTTTCTTTATAGTCAAATTGCCCATGGCAAACCTATGTTACTATGTGATCCTATTTTCTTAGTCCTTCTAATATTACTCTGGTTTCTGCATATTTTTTTTCCTCAAGGTCCTGTATGCTTCCGTAGCAGATAGACACATTGCCTTTATATGTTTTAATAAAAGGAAGACTATTGAATGTAATACAGAACAGAATCTACTCTAGACAATGGATAAAAATGAAGGACAGACACGTTTTCGTAGCTGGTCATGTGTAACTGAATTTGTTTGCAACATCTGTGTGGAAAATAGGAGTAAGATGTCAGTCTCAACACTGCAGCATATAAGGAAGGCATGATTTATGCTGCCCTGTTAAAAAGTAGGAATTTTGTTTCTTAAGCAAGAACTGAAAGTTGTAAGCATGGCGGAGTTACCATATTAGGAAAACGGAATAAGATGTCAGCTTTACTATCCCATTGTAGCAGCAGTGTTACATGTTCATGAATTTAAGCTTTTCTCTCTTCAAAGGACCACTGAAATGTAGTAGCACATTATATTCAAAGTTCAGTCTTGATTTTGATCCTGATCAAAGGGATACACTTCAAGTTATTTTGACATCTAATCCTTTTTCCTTACTTTGATCGTTTCAGACTGAGGTGCAAGTAACCACTTCTGCTACCTGTGTTAGCCAACACTGAAAAGCATCTTATCTGCAGATAATGGATGTTGCTTTTTGGAACATCATCCCCTTGATAATCTAGTGTAAAAGATGTCTGTCTCTTTTTGCCTGTGGTTTTCAGCACTGCTACACAGCATTATGGGGGAAAAAAAGTACTCAAAAAAATCCATTAAATAATAATATTGGGGCAATGGATATGAAACCTTCACAGGTTATGTGTGAAGTCTGTGCAATACAGTGTGAATGAGTCCCTAGAGAGTAATAGAAGGTTAAAACAAACAGACACCTTACTATTATAAAATTTCTCATGAGATTCTATCATTAGGCAGATTATTACAGACTTTTTTTGTTGTATCATAAAATACAACTGACATTTACTGGACTGGTATCTTACACAATAAACTATAAAGAGGAATTCATGGAGGCAGCAGAAGCCCTGTAAAAGTTGTTTTGTGGTATGGAGTACTATAGATGGGCTCCAGAAGCTAAGAAGCAGAAGTCTCACCAGAGTTCCCTCAGGTGCTAGAGATGAGCCAAGACAGCACTAACTAGTCTGTTGTGACTATTTGCTTTTGTCACTTGGGTTACTTTGAGAAGATAGCTCTTATAGTGGTGTCACCATGTTGGTCTTAAAGCTGTAATAGCTAAAATGTGACCCAAAACGCTTACTGATATATAACTTTCTAAATTTGAAAACAGTAAATGCAGGGGAAAGATATTTCCTGGCTTTTTTTCTTCCTATGCAATGTGCTTTTAAAAATTCAAAATACCCGATTTATACTCAGTTCTGTCAAGAAACAATGGGGTATAGAGTTAGATATGTGAAAATAGCACTATTTTTCATCCATAAAATATTACTAGTTTCATAAGATCTTTTGTTTCTGTCTTGTCTCAAATGTCTTCATCTTCCTCAGACAACATTATTAAACTTCTACGATGTCAGTGAGAAGAAATGTTACTTGCTTACAATCTTGCTAATGAGTGGCATTTCGGCTCATATAGAACCATAGAAACAGAATTGTCTAGGTTGGAAGGGACCTTTAATATCATCTAGTCCAACCATCAACCTAACTGATTAAAAAACAAAAAAACAAACAAACAAAAAAACCCTACCAAAAAACAACAATGACAAAAAACCCTGAAACAGAACAAAAAAAACCCTATTGTTAAACCATGCACTATACTATACATGCACTAAACCATGCACTATACTATACATAAGCACTATGTCAACCTGTCTTTTGAATACCTCCAGGGATGATGCCTCAACCCCTGCCTCACTACAGCCTCCTTTCAGGGAGTTGTAGAGGGTGATAAGGTCTCCCCTCAGTCTCCTCTTCTCCAGGCTGAACAAGCTCAGCTCCCTTAGCCTCTCCTCATAAGACTTATTCTCCAGACCTCTCACCAGCTTGGTTGCCCTTCTCTGGACCCTCTCTGGCACCTTAATGCCCTTTTTTGTGGTAAGGGGCCCCAAACTGAACAGAGTATTCAAGATGACGNGGCCCCAAACTGAACAGAGTATTCAAGATGACGTCACACCAGTGCCAAGTAGAGGGGGGTGATCATCTCCTGAGTTGTACTCGCTATGCTGTTCCTGATATAGGCCAGGATGCTGTTGGCCTTCTTGGCCACCTGAGAACACTGCTGTCTCATGTTCAGCTGACAGTTGACCAACACCCCCAGGTCCTTTTCTGCCAAGTAGCTTTCCAGCCACTCTTCCCCAAGCCTGTGGCACTGCATGGGGTTGTTGTGACCCATGTGCAGGATCTGGCATTTGGCTTTATTGATCCTCATTCTGTTGACCTCCACCCATTGATCCAGCCTGTCCAGATTCTTCTGCAAAGCCTTTCTACCCTCAAGCAGATCAATGCTCCCACCTACTTTGTTGTTGTCTGCAAACTTCCAGAGGGTGCACTCAATCTCCTTGCCCAGACCATTGATAAAGATGTTAAAGAGAACCAGCCCCAGTAGTGAGCCGCGGGGGACACCAGTCATGATCGGCTGCCAACTGGATTTAACACTATTTACCAACGCTCTCTGGGCCTGTCCATCCAGCCAGTTTTTAACCCAGCAGAGAGTACTTCCACACAAGTCATATGAGTGACAACAGGGGAAAATTAATTGCTGTCACTGCAGATGAATGGCACTTGGCAGAGCTGGAATAGCTGCTTTGTGGCTGGGTCTTTCTCGTGGTTTATATGTTGGTGTTGCTCCTGGTCTGGTCCATTATATGAGTTGAGAAAGCTTGCAATGGCTTTCTGGAGCAAATAAGTCCCTGCATAATGATGCACATAATGCTGTCAAGATTTTTTTGGGACTTGGACTGTTTGTTTTTTTTTTGTTTTATGGAAGGCAGGGCTGAAAAAGAAACAAGTGCCAGCAAGTAATTTTGTTTTCAAAATAGTCCAAGTGTAAAATGTGTGAGGTCCATTTATCATTCCAGCTGAGTGTCTGTGGAGACTGACCTGCTCATGTTTGACCGTTATTTTTGTTTTCCTTGACTTAACGCTTCAGGCTGGAACAAACACTTTTGAATTTGAATTTTCAAGCATACACAAATGATAAATTGCTTTATTTGTTTCAGAAACACTTTTGTAGGAAAGTTTTAATTGCAATTAATAAGTAGGGGGGGAAGGGCTATGATTTGTTGCAGGTGTTCTTTGTAAGCAAAAATTGTATTCTTACCATCCATGAAGGCAATTGATGTGAAAAATAACTTCGTAAATTTAGAGGGTTGCAATTACGTGATTTATTTTTATATACAGCTGTATTAGAAATCCATCCTTTGTGTTTCAGAGAATGTTAGTGCTAGAAAGCTATAAGCTATAGATGCTAAGATGGGCTTACTAAAACTTCTACTGTCACTTACTATGTATAGAAAATACAGTCAGAACAGTTATGAAGTTTTTGCAGTTTGTGGACTTCTCAGGGCCCCGGCAAGTCAAACGTCTTACAGGTGGTGTGAGCACCGCTCTGTGCCATTAGAAAGGGACCTTGCATATCTGGGAGTTTTGGGGGCAGCTGTTCTTGTTCATATTCATAAAGGCATACTTTAAAACATGATTATTTAGACATCTCATGTAGCCATTTAAGTGACATATGGACCTTCTGTTCACCTGTTACTTAGCAGTTACTCAGCAGGCTCCTAACCATACCAGGGTTTCCTCTCCTCCTACCTCTTTGGTGTCCTTTCAGCTGACACCAGAAAGCTGCATTTACAGCTTCCTAAATGGAGGAGGTGGTGGCCAGCACTTTCATGCTTTCCTTCCATGTCGTTTTTCTTTTCTTTTGAGAGCCGCTGGGAGAGAAAAAGAGAACAGACAACCTTTCTTTAAACTGTGATCCTTCTGGTATTTTTGTTAGCAGGTTTCAGTGGCAGTACGAAGCTGGGTGAGCCTGCTTCCTTTCTTTGGAGAAAGAGTGCATACCAAGAATTTTTCCAGAAATTGTCAAGAGATAATTAATTCTTCAGTTCATCTCAAATCAAAATTTCAGTGCTCTGTCTCTCTGTTTAAACCTATATGACCTTCTGCAAGAATACACAGGTTAAAAAGTCTGGCAGTTAATAGGTGAAGCTGTTTCCTTATGCTATGGTAGTATTTCAATATCCTTAAAATAGCCAAAGAAAAGAGATCCCCTAATTCCTTTGACCTGCAACACTTTAGTGTCATTTTCTGTTTTGCAGAAGCACTCATGTTCCTTCACGTACTGTGTCTGTGGCAACTGTGCACACAAGGGTGAAAAAGATGAGCTGCGATGAGTGCCATAAACCAGAAAGGAAGTGGAGAGAGATGCCTGAACAAATCAAAGTGCTTTTATTAAGCCCTCTTTCCATAATTTCTTTCCATAACTGTAGGGAAAAGCATCTCTTTCAAGCTTGACTAGCCTTAAAATTTGCTATTACCTTTCTTTCATTGTTTCCGCACCTATGCGGTACTGTTGCTGGCTTGTTAGCTGCTTCAGCTTGTGAATAGCCAGCCTGTTCCTGAATGCAGAGGGCTGTGATTTCATCTCACCTTTGCAGATAGATTACTTTGACCTCAGTGGGAGCTGTGAGTAACATCTCAGTGTTAGCTTTAATTAGTATTATTTTTTAGTTTTTTTCCCTAGTAAAACTTTTTTTTTTTCAGTTTAGTGTGTACTGCAATGTGCTTTGAATACCTCCATGGAGTTGCTTGAGAGATAAAACTTTTTTATTAAATGAGTCTCTTTACAGCTCATTCTTAAGGTATTTGTGAAAATGTTTAAAACCTTTCAGAAGAGGTGGCCTCTAGCTTTCTGGATGTAGTTTGGTAGCCTGAAAAATACTGAAGTATTTTTTGTAGTTGAAGTACTTTTGGTGGGTTTGTAAGTCTTTCTTAGTTTTACTTAAGAAGTTTATTTTACTTTTGTTACTTAATGTTGATATGTGAAATATTTGACCACCTTTACTTATCAGCAGTACTGGGAAGGAACTTGACTTCAGTGTCTCTGAAGGAGGTGGTGTATATTCCAAACTATTGTAATATTGTACAGATATTAATTTGTTACTTTGAGGAATGTCTTGTAAACATTCTTTCCCATCTGTTTCATAGCTACCCATATTTTTAGTTTAAGTACAATGACTTTGGAGCTTTCTTGAAAAGGGGAAGCGAGTCTTGTCTGGACCCAAAACTGTTCCTAACCTAAAACTGTGTATGTTTTCTGCCCTTTCTCACAAAGCTAAACCACTTCATAAAATGTGGTTGTCAGAGCTTTGCAGATATTGGCTCATTTAGGCTGTCCTCTACACAGGCGATAGTTATTCCCTGAGCTCTGTGCGAGGTTTTCTTTTTGCCAGAAGGCACTACAAATACAAGCTTTTTTACATGCTTATGAACCCTGAGCACATGGGCATCAGTGTTTTGCTGGCAGTAGCTTTGTACAGAGGATAACCCTGATATTGCTGGTTGAAGTCAAAAGGTCATATGCTCATATGCAAATCTTTGGTATCAAAAGACTTTCAAGAGAATTTTGGTATGCCTTCATATAGGTTTCATGCTTAACATTTAATGCAGGAGATTACTTTCATCTCTTAAGATTCTTCAGTTTGACTTTCATTTTGACAAAAGGATTTGTATTTTTGGTTCATCATTTCCTCTATTTACAGTTTGTACCCTTTATATTATAATAGGCAAGAGAATGCTTTTCTGCATCATTTGCAAAAATATGGCATAAAGTTGTAAAGAGAAATGTCTAGTTCTGAAAGCAGGCTTAAAAAACCCAAAGGTATATATTTTTATGATGTTTAGCCTGTCCTGAACTGTAGGAAGCAGAAATCTTTTGGAATGTATTTTATTAGCCTGAATATTTATATTAATAAAAAAGTATCTAAAACCATAAGGACTATTGTAGTCTGCAACAACTTGTGGTACGAAAGCACTTGCAAATGTCTTTTAAAACCCAGTAAAATCATAGGTAAATTCATGTGTATCTAATACAGTGAATGTAAGAGATAATGTCATAAACTACTACTTTGTGTATTAATACCTCTCTGTGGTGTGGAATGCTCCCTTTTGGAGAAAATGCTTCAGTATTACTCTGCAGCAAAGAATAAAATACAGTTTATCCAAAAATCATCCCATATAAGGCATGTAATGCACTCATTTTGTAGCTGTAAAGCCTCATATTGTAAAAGCGGTTGGGGTTGACATAGGAAAACCCGGACTGAGTCAGAAAGACCTTTTTTTAAAGGTGTATCTTACTGTATACAGTGAAAGAAAATGGTTCTGATTCCCTCCTCCCTACTTCATTGAAACGCTCATCACTGTTTGAGGAGGTAATGTTTATCAAGTTAATAAACTGAAAGTAGAAGGAGAAAATAAAAACAAGGGACAGAATAATCTGCCAACTTTGCTGCCGTATGTCAGCATTCTTAGGAGTCTCCTGGACAAACTAGATTCCAAAATCTGTTGACTTCAGACACAGTGGCACATTACTGAGTTGAAACGATCCCACAGTGTGAAATTTCACAACGAGTAAGGAACTGTGTTGCCATTCAGGCTGATGTCTTTGCTGTCAATGGAGCATGTAGGTATTACTATCCTGTAGGAAAGGGGTCTGTCTCCCTTAAATAAGGCTCTGCAATAACTTGGTAACATTGACATGATTAGTTTTAGAGGTGCTTACAACTGAGGCAGTGGCTTTTCAGAGTGATATGACATTCTCTGATCTGTACCAAGTAGTTCAAACCTGTTAATTATAGATGCTGTGACGCATTACAACTGTTGCAGTCAGCTTTTGCACTTGCCTACTTGTGCACTGTGAAGAAGAGCTTTTCTTGTTTGTTTGTTTGTTTCAGAGATGGCTATTGCTTTAGGGTTCAAAACATTTACCTACTTCAACAGAAAAAGCATTTTTCTTAATTTGCCAGCTACTATTCCTATTATTATGGCAGATCTTGAGGTATATCAGGATCAATCCCAAGCATAATTTTGTGTTTGCTCTAAAGACAAGATCTAAAGGAATAATATTATATGTTAGATTTAAATTAAGATTGTTATCTCTGCTGAAATCGTCACACAGATACCTTTTGCTTGCTTTTACATTTTTAATGGGTTATATTTTAATATTGCTGTACTGTAACTTTGAAAAACTTGAGTACTTTAAAATAGCTTATATCCAAGCAAGACTCTTAAAAATTGTTTTAAGAAGGATACTTGAAAACTTGTGACAATCTAGAGAAGAGAAAACGGGAACACTTTCTCACTACTGAATAAAACAGAAATTATTCCAGGATATTGAGATATTTCCCTCTGTTTGACACAGATGCATGTGGATTTTTCACTTCTAGTTATATTACTCTGCCCAGCTGGGTCTGGTACATGTGTTCTTGATTCTGCTCGTGGTTTTTAGGCACGTGATATCCAAAGCATCAAAGAGTAATTTACAGAAAAGGGACTATTGCAAAGATCTAACTTAAAGATCGCTTAGTTCCAACCCCCCTGACACGGGCAGGGACACCTCTCTCTGGACTGGGCTGCTTAAAGTCCCATGCAGCCTGGCCTTGAACACCACCAGGGATAGAGCATCCATGACTTCCCTGGGCAACCTGTTCCAATGTCTCACCACCCTCACAGTAAATAATTTCTTCCTAATATCTAATCTAAATCTCCCCTCTTCCAATTTAAAGCCCCTTGTCCTGTCACCACACTTTCTGACAAAAAGTAGTTCAGTAGTTCAGCCATGTCCATATCCTGGGTGGCCAGGTCTCCCCTGTCCTTCTGGAGAGGGCCCACAACTTCCCTAGTCTTGCCTTTGTCCCTGACACATCTGTAGATTTTTTTTCTTATTGTCTTTGATGTCCCTGGCTAGATTCAGTTCTGTCTGGGCCTTTGCTTTCCTGATCTGGTTCCTGGCTGCTCAGACAGTTTCTCTATATTCAGCCCAGCCTACCTGTCCTTGCTTCCATTCTCTATAAGCCTCCTTTTTAGCTTTGAGCTTGTCCAGTAATTCCTTTTTTATCCATGCAGGCCTTCTGGCTATTTTGCCTGACAACTTCTTTTTTGGGATACACCTCTCCTGAGCTAGGAGGAAGTAGATCCTTGAATATTAAGCAGCTTTCTTGGGCCCCTCTCCCCTCCAGTTCTTTTTCCCATGCTACTCTGCCAATCGGGTCTCTCAGGAGTCCAAAGTCTGCTCTCCAGAAGTCCAGGGTAGCAAGCTTGCTGCACAAGCTTTTCTTAGTGATTGAATTGATAATAGCACTATATGTCAAACGCATTCACATTTCACAGAGCATATGAGGGCCTGAGCTTTGCATTCACTGAAAAAGTTGGCAAATAATTCCTTTGTTAATTAGGTGCATTGCAGGGAGAGACTACAGAGAAGCTTCACTGGCACTAATAGAAACTGAAGTTACATCTACTTGGCAATGCCAGTGGAAGGATAAGTAGAGAAAGCAGAAAATAAAGTTTAAAATTATAGCTAATCATATTGTCTTTTTGTGGTGGGGTTAAAACATACTTTCCACAACATCAGTGTTTTCCAGTGGTCTTGGATGTCTTTTGCCATTGCTGCCATTGAAAGCTGTGCTGCTGGTGCCAAAAAGCATGGATTTGTACCTTATTTTTTTTTATCCTTGAGCATTATGAGTCAAAGGGATCCTTCAAAAGAGGCATATTTATGATGCTTGCTCCAGAAGAGCTGAGGTCCAGCAGGTTTGCTGCACTGAGGTCTCACAGGTGCAGAACACACAGTCCACAGCCAAAGTACCTCACAAGCTATGCTATAGAGCGAGTCTGGCCCTGTACTCTTTTGTCCAAGTGTTGTTGCTCCACGGCTGCTTCAAAAGCCTTTTCTTCAGGCTTGGCCAAATCAAAAATGGTTCACTTTTGTTCTGAATGCAGGAATTTGACTTTGCTTCCTAAAGCTAGCAAATGTTTCTGTACTTTACTATGAAGCTGTCAAGAACGAAGGAAGGTATTTTATTGGTTTTGTTTTATAGGTTGCACCCTGTTCTTGGTGTAGGAAGGTAGGGCTGCTAAAGGTCAGAGGCAACTGAATTAGCAAAAGGTGCTAATATGGTATTAAAAACACAGAATGGAAACATGCTTTTCTTTTTCAGTGTCACTCAGTCTAGATTTTACATGAACAAGTATGTGTTATTAGAAACCAATTCTGCTTCTCTTAAAGAAAAGAGATTAAAGAAATATTAACTGTAACGTTGTGCTGGCTTGATTTTTTTGTTGTTGTTGTTGTGGGTTTTTTTGTCTTTTGTTGTTTGTTTTTTTTTTTTTTTAATCTGAACACTGAGATAAAGCTTCTCATCTTCTAGTGAGCCCCTACATGCTTTTGCACAATCACAATAAAGTAAATCCTCTGGTCAAGAATAGCCTTACAAAGTATTAAGATAAACACATATGTATTTGCCTGGTTTTGACTGGAGGATTAGTGATTTGTTTCTTTGTGAAACTCTACACTGAGCTCTTAATTAAGCTTACCAGGCACAAGTGCACTTCAGGTGATCCAGACGACCTTTAAAGGGCCTGCAGCAGATGGTGGAAAGTCTGTGTTCTGTGCAGTATTCTGCTGTTTTGTCTGTTAAATAAGTATCTAATTACTCCCAGTCTTATCTTATTTCAACACAGTGTCACTAAATTACCTACATGGCTGTAAGTAGGGTAATCCGTTGCCAATCCGATAAGCTTTCAGCTTGACTTTTTGGGAAGTAAACTTGCACCTGATGAGAATTTTCTTTTGAACAGACAAGAGCATCTTCCAGTACTTTTCCAAAAGCTCTTAACAAGATCAGTCACTGTCTTTCCCACATAGCTTTTCTTTCACCTGTTCCAAATAAATTGCCAGTGACAAATTTTGATTTATTTTTTTTTAAAGTTTGCTTTTTGAGGGCAAAGTGGCTTTTATTTGTGAAGTTTTACACTGTGATAGAAAAGGGGATGCAAGCACTTCTGAAATAATAGCATCAACTCTTTGTATTTGTGGACGTTGTAACATTACTCTGTTTTGAACTGCTGCCCGTGTCAGGCAGAATAGCTATTATGTAGAGCAGCACTTAGGCAGGTGGTTGAGTCACTGAAAGTTAATTTCTTCTTCAGTATTGTCTTGAAGAGTTCCAAGGTGTGAAACTTGGCAGGTGTTACTGCAGTCAGTATCTAGATTTGTCCTCGCTTGTGACTCTTTTTCAGACTTTTTTTTCTTCATTTTTTCAAATGGTATGTGAAAAGCTTGGCAACACTGGGGAGGTTCTCCCTCCTCCTCTCAGCCTTAAGTGTCCCCTCTGCAGGTTAGCACACCTTCCAGATTACAGAGGAGAGATGCCTGCCATTAAAGGAAGAAAGAAAGAAAAAAAAAAAAAAGGAAATGCATTGCTGATGTACTCTCATTCACTGGAAACAGGGCAGAGGTCCTGTGATCAAAAAAAAAAAAAAAAAAATACCAACCATACCTTCTGGTGTCCAAATAACATGCCTTTGTTATCTAGTCCTATCTTCAAAATTTACTCTGGCTGTTATTGTCCTGTATCCTGCTGCAAGCTCTATTGTCTTGCTCTTTTGTTTTTGAATGAGCTTGTTCCATCTGAAACAATCATTCAGTTAAAATTGTGTGAAAAGCACTTGATTCAGTCAAAACTAGTGATGCGTTCTGACAGACATGGCTGGTGCCTGTTTTTGAGTTCTGGAGAAAGGAAGCTGTGCCATCATTACTTTAATCTATGAATGCTTACATCTTGGTACCCTGCAGTGCTCTGTCACAACTGCATGACACTGTGGTGTAAAGGTGGGTGGTCTCCTTTTGGTCTCCCCACATCTTCTAGAGAAGTGGGGTGCTCCATCCTGCTGAGCTGAGGACCATTGCTACTTCTGCATCCCTCGCTCTTCTGGGTGATGCTCCTGTTTTTATACAGCAGAGTAATTTCTCCTGTGATTTCCACCCTGAGTGACAGGAAATTGTTTTGTTTTGAAAATTAAGGTTCAGACTACTGTTCTTAAGTTAGATGAGATAATATAATGCTGCCTTCTGTCCTTAAAAAAAAAAAATTATATATATATACACACACACATCTAACCAGTGAAAGGAAATGTCTTATTCCTGTAATTTTAGTCATTGTTCTTAATCAAATTTTCAGAGCAAAACACAGAAAAAGACAAGCTCACAAGCAGCCTAATAACCTCCATGACTTCAGTTTCTGAGTTCCCATAAATAGTTTACAAACTAATTGTCTTTAAAAGAGAAAAACCTGTTACTAATGGCAAGATGTTTAATGTGTTTCTGGTAAATACACAATTTAATCTAATAGCACTGTTTTTAGCTGTTAATATCCATGGATGACCTGTTTGGCATGAGCATCTGAAAGCAGAGCTGTCCTATTAACCTGCCAGGGTATCTGTTAGCCTCATTTTGAGAGTGATTTGGAAGAGCTGGAAGATCATCACTGTAAACATCATAGCATGATGCCAGGGAAGTATTACCATGAGCATACTTGCTGCTTTTATTGAATGATGTATTTTTAAAAAGGTTGTTTTGTTTATGTTTTTTGCATTAAAAATCATACCAAGTTAAATACCAATGTTTTGCCTCCCTGGGATATGCTGTTAGTAATTTCTGTTAAGCTGGATAAAAGCTCCCACTGCAGACTTTGAGCTTTATCTCTTTCTGTGGGTTACATCCACCTGAAGGATTATTTATTTTTCCCTAAAATAAAATCCTTTTCTGACTTTCAATGGGGTCTTCAATTTTTTAAAATATCTATGATATATATTGATTTCTAAAATATCTATGCAAAATATTTCTCTGTATATATGGACACTCATGCTTTTAGTGTAAATACTGGTAGCTGTGGAAATGGTTTAGTGGAGATGTGCCCTGAAGTCCCTGCCATTGCCCTGCAAACACTGAGTGTAGCTAAGGATGCAGTGAAATGAAAAGCAGCCATACCACCTGGGAGTGGTGAGTGATCGCTACGCAGTGAGGTTTGGGGAGAGCCTAAGGACTGCCTGGCTGTATTATCTGTATCATTCCATGCTCTGCCATGTTTAAAGGCATTCAATTGCTTGTCTCATATAGCATATTTCCACTGCTTTGTTTTGTCTGATAGGAATAATCATACTGAATCAAACGTGTTGTTACAAAGTGCAGTATTTTGTCTCCAGCACATACAAATTTTTGAGGAAGAGGTAAGGAACCACGTAGCATGTGAGGGTGGTGTCCTTCAGGCATTACATTTTTGGCAGTTACCAACCCCATGCCCCGTGGCATGGCTGAGGGTCCCTCAGGTGCAGTGGGGTGCCTGTGTGTGCCCCAGCCCTGTGCCTTTACTCGTTCCTCTGGCCTTTCTTTGCTGAGCTGAGGAGGGTGAAAGCTCACAACCCATTCTCTGTGCACCGCTTGTTGTTTTCTGTGTTTTCAACACAGCTCTCTTCGATCTCCTATGTAAGGTAATCAACATTATTTCTGAAGTAATCAATCAGTAACCATTTGGAGCCTTTTCTCTATGGCTCTCCATTTCCTTAATCACTCTCGTTCATAGAGTTGCCTTTGGACAGTACTTTACATCTCAGGTTTGGTATCATAGTACATGATTTTTCTCCTCCCCTCTCCTACCTTACTGAAGCTGACTTGTTTTAATGCCTGTGGAAAAAATCATATCCGTGTAAGCCTATTGTTCAGAGAGATTTCATGTTGTTGTATATAGAGATAGTTTTCATAGCTTGAGCTAAAGCAAATGTATAATTTAATTTTCTATTTAGAATTTCCACTACAGGGTGTTAAATTGTTGCTGCTATAATGAAACTGCACCAAATGTAGTAATGAATTTAACAGCCATATATGCACCATAGTAGAGCATAACAAGTCAATTTAGGGTTTGGTTTGGAAAAAGAGGTGGGGGTGCCTTTTTTTAATAAAAAAAAAGAAAAAAATCCCAATTCACAGCTGCAAACTATCCTGTCTTTACATGTGGTTCCAGGAATTAGCTAAATGTTTATGCATGAGTTTCAGGACTTATTAGCAACCTCAAGTACTTGCTTTTTTTTTTTTTCTAAGCTTAAGCTTCAGAGCAAAGTAGCAGCAGTAAGCTTTTTTTTTTTTGTTCTGAAATGTTTCCAAACTGTGCAAGCAGCATGATTTTAAAAATATATTTAAAAATATCTCTTCCTCAGGTGATAATCTCAGGCAGTGTATACTAGAATAATCACGATGTACTTTTGTAAATGGACTTGCGTTTAGTTTTTAATTTTCTCTAGTTATCTCAGGCTTTGAAGAAAAGTTTAAATACCCGAATACTTAATTCAGTTGTTCATGGCTCCTCTTAAAACGACTGAATACTAAAATGAGAAGAAAAGTACACATGTATTGAAATGATGAGAAGTTCTTTGTCATCCAAAGCAGAAGTCCATCACAAGCTGAAAGCAGTGGGGAAAACCTAGTTGTTCTCAGTAGAGGCAACATTTTAGATTTCCAGATAGTGGTATTTTGGTTAGTGGATTTTCTTACATCATATTATGTATTCACAATTTCTGTATTACAGATCTTTGTTTTGTTTGAGCTTTTATTCAGTTATCATATGGTAACTATGTATTTCATAAATGAACTGAAATATACTTGGAGGCATATTCTAACCGTAGCCTTAGTCAAAAATATCAGTATTCATTTCACAGTCTAGGAAGTGTGATACATGTTAAATGATACATTTCTAGAACGCACAGGGAGTTTATAACTTGGGAATAAATCTCAGAATTCATGTTTTCCAGTACAAAACAAACATTTTCTCTTCAGCTGTCTGATAACTTCAACAAAAGGTTGAATACCAGAATTGTTTATAGAAGAATTTTTGTGCTTTGAAGTATGAAAAGATCCTCAGTAAATTGCAGTTCATGCAATGTATACATGTGTGGCAACGTTTTTTGCACTATACTTTTCACTCCTGTTGAGAGAAAACATGTAACATGTTCAAGAGAGAATTTCTAGGTGCAAATCCCATTTGGCTGTCACTCCTGCTTTTGCTGTTCACAATGGCAGTTATTATGCTATCAATTAAATTCAGAGGAGAAGGTGTTATATATCCTTTTCACAGTGCTAACTTTATAACAAAAGCCAAAATCTCATTCTGTGGAGGGAGGGAACTGAACAATTAAGAAAAAAGTTATTACAGTTTTCATAAATTATACTGTTCTTTTAGGGACAGCAAAATGCTAAGTGGTTCTTGCTGATAGTGACAGGCTGTTCTAGCCAACACTGTGGAAACTTACTTGCACATCATTGAAATCAGCACCATAAAATTTTCCTATATGTTAAACAGCAGATATCTGGTCACAAAAAACATATGGATTTTAGGCACCTCTGAAAATTACTGTGTTCCGTACACAGTAACAGAGGCAAAGTGTAAATTCCCTTTTGAGATGTAAAATTAGTTAATTGCTCTGGCTCATACTGGAAAAATTTGGCTTGATCCTTCGCCTGAAAAATCTAAGACTTACTTCTGGGGATTGCAACAACTTAGAGCAGCAGTAGTCTCCAACAGGGTCTTGGCAAAAGTTATCAAAAGTCTGGGGTAGCCCCAATATGTCTGGGGTACCTTCTCAGCTGTGCCATGATCTTTAGGGTGCCTGAAGCCCTCAGAAGACCCACTGGGGAAAAGAGACTAAAATGTCCTGTGAGTTTCATGTTTTCTTGGTTTTCCAATAAAAGTGGTCAAAACTATCTTATCTTTTGCCAACCTGGGCAGGTCCTGGGGCTGCCTGTGTGCTTCTGCAAGGTTGTCAGGAATGTCCAAGAGTAAAGCTCTATCCTCTTTAGGTTTCCTTTTAAAATGAACGTAGGAGGTGGATGATCAGTGTTAGAATGCGACTGAGGGTTAATTTGAAAGATGCTTCTTTTCTGGTGTTAAGCTTTAACTCTTTTGAAGTGACTTCTATCCTCAGCTCTACAGGTAAAGATATGTTAGCTAAAACTTAAGAATGTTTACTATCAAGGGTCTCACTTAACAGGCTGCTTTTCAGAGAAGAGGAAGTAGCTCTCTGTCTGTCCATTACTTTGCTTGCAAAGAAGATTAATGTGGTTTTTGTGTTGAGTCACATTAGGGGAAATAGTTTTTTTCTATTTCTTGATAACTCAGCTTCCCTACTTGATCTTGGAATGCTTGTTTTCTGGAAGGCAGGGAGAATGATACATTATAAAATTATGTAGATACTCATTGATAGTTGTACAGTAATACTGAATTTGTGATGGAGATGGAATGATTTTTTGTTTTGAAATATAAGAAAAATTCCACCTATTTCCCACATATTTTCAAAATACCCCAAAAGAGATGCCTCCTGTACTTTCAGTCCTCAATTAAAAGAAATAAAAATCTATAGGTTAAACCGTAACATCCGAGTTCACTTAGAAAATGATGGAAAACTTGGAAAGGAGACAAAAAGCACCCTCTTAGACAAAAAATTACATGGCTGTATGAAAAATGTGATGGTCTGGCTACGAGTTTATTAAACTTTCCCATATAGTAAAAAACCCCCAAACCTTAAATTCCAATTTGCTTGCTGTGGGATTGATATCTGAAACTTAACATTATCAGGAGGAAGTAGGAAAGGCTCATTCCCTCTGTCATTGCCATGTGAATGGGAAGAGACGAAACTTCCAGAGTTGATGGATTATAAGAAGAGAGAGGGTGCCTGACCTCTGAGCAATGTGGGTGCACAGAACAACCTGGGGTCTTTTTTCCAGGCTCACCAGCTGTGTGTACTGGGATTTGTTGCAGGGAGCACTGAAGATGGCTGCATTTTAAGGAAGTCCCGCTGGAAAAGCTATTCTAATTATAAAATTGTTTCATGGTATTTGCAAGTGTCATGTAAATTATCATCCTCACCCAAAGTCTGTTCACATCAATACACACATCAGCAAAAGTGTTCTTTTGTTAGCTTATATTTTTACACAGCAATTGTACAAATCTTAATCATAAAGACAGTATTTTGCCAAGCAGATATAATGTACTCTCAGTCACCACTCAACTGCTCTAAGTTGCTGTTTATCTTTGTAATGGTCATGAAATAAAACAGCTGAGATGAAAATGTGGCATGATAAATGTGTAACTGAGCAGCAGGTGAGGGGAAAAAGCAGAATATACTGGAAAGCAGGAAGAGTAGTATATCAGAAAATACTTTGTTCATAGATTTTGGCTATTAATTTATTTGAACTATTTTTGAGAATGGTTGTAAGTGCTCAGTGTTTTTCACCTTTCTCTTTAATTAACACCCAAAAATATAAGATTCAAACATACTGTTCTAGTGAATGAAATAGAAGGGGCATAGGAAATAACATAGCATATGATGCCCCAATTTCTCTGATATACATCTAAAATATGTATGTTCATGCATAATATGCTATTCTGAAGTTAAAATGTTTCACTTTGCAAATGATTAATCATATTTCTATTCATGTGTCAGAATTGTCTGGGCGGTGTGACAAGGAAACCATGACGATGATAATAGTTTCGGGAGAAAGAAGTTGATAATCACTTTTGAAGGATAGTAGAGATGCAGACTTAAATAACTCCTGGAAAACTCCAGTATTCTTCCAAGCGTTTCAATATGGTATGACACAAACAGAATTTAAGTACATTTTTGCTTAATATGCTACTTAGAATCTGGAAGCTATATTTATTTTCAAAAGAATTTTCAGCCTTTGGGGAATTTCTATGGGACCTACAGTCCGTTTCTCCAAGCACTGAAGAATTTGTTTTCTCTGAAAAGCAGCTCAGTCAAGATGGGAAGAGGGGCCTTTTCATAATCAGTTTAATCATCATACCAAAGAAATTTCAAGGAGCTGTGACCTCCATGCAATGTGAAACACAGCTCAGAACAGGGCGTTAAGCTGTAAAAAGGGTGTGGAGGGCAGCTAAGTTACCACGCAAGAAGCAGAGCCAGCATTTGCACTTGGGCTGCCCAAGGCCATTGGCAACAGCTCTTCCCTTTGCTTTCCCGACAGAGATGGGACTGCTTGTAGGAACTCTACAGGCAGTTTTTGGAGTGTCTCTTTGATGCTCTGCAAGGTCTTTTTTTGCAGCCGAAACCTCCCAGATTCCTTAATTAGTAACTGACATTTCCCATCTCACTGGTCCTAGCAGCTCTTTGTAACACAAGTCTCTCTTCCACTACAAGTACTTCTACTTTCCACTGTGTACAGCAGTTTCTGTTAGCAAATTAGTGTAGTTATAGTAGACCTTATAGGGAGACATTCATTCATTGGTGCATTTATCTCCTGTTCTTGCCTGGACTAGAACTGTACTTCGGGGTTTTTTTGTTTTGTTTTTTGTGGGAGGGAGAGGGTTGGATAGGGGGTGTATGCTGGTTGTGACATTGCAACTTGGACAGCATCCATTGTAGATGCAGGAGCTATTTTTTGACACACCTTCTGAAGGGCTCCAGAATGCGAAAAATTACAGCTTCAGAGGCAAACGGAAACAAAGGAGACAATACAGAAAAGGACTTTCTCACTCCATCTCGCCAAAGACCTGTGCCTTATGACGTGATAGTATTGGGCAGCAGATGGCAAAGTGCGAACAGCATGAGAAGTCATCAGCAATCCCTGGAAAGCGTGTTTCAGGAAGCTGTGTGGCAAATCAGGGGATGTTACTGATAGTACAGACTGCAAGGAAATCATCTGTCTAGCCATAAAAGAACCTTCACCTTTTCTGGCAGAGTCTGACAGCGCGGTAAACAAGCTCAAAC
Organism: Jacana jacana; assembly: GCA_013400555.1. Taxonomy (NCBI): domain Eukaryota; kingdom Metazoa; phylum Chordata; class Aves; order Charadriiformes; family Jacanidae; genus Jacana; species Jacana jacana. Next base: position 4,273 of record VZTM01005298.1, on the reverse strand, counting down.
TGGGAAAGGCACATGGTAAATGTTACAGATGAAGTCATAAAAGTCTGGCAGCCATGCAGTTAGTGTCCTTCATAAAATCTGTGAAGAAGCAAATGAGAAGCCAGGGACTGGCCAAAGTACCAGTGCAAATCAATCTACCTTTTACCATCTCAGGGAAAAAAAAGCAGACCTGGAAGGCCTGCTAAGCAGGTCTCTTTTCAAACAATAAGAATGTGCTGCCATGTTATAGAAACTTGCAAAGCAAGATGGGGTCCAAGAAGATTGAACAAGTTGGAGACTGGTATAGGAGAAGAATAATTAAATATTATTTAAATTTCTTTTAACTTGAGGTATCAGCAAACCTGGGATAATTTAGTCATCTGCCCTCTGTGAACCTTCGGTGATCTGCAAGCCTGTTTGGGACTGTTATGCACACACTGAAGCAGCTTGCTGTGGTTTGTACTGCTGCCTGGATATGCTAAATTCTATTAAAACTTCCAGAGAAAACGCTAGCAGATATTTCACACTGAATAAGAGTAGATATTTCTTTGGTTTGGAACTTTAAAAGTCCTTAAACAGAGCTAGAAATTATTTCTCTAGTCATGAAACAAATACCTGTTTCATAAGTTAGTTCTTTGTTGGAGGTTCTCTGACTGAGACCTTGTAGATGGAGGGGAGGAAGATGGATGCTTCCTTGAAAATCAGTGCATGTGCTCAAGGAGGAGAAGCTCCTAGCCTGGAGTGACACATGCAGGGTGACTGCAGTATCACGAGGACCAGAAGTGGCTGGTAGGCAGGAGCCAGCACAGAGCCTGACCTCTGGGCTGCAAGTTTGATGCAACCTGGATTGAGACAGAGCCAAGCTGGAAGGAAGGGTCTGCCTTGTAATGACACAACTGGAGGGGGGGAGTGTTGTTTACAAACTCCTTTTATTTTGTTCTCTATTATCTGGCCATTTGGAGTTTACTTCAAGTAATTTAAGGAGAGTTGTTTTTTTTCTTATGGGGGAAAAAAATCTTTCATTTCAGTGCTCACTATAAAGAAGTGTTAGCGGGTCATCCACAGTGCTCTTGAAACATTAGGCCCATTCCACTGCATATGCAGGTAGGTGCTTTGCTGGGGTAAAGACAGGCAGACATATTGTGTGTCCCATGCCAATGCACATTCACTGTGCAGTGGCCTTCCCTTTCTTATTTTATAGTGGTATCTCAGGCTCCCCGGACAGATAACTGAGACAGTCTGTCTATGACTTTTGAGCAAACTTCACAACCACCACCTGGAAATACACACAGGATGGGTTTGGAGTTGAGTTAACATGACTTTTGGGTTGGAGGTTGGACTTTGTTTCCCTCTGGTTCTTTTTCTTGCTTCTGGCTTTTTAATTTCACTCCCCTTCCCTGTCCCCAGGCTTATCAGTAGTGCAGTGAATTTAAGTGAATTGAATTGTCTCTGCAGGTGGCAGGGTCAGTACAGCGTGATACAGGGCCTGGGAGAAAGGAAGGAAGAGAGGAGAGCACCCTTCTTCCAGTGTTAACAAGTTATTAGAGGAAACCACATCTTGATCAGCTGTGATTTCATTTTGGCTTTGATTTTTCTCTGAAGCTCTAGAGGAAGAAGTTGTTAAGCTTGCCACTGGACAGAGTTGTAAAAATTGGACTTTGTGGTTTTCTATGATTTTCTGGGCCATGATCTACTCTGAAGGATTAGCAACTGCTCAGTTCTGTAATCCCTGGGCTGCTGATGATACAAACCTTTAGTGCTTCTATTGGACAGCAATAGCATGAGTCTCGTTTTCCAAAGTAATAGTTCCTGCACAGGGAAATGAAACTTCATCTCTCTGGTTGAGCTGAACCTGCTTGTTAAGTGATCCTGTGGGGGAAGAATTGCTGAGCAATTTGTTGGGAGGAAAGACAAAACCTTACAATTAACTTGCAGAGGATCATGTTTTTTGGCTCTTGGCCACAAATGTTTAGCAGTAGGTCAAGCCTGATAGAGCTGCTTTTCTGCCCAGAGCTGAACTACTAAGTCAAATCTACTTCTTTTTGACAACTTAATTTTGACTTCAGGCTTGGGGACAAATCACAAAGGAACACTAGTAATTGTGCAACAGCTGTCACAGGAGGGGGAAAAAAAAACCCCAAAAGATTGTAAGTCATGGCATGCTACTTCAGGAAGCATAAAATTTGCAAATGGGGCCCCGGAGCAGAATTGCTCATATTTCTAAGTTTTCTTTCATAAAAGAAAAGCCAACTAGTTGTCGAACTAGACAGTTATTCCACAGATGTTTGGTTGGCTGCAGCAAGGAAGTAGGGGAACATATCTTGTGTGCTGTGTACACAATTCAAATGACATGTTTAACTTGTCAAGAAAAAGTATTTTGAGCATAAGGCAAAATCAGTAAAATGNAAAAAAAAAAAAAGGCAGCTTTTGCATCTCTGGATTTGGAGATGAGAAAGATGAAACTGAGCTCACAGAGTTGTTTGTTCTCAGGCTGAAGTGTACAGACATGATCGTGCTTTCAAAATGAGAAGGAAAAGCAAGGTTTTGCTGCCAGTAGGGAGACATAAGCTGCTTCTGTGAATTAAAAGAGCATTTGCTTTGGTAGCTGGCAGGGAACTGCAAAAAGAAGAGAACAAGTAGAAGTAGAAGTTGAGCTAGAAATACAAATTGTTAGAAACAGAAGACTGAAAGATTGAGTTGCATCAGAGCTAACAAAATGTCTCAAATTTGAATTGTAAAGGAAAAAAGAAAGGAAAGACACAAATTCTTCCTTCTCTCAATCAGATCTTTGCTTTCTATGTCATCTTGGTCTTCATTCAAAACACTTTGTTCTTCTGAATAATAATCCCTTCAGGCTGAATTACTGTCCTTAAGAAGAGCACTGCCTCTAGTCCCTTAGCTGTTAAATAAGCTGAAAGTTAGGTAACCTGGTTTCTTGTCAGTACTTGAGCATAACATGGACAACACTGTCTTTCTGGGACAGATTCTAGCAGACCACCATGACCAAAGGAAGAGAAGAAAAAGAAGAAATGGAGATTGTGAATGAATAATTGCCATGGTGCTGGAAATGGTCAGCCAAAGATCGATGTGAAATTATTTTTCTCTCATCTTTATGCAGGAAAATTCATTTTGCCTACATAGAGTGGAGCAGTTTTGAAGCAGCTTTTCATATGCTATATAAATATGTATGAAAAAAAATGTTTATGACAAGATTGATCCCTTTTTGCATCTTAGTCTTGCAGGAGGCCTCAAAATGGATTTCAAATGCCAATCAAAATATTTATACCTCTAATTGAACTTTTTATAACCTCCCTTAACTAAAGAGGGAGGGAAGATAGCATTTGGAATAAAATACTGGCTCCGATTGCATTGCTGAATATGAACCCTTCCTGCCTCTGCCTCTTACAGTAGTGTCTATACTATACAAAGTTCTCCATGGGTTCTTAAGTTCTTTCACTTTCTCTGGTCTTTGCAGTAGGTAATACTGAGAGAGCGCTCTTTTCTAAGTGCCTTTTTCCCAACTTAGGGCAATGTTATATCTCTTCTCCCTGGGTGTGCTTACATTCTTGTTTTCCAAATTTGTTTCAACTAATTCCCAGAGAGCCTTCAAATGTGCTAACTGCATAGAATATATTACTTTGCCATCTGTTTCAGGAAAGACACTGTTCCCATTGCACTCCTATCCTGTAATTATTTAGACTTTACAGTGAACTCTCCAGACCACAGGTATTTATAGCCTTGTAAGCATGTTTCCTTTTGTTTCAGGAAGAATACACAAGGAAAACTTTTTCTTCAACTTTTGCAATGTTTTTTTTGTTAGCACTCTGATAGAGGTGTTCATGTGATAGTTCAAATTTAATATTAGCTTAGTATTCAGAAACAAACATCACTACTTACATGTTGAGGAAGAACTACATAGAAATCAAACAAGAAATTTGATTTTAGGTCTAGCTCTTGTGATAGAAAAATATTGATCTGGGGTTCAGCCCTTACAAAAAAAAGGGTTAGTAAAAGTCAGCACATTCCCACTACCACCTTCAGAGGAAAGGTCATTCCTGGGATATCTAAACTCATGCTAGACAACCCAAGATTTTGTAAGAAAAATTTGTTGTTTTCAGACAAATACTAAATGAAAACATATCGCTCTGGATAGTCTTACTGATTTTAGTTCACTGGTTCTCAGCAGCAGACTGATTCACTGTTAATGTCTCACCTATTGTTGTGACTATTTCCAACAATTACAGCACAGCAAGATGATGTCCAAAAAAGCCAAAACAAAACAAAAAACCACCAC
>VZTM01005297.1:359149-398444 GCA_013400555.1 Jacana jacana | reverse complement strand
ACGGCATAATTTGAGAAGGCCACAAAGTGTGCCGTTATCTACCTCTTTCATTAACATAATGAAGTCTGTCTGGAGGGAAGGAGGAGGGGAGGGAGAAAGGGTGGGGGGAAGGGGCAGCAGTTACTGTCCTCTCTGGGCCAGCCTAAAAATTCCAGTAAAAAAAGTCCAAGAGTTTCCTTTTGAACACCATGAAGATTTAGGAGTACACACAATATTACCACTGTTTGGATTAACTCAGAACAGTAAACCGAGCATTATGGAGGGGCTTTTTATTGTCTCTTTGTTTAATTTTTGCTGAATCTTCTATAGACTAGTAACCAAGTGAGCAGGTCCTTTTGCATTGCCGTCCGGGGGGGTTCCCTCTTTGTTTGGTGGAACTATAAAACCGTCGCTGCTGCCTCGACCTAGCTGGTAGTAAGTGTGTAGCTGATGGACGTGGTTTCTGGAGCCAAGGTTGGGCATGCTTTTGTAGTAAACATCGTCGGCATCGCCACCGCCACTTTTGGCTGGTGGCGGATCGGTCTGGGTGCTAGTGGTGACACTTTCCGTTATGGGCATGCCAGCCAACGCAGGCATACTGGTGTAGAGAGAATCCCTGTTGGGTGACTGGAGGTCGTCCGTGTGCTCGTTGGTCAGCAAGGGGAAAAAGCTCTCACTGTTGTCTTGCGGGATGCGCCGCCGGCTGTAGAGGTGGGACTGGTGGTTGTCTGCTGAGTATACCCGGGGGGGCAGCAGGGGGGCATCAGACTCCTCATGGATTAGCTCCAGGCCCAGACTTTCCTCATGGGTGAAGGAAGTGGCATCATCCAGCACGATGGCATCATCCTCGCTCCCGCCGCCCACGCTGTTAACGAGTTTGTTCATCAGGTTGCGGCTCTGCTCACTGGAGCGCTCATGGTTGTTCAGGTAGGAAGGGATGTAGTTGGAAGTGAGTTCCTTCAGGATTTTTTTCTCAAGGGCATTCTCGGTATGGTTATACCCGCGGTCAAGGATTTGCACGCAGTTGCTGAGGTACTCGCCGCTGGCGATGCTGTAGCTGTTGCCGTGATTACCATTCAGTGGTAGAGTATCCGTGACACTTGTATCCCTGGCATTGTTCAGAAGCCCCTCTGAAAAACATTACACAAGAGAGGGTGACTTGTACAAACAGGACACTCACGCGGGATGTGTGCACTCAAACCCCCTTCCTACGCTGCCATGGCTGCTGGGGCTCAGCAGTAAGGAGAATGTCTCAGCCAAAATAGGAAGGTGCAGCTCCAGCTAACCATCTTAAGGTCTTCCCACCGAAAGTAATGGAAATCACCTTCAAGTGTATGAGTTGATGTGGCAATAGCTAGCAGGAAGGAATAACCTCTCCTGGCCAGTACCTGCTATAGCTCTTGCACTTTGCTCTATGTATTCCCGGGGGAGCTGAGAAATAGGTGATCCTAGGCTGGTCCAAATTGCCCTGGCTCCAGGTACTTTGGAGGAAGGGGGAAATTTCGCCCAACTGAGGGAAAAGTATCCGCAGCCCAGGTTAATCATTACCTTTGTTTGGGAGTCTGTACTTCCTAGAGGAAAAAAAAATCTGCTCTCCCCTTTTGCTCGGCAGGCTGCCAGGGTAAAGGCATAAGGCCTGAATGGCGGGATTCAGAGATTAGTAAGGCAGACATGCAAAGTGCTTTCTGGCCCAGGCATGTTTTGGAATAAGGCTAATTGACCTACCTCTCCTGGCACAAAGGCGCAACCAAAATTATTTACCATCCGGGTGGGGATATTCTAACATGATCTTGTAAGAGGCAGCTGCCATGGGGTCTTGCAAAGCCTTTAAAAATGGCTCCTATTTCACTTGCAGTGGGTTCAGTGGAAGATGCAGCAAGTACCAATCCTGCTGCAGTATGGTAGGCTCAGGGGAACCTGAGAGGAGTAATGGGGATTCAGGGTGCCCCCCCTGTCTATCTGCCTATTGCATCTCTATAGGTGTTTCAACACTGTCAATGCAAGGGTGGAGCTTGGCTCTTTCCCAACACACTATGGGAGATGGCCAGGAAGTGCTTTGAGAGGAACACTATGACTGGGCAAGGGAGAAGAAGATCAGGCCAAACATTTCTTTAGAACTTCTGCTGCCATGCTTTCTTTTTTGGGATTACTGGAGTAGGAGTGCAGGCATGGGGACACATGAAATAATATCAACCTTTCAGCTAAGGGCTTCAGACATTACCAAAAACTGGCAAGGAACTCCCGGCAAGCTGCGGTAAATTAGAGGAGCCATTAGCTGACAATTTCAGATGAACAGTTGCTCACACCATGCTTAGTACATGGCATGTGTATCGTCTGAAAATAGAAGATTCAATCCATGTCTATGATGGAGTAGTTGCTGTGTGTCAAGGGATGGAAAGCACTGTAGGCTTTCTTCTTGCTTTTGAGTGAAATGCCCCAAATGTGTCAGTCACTTCTTAGGTTTCTGGAGCTTAGAGGGTGCTGCTGTACCTTGGGTTTCCCAACAAACACAGGGGCTATGCCAAAAAGTCAACTAGCCATCACAGACATAGAACAAACCTAATGATTTTCATGGTGGAAGCTCTCCAACCAAGTCACAATGTTTGAGGCAAAATGAAAAGTGAGCATTTTGGGGGAGGACCATATGTAATTGGTGATGGGTATAACAGCATCTGTCCGATGGTCAGGTTAAGTAATATATGCATTGAGATGCTGAGTGCTGCACTTCTGCAGCCAATGCATAGAGCTGGGGTTTGATGGGGATACAAAATGAAAGCACCGCAGGTGAGAACAGAGTGGGGTCTGCAATGAAACACACCGTATAAAAATGCCATGACCTTGCAAATAAAAATGTGAAGTTTAAGAAAAATGATGAGCACAATTAGATGAGAAAATACGTTGGGTAAACAATACCACAAAAATGAGAAATAAAGTATCATCTGATCTCATATGTATATATATATGTACATTTACATATATATATACACACATACATACACACACATACACGTATATATACACATATGTATATTTATATTCTTTTTGATTTCAAAACTGTGAGATGAATTTCCTTTATTAACTACATCATCTATATGTGATGCAATAAAAGTGAACTAAAAAAAATTACATTTGATATGCAATGTTTAGCTTTACTCCCATACTTGTCTCTCTGTAGGGCTCTAAACGACAGCATGAAGAAAAGGAAAGAAAAAACAACAAGTAAGCTTACAGCGACAGTAGGAGAAATATGAGTAAAAAGCAAGTTGATGATATGCAGAAAAGAGAGTTAACGGAAATAATTTCCACTGCCCAGAATACATGAATTTGTTACATGGTTTATTTCAGGTTAAAAATATTGACATTTTTGACATAAAAATTATTTTATGCACAATATTATAGACCACATTTTTATTAAAAAAATATCACATTCAAAATGTTTTCCAATGCCATTATAAAAAGTTCAGTGTGCAATACAAATTAAGAAATAATGCCTGGAACTTTAAGTCTAAAGCTGGTAATGGTCATACTTGAAAAGACAAGCACTGTCAACACCAATTCCGAAGTCTTAAAATGAATGGCTTTACTTACTGTTAGCTATAATAACCCGTGGCAGTTGAAACCAAAATCCATTTCCTTACTAAAAATGTTTTGCCGTCCATCTTTTGCAACAGTGCTTTGTAGGAGTATGACTTTGCCCGTCACAGGGCTGCTGGCATTTTACAAACTTTGGAAAGTCTGCTCTTTTTTTTAAACTCAACTCATGGGAAACTACATGGACGTTGCAAAAAAAAAAAATAAAAAAAAAAAATAAAGGAACAGTAGTTCAAATAATGACATCACTAAATGAAGCTATTGAGAAGAAAGGGTTAAAACAAGAAGAGCCAGAGATGAAAATGAAGAGCCAGTGATAACTCTCAGCTTCCCACTGTAACACACTGAAGTTTAACCAGAGTTCATTAATGGAACTGCCGCCTTCTCTTAAAATTAGCTCTTAGGAAGCAGTTAAGGCATTTCGAGAAAATGCTATGTCCTTGAGACTGAGCCAGCATAAGTTGATCAGCTGCCAATAGTGACGAGCTCTTGCCATGTGCTGTAGCGTGGCAGACCCCTCACCTACCATCTCCTCCTTCCTCTTCTCTGTGTCCCATCAAGGAATCACTTTTGCCACTGGGAAACGGGACTTCTGACCTTTAGGGTCTGATTTCCTGCCCCTTCTCAAGAGCGTTTTTAATGTTGCAAGCCCCTGATGAGTCTCTACCACAGCTGGGGTAGCTTGGGCTTGAGCAGAGAAGGTATTTTAAAACACAACTGGACAGGGGAAAGGAAGGAGTAGACTGGATCAAGCCCCAGGTTTTTTACAGTGTTCTGTCCATGGCAATGGCTAGCACTAGAAGTTGTAGATAAAGGTACCAAAAAAAAATGATTGTGGAATGAATTAGTTGGGTGACATTTGGTAGCAACGTCAATCCTAGCCAAGGCATACCTGGAAATGGTGGCAGCGTCTACTTTTACAAGGCACATCACTTTTGTGTGCCTGTTGGTGCAGCATTCTGAAACCCCAAAGATCTGCTAAGGCCATTAGGCCTGGTTGGTTTTGCTAACCTTAATTTCTGCTGTGGGATGTCCTAATATTCACAGTTTGTGATTGTGCAGAGTGAATAACCAGTTTCAAAAGCATAGCTCTAGCAGTTGTATGGTCATTAATCAACTTGCAGCCTCCTGGAAAGAATGAGTTGGGTTCTGCTCCCTCTGAAGTCAATGGCAAAGCTTCAGAGGCTTTAATGAGATTGGTACATTGGTACTGGTCTTGGTCACTTTCTTCATCTCCCATGGATGAATACTGGGTAGGTTTCTCTATTATCCATAAGGCTCTGTTGTTAGACAGAGATAGCACTTGCAAATCAATTATACTGGTTTTGTAGAATAAAATACTGTTAGCTCAGGTAACTAAATAAAATACCCTTAGCTCAGTCTTAAAAATTAGAAGAACACAAGATTATTAAACCGCATGTAAAAGCTTTTTGTCAAATTTCTGCCCAAATCATTTGGGTTTAGTTGAGGCATCCAGACTTGAACACCAGGACTTCTCTTATCCAAATGCTGACCCAGCATTACCTGCTTCCCCTTGATTTAAAAGTCCCCCAAACCTCAATGTTAGCATGAAAAAAACTACAGAACATCAAAGCTTATTTTGAAATTTGTGATACACTGAAGTTCTTAAAATCCAGAGCATTTAATATTTAACAGTTCTTTTAAAAAGTATTCATGGAAGCAAATTTATTGCACAAAGTTAGCATAGTTTAGGAAATTAATGAACAACAAAAAGGTCAAACACATACGCTTTCCATGTGATTTGAATTAAAATACCCTAGTGACAGAGTTCAGTATCTATTTCTATCATAAACAATATGTTGCCATATAGCACAAAGGGGGGTTCCTGCTTGCATTATAACCATCGTTATTTTCCCTTCCTCAGAGATCCTTTATTGGAAAGGGATGTTTTCACTGGGAGTGGAGAGCTGACAGAGTGCTGACATACTCGTACTTGAACGCAGTGTTACTCTGTAATGATTCAGCCACCTTGCAAGCAAGTAAAAAAAAAATAAATCCCATGGAAGTGTCAAAGCAGGACAGAGCCACCAACAGATAGGAGCTGGCAGAGCTACACACTCCCCAGCTCCTCCTCAGGTCCTCCTTAAACACATCATCTGCCCCTCCCTCACAGAAGCATCAGGATATCAGCTTACAAATATGATCCCTTCCCACATCCAGAGCGGAGACAAATACATAAATGACAAAAGACTGTTTTAAACCCCCCTAAGGTATAACTGACTCTACCTGTTCATCTTCCGCTGCTGAAAGGAGGATACGCAAGAGCTTCTAGTTTCCCTACACTTTTTTTTTTTTTTTTAAATCTTTCTAATAGCATATCTAAAATGTGTTAATGCAAACGGCAAAACATTTCTTACAGTACCTAAGATCTACTCTTTGGAGCTGACCTATGTTCCTCTCCTCAACCGTCATTTTTCTTAGAGCTCAAGGGCAGTTTGGCTTTATTTTGCATTTTTTTTTCCTGTACAAGCTGGTGCGTTGCTGACCACATTTCTCTATGCCATTTCAAATGAGACCAGCTTTGGTGGCAAAGGCTATTTTAGCTTCACTTACCTTCAAAGGTGTTCCTGTTTCTGAAATTAATGGTTTAACTAGGAAACGTTCTGACAACAAAGAGAGGAATGGACTTGTCCAACAAAATACACACACACAAGACCAAAACAACACAAAACAGAGGAGATTGAAAAAAAAAAAATCAAAATCAAAATCACAATGAATGCTTTGAGTAGAACTGATGAGGGTCTCTCAAAGTGAATTTGATTGCTCATGGAAAAAAGCCTCCGTAAAATGGAAAGATGCATTGAAATGAAAGGAAGAGGAGGGGATTTTTTTTTTTGTGCCCAGTTCCAAAAAAACAAAGTGTGTGTGCATGGGGAGAAAAAAAAAGAAGAAGAAAAAAAAAGCAATGGGCCAAAATAAGCCACAGAAAATGGAATTCTCACTAGAAAAATTAGAGAGAAACTCCAGCACACCTTGTGCGTTGTACATGCTGACAGAAGGGTTGTTATAGACCGCCGATTCCCCGAGCAATGTATTATAAGGGTTGTTAGTGCCATGAGGACGAAGCAGAGCATTGGTTATAAGATGATTAGCCATGGCTCCTGGAGCAGCCCAGTAGAAAGACAGAGAAAAAAAAAACAACAAAAAAGGTCAATCAGGCAAATGTGGTATTAAAAAAAAGGGAAAAAGAACATTCAGAATGACAACAGTTGAAATAGTCCTGATTACAAGCAGCCAGCTAATTAGACTCAGAAAACTGTATGCCACTAAAGCAGAACAGATGTTACTGACGATGCACAAATCCAAACCAATGCAAAAGAAAATGTACCAGAAAGCGGATAAGCTACATTTATGGTGGTTCCCCAATTGCTCAGAGTGTAAGCAAGGCTATGCCCACATGCTTGCTACAAAGAAAGATGGCAGCCTACACAATGTTGGAGGAAAAACTCTCTGGAAAGTGCCAAATGAGTAAAAAAAAATAATTATATTGACTAACAAGAAAACAGCACATTCATCTCCCACTATGGGATAGGATCTCTTTTACTGGTCCTCCGCAACACATTTAAAGTCAAAGAAGCAGAATTAAAAAGAAAGGATGGAGAATACAGCCTCACGGCACTTATCAGAGAGCAGCTGTTTCTCGTGTCTAAGAGGGTGAAGTTCACTTCAGCTACTGCTCTGGTACCTCTGTCAAACACATCCACAACCACTGGAATCCACCCTTGAAGGCGAGAGCACCATGGGTCCATCAGGCATTTCTATCAGGACTGAGGACGGCCACGGAAATGCACACGTCAAGTCTCTCCATTTGCCCCGCAAACACTTTGTTTCCCTATTCCCAGACCTCTTTGCTGTTGTTTCCAAGCTCTTAGCCAGTACACGTCCTCCCGTTTTGGTCTATTCCTTGAAGTCAACAGCCTCTGTACTTGTGCTTTCAGGATCATCAGGCTTGGCAAGTGGCTGCCAAGACCTATCTTGATTCCTATTGTAGGCATCAACCCATGAGGCAAAGCCTTTTCCCACCTTTTAATTGACCTACAGGACCAAAAACTCCATTAAGCCCTTGCTCCGAATTTCCTCTGGGATCCAAAGAGATGACCAACTCAAAAACTTGCCCCCAGAGCCATTCCTACTGTCATCAGTAGACACCTAGAGCAGGAATGCTCAAGGACACTCCATGGTTTTTACCTCAAGGGCTAAACTGTTAAGACAAACCTTTCCACCAGGAAAGTTTTTGGTGGGGTAGTTAGAGTTAGTCAGGACAGGGCTGTCACCTCTGACAGCTCAAGTCATCTGACTGGTCACTTGGTCAGCTGTCACCAACATCTGATAGCACCAACCCAACGAAGTGACCGAAAAGCTAATCCCCAAACCCAGCAATCCTGTCAGGGATGCTTTCATCAATGGTTGGGGCGTGGAGACCCCATCTGCTTCTTTTAGAGGTGGAGAAGGCCCTGTGGGGCATGGCAGAGGCAGTCTTTGTGAGGTATATATGGTACTAAGTACAATCTCTTCTCTACAACTGATTACCTCATTTTTTTATCCTATCTTTTTTNTTTTTTTTTTTTTGGATGGAGTTGCTGAGGATATATAAACCCCAAGGGCCTCTGCCTGGTACAAATCCCTTTAGCAGCAAGCTCTCTGAAAGCTCACTCCTACTAATAATTTTTAAACAAGCAAAAACTGGCCAAACCTAAGGCTAGGTAGAGCCCACAGAACTGCCTCCTGCGGTGCTTGTACGCTGGCCTGGCTCCATTTCCCAGGACAGCGTTTCTCTGTGTCTGTGCAGGTAGAGGAGAGGGTAAACTGCTCTCCTGCCTCTCCCTCATCCTCCCCCAGCCCTTCTCATCTCTACGTGTATGGCATTAGCAGATCACTTAATTGGCCTTTAGAGCACAGGACAAAGTAGAAGGTGGCGCTGTATGGGGGCTGCATGCCAGGGAGGCTCCTTGACACATGCGGCTGGAAAAAAAAGACTTGTTTTCTCTCACCTGATATTTTTGGCTATGCTGATGGAAAGCAAGATGAGCTGCTGTGTTTGGAAATAAGGAAACAAAGCTGTCTCCTGTAAGAAAACATTATATGAACGCTTAACTAAGCAACCTTGAATGTAACTAGTATGTAAATGAGTTAATTCTTTCCGGTATTGTATTTTTCATCAATCTTGGATGAGAGACTGTAGACACCACTTCTCTTCTTGCACTAGTTTTATACCAGAGTACTAAGTTCATTAAAAGTTTTTCTGCTTTCATCCCACTTTTAATCTAGCTGGCCAATAAAAGATTCAAAAAGAGAGTTACTTTTATACAGTTAATGGCAATGTCCAGAGTTAATGCCAGCCATAAATTCTGAAGTGATATAATCCTCCCATTTGAGATTTTACCCAATCTTCAACACAACCCCTACGAGCTTTGACATGGAGAAGAATATATCCGCCATGTGATTTTGAATGCTTTAGCTTTAGGTGTCTTTAAATGGCAACTGCCAGAAAAAGCATCCACTCAAAATATCCCCAGTCAGATCTTGTCCAGCAATCCCTAGCAGGTGGGAACAAGCTGATCCTGCCACAGCTGGGTAGGTCAAGATGTTTCGCATGGCCAATGCTCTCTCCTTGTGACAAGAGATGAGAAGGGACCAGTCTGTGTCAGCATTTAATGCTTTACTTGCCTACATTTGCCAGGCTCTGAAGTGAGCTAAATTCACACAAACCTGGCTTTTTCAGGCTGTTATAAACTATGTAGTTTCTGGCAACTTTTAATGCAGATACATGATTCTGACTACAAACTTGGGATAAAGTTGAAAATCAGAGTAAGTCATTTTTTGCTCCCTCGGGTGCGTAAAAGAGAGGGCTTAGTACAACAAAACAGCCACCCATTCCTGCATGAAGCTACTATGGTTATGAAGATAAGAGAGCTGGAGTACCTCTCCTATGAAGACAAGCTGAGAGACCTGGGGTTGTTCAGCCTGGAGAAGGCTCTAGGGAGACCTTATTGCAGCCTTCAAGTATCTGAAGGGAGCCTACAGGAGAGCTGGAGAGGGACTCTTTGTCAGGGAGCGTAGTGATAGGACAAAGGGTAACGGCTTTAAATTGGAAGAGGGGAGATTTAGATTAGATACTTGAAAGAAATTCTTTACTGTGAGGGTGGTGAGACACTGGAATAGGTTGCCCAGTTGTGAATGCTCCACCCCTGGAAGTGTTTAAGACTAAGCTGGATGGGTCTTTGAGTAACCTGGTCTAGTGGGAGGTGTCCCTGCCCATGGCAGTGAGGAGGTTGGAATTCAATGATCTTTAAGGTCCCTTCCAACTCTAATGATTCTATGATTCTACTAAGCAAAAATACTTCATCTTCTGCCTTCCTCTTCCTTTATTGCTGAGGGCATTAAGATTTTTTTAATTTACTAATCAAAATGCCAGTTTTGATGGCAGTGTTGAGTAATTTTCCTAATGCAAATCCAAAACAAACCAACTGCTGACATGTTTAGCTGCCTTTTAATACTGTCAGAAACCAAACCGGGCCCTAAGCACTATAGAGCAGGTTCCCATTATGGCAGACTGGCCATGGCAAACTTCACAATCTCTGTGGGTCACAGTAAATATAACCTTTGGTATCTTAAAAACAAAATGATACGTACCTTGTATTCATTAATTTGGACTCTTGTTAATCCATAACTGCTTTAGAGCTGCAACATTCCCAGCCTCAAGATGCTAAGAGATAAGGACTCCAACCAGCCTACAGTTAAAGTTTTAGCTAAAACTATAGCACATCAAACAAATCTCTATTATTAGGTTTTTCCTCCCCAGGAGGGAGAAAGAAAAAGGGAGCATCAGCCATACTTGTAAGTGTAATCCTGCCTTTTTCATAACCATTTATCATTGCTATAGCAGCCTCTGGGGATATCAGGAAGAGTGGAGTGGAAGGTTTGCAGAAGGGGCATAAGAAGAAGGATCAGGTAAACTACCAAACTATGACCCTATATGCATGAAAATGGCCTCGGTAATAAACAGCCAACAAAACTCCAGTAAATCAAGCACAGGATCAAAGCAGCATGCTCTCCCAAAACATCAGGAGAGAAAGCAGAGGCTTATATCGCTGCCCTGAGTGCGGGTGCAGAGCAAAGGCTGGGTGCAAGTATTTTGCCTAGTCAATGTGTAATAAAGGTCAATGTGTGTCCAGGGCCTCAAAAAGCAGAAAGAGCAGGGTTGCAGGTGCCCATCAACTGTTCTGAATCTCCTGCGTGGCAGAGCACTCTTGGGACATGGCCCTCGGCAGCTGTCTGGCTTGGTGTTGGCAACGTGCCTAATATCCTTAGCAAGCAGCAGTTATTCATTGATTACTTTTATTTACTCACATCTGGATCCCTATCTCTCACCCTCTGTGGTGTGATGCTGATTTCTCCCCGTAACTCCCACTGTGTCATCCTTGCTTTCCTACATTCAACAATAACATTCCCTATCCAAATCCCTCCTTTGTCATCACCCAAACCACCTAAGGACAGCCACCACTCTTTATCTGCTTTAGTTAGGTGACTGACTTCAACTTTGCTGCATTGAAACACTTTTGGTTCCACTAGTCACAGACACTATACTGAAAGCAAATACACCCTGTTTCAAAACCACTATCATGCTGTGTGTACTTGAGGGAGCATGAATTGGGGTTAGAAAAAAGATGGGGATAGGGAGATTTCCTTCATCACCCAGGTTCACCTGGGCATCTCCTTGTTCATCACAATGAGATCATCACAACCCACAGACATATTTAACAGCAGAACTCACAGTCCTACAAAAACATTCCCTACAACCATGTAGATATAACTCCTGTCCCACGTCTCCTTGTTTCCACTGATATTCAACACAAGATTAATGTCCAGTGTAAAACACAGCTACCAGGCTAGCTTCGATATCCAAAATAACATTCAAATTCAGGTTTCTGGCATTGCCAGTGCTCAGTTCAAGGTTTCCTGATGCTGTTATTTCCTCAAGCAAAGGATTTACAGACTGTGATCAGAAGGAGAAAGGGACGATGCTCTTTGCAGAAGGCAAGTATTAGCTGGGTAACATGCAGATGCTCTTGTCCCTTTCACAGCATTGGAGATCCTTGTGATCCAAGTACCAAAGTGCCAAAGGTTGAAAAGGCTATGAGAAGGCATGGCATGTGCTCAGGGTGCAGGGGAAGATCTGCAGGGCCGTGCTTTTGACTTATGAACTGAGAAAATCTGATAGGGAAATGAACCAGGACAAAGAAAATGAAAATCCAACAATTTCTACCATTGCTGTAACCACACACAGGATTCAGATGGCTACAGTTAGCTATTTTGTGTGCCTATGAAAGTATCTATTATTGTAATGCCAGTATCGAACCAAGTGGTACCTTTATCTTTCCTTTCTAAGATAGAAATTGATGTCCTTGATGCAGGACAACCCTGAATGTAGAAATGATTTCTTGGAAGAGTTTGGTGTTGTTGCTGTAAGGCAAAACTGCACCTTGCTAAACACAATTATGATTTATCCACTCACTGTAAGTAAAGGGTGAAAATTACAATGACAAGGACATGCTGCCAGACTCTAGATCGCATCATTCAGGAAAAATAAAATAAAATAAAATAAAATTTATTGTGGGAAGTTGGCTAACAAAGCCAAATACAGGTGTTTAGGTTAACTTGAATCATCCTCATGGTCTACCAAGCAGGAAAGATCCAACTGCTTTTCCAGACTTTCTGAAAAATAATGTTCGGTGTGGCTCTACCAGGCTGAAACTCCTTTAGCAGCACTGCTTTCACTAGGATCATCTGTTCACATAGGTAACAACACCCCTGAGTATCATCTTTAGCTTTGGGTCTTTTCAATCACATGCCAAAATCAGCTCTGTCCTTGCTATGTGCATTTAAGCAGAGTGGAAACTCACGGGATAGGGAGATTTCCTCCATCACCCAGCAGACATGCCAGAAGTGCAGTTTTGTTGATAAAGGAGACCAGTTATGAAATTCCATCAGACAAACTAGTGAATCAGCTGAATGCTTCAAGAATGTCCATACAAAATTCAGTATTTTCCAAGTGAAATGCTCCAGTTTTTGTTCCAAGACTGGATTGTGTGAAAGCTGACTTTGACTTTTTTGTATGATGTCATCTTTTCATTAGTTGAAACAAACAAACAATCAAACAAAAAAGCTTAGAGAAAAGTACATCTAAGGCACAACAAAATGTATCTTTGCTTCTGACCCATCAGTCCCAAAATACACTTTTTCTTGAGCTTTTGTTTGCTTTGTTTCCATAAGAAACAGTGGCAAAAGCATGTACTGCTGTGTTTTCGGTCAACCTTAATTTTTCTGTTTTCTCCCCATTTTGCCAACCATGCAGCCCCCTTCCAGCAGGGCTAGTGCATGGTATTGTACTCCTACCCACTCTGCCTCCTGAAGCACCCAACTTATCTTACTATTCACAACCACCGTAAATCAAGTCCTTCAACTTCTCACACTTCATATACTTTGCTTCAGACTACCTTACGGAGACAAGCAATGGCCAGAGAGCACATGGACCCTTCCCTGAAGGTATGACAGTTCCTGAGGTATCAGGAAGCACAGTTTAGCCCTGACACCAAAGACAGGGTGAGAAATTAATCCTCTCCTATGTGTCCATTATAAAAATCCAACCATAACATATGCTGCCTTACCCTAACCTCATAAACTCATTTCCTTAGCTTGAGTATTACTGAAACAGCCTCTCTTCGCTGATTTCCATTTGTGAATTCTGGCTGGTTTTGTACATCCCTTAGCATTAACTTACTTATTCCACTTTACTCCCAGGGAAAGAAAATACATTCAAAGTAGGTTTGCAGGAGTCAAGGTTCTAGTCTTTGTGATTTTCCTTACCAGCATTCAGTAGTGTCCTATTTCTGTGTTACAGGCAGAGTTTTCAAGTATTTAAAGAATCCTGGTCTTCCACAGGCTCACTTGCAATGTATGCCAATGATTAATGCAATTATGAAAAGTGAAATCACACATATTTGATGGAGGACAACAGGTATTTTCTGCATTTTTCCTGGTTCCCTCCCTCTGATGTTTAGATTTATCAAGCTGTGTTCATATAATAGCCAACAGGATTCAGTTAATAAACTTCAATAAACCTCCCTATTAAATTTCTCTCAAATAGGTTTGTTGTCACTTGCAGCATCTAATCTATTCATTGAGAAGCTATTAATACTGACTGCAGCGAAATGGAGTTTCAGCAAATGAGGTTGTTAAGCTCTGGGCCATCTTCTGCCAAATGAAACATTCTGTGCTTTTATGAAGAGAGAGGGGAGGGAAAGTATTTCTTTGCCCCTTTTCTTCTTTCTTTCTTCTGTAATGATTTTAGATGACAAACCTTCACTGGATTATAATCTACAGGCCATGTTTGAAACACACAGGTAGTCTACATCATTATAAATATTTGCCCACTCACTGGTTCCTTTTGAACTGCCTGGAGCAGAAACAGTGTCTCAGAATGTGGTATTTCTTTTTACCACCGCTACCCCTTTCAAAGGTTTATACCTCATTGTACCTCAACTGTAGAAACATGCATTGTTCCTTATTATTACTGCTTATGCTTATTTCTCACTGTACCCGAACTCATACCCAAGACATGTGGAGAGCCCTGCCTGAGGTGGAAATTGGACCATACTTATGGCTGCTTATATAGATTCCTTCCTCCTTCACAGTCATCATATTAAGATTGCACTGCAGCAACACTCTGCTGGATCTAATACTCCCCAAAGCCTGCTCTGATTTCAGAAATTGCCTTGCCTTTACTTTTTCTCTTTAAGTCTGATCCACCTAATGACTAAACTTCCAATTATATGGCTGTCAATCCTGAAATGAAAGCCAGTTCATAGTATCTCCCAAAGGAAGAATGTCACGTCACTCACTGAAATCACTGCAACAAATCTTAGCTAACTCAGTCCCAAGCAGCAGAGTGGCAAAATAAACCAGAAGACAATTGACAGTGGGATTCATTTTGCATGTAGGCAGAAATAGGAGTTAAATTCCCTAAGTTTTGGTCCTCAATGCAGAAAATCATAGTTTTTCTAGCAAAAAATGTACAGCTGATAGAAAATAAAAAGAAGAAAAAAGGAAAAAAATCAGCAGAGGCAATTTGCTAGTCCAAAAGGATGCTAAGTTTCCCTTACAAAAAAGAAAATACTACTCTGCTGTCATCTACCTGGAGTTTCTCTCTACTTCATATGTGATTATTGGGATGGGTCATGTTCAGGCCAGACACTGACATTTAGCCAAACCAACAGTCGCTTAACAGGGTTATAGAGATTTATGGCTTGCAAACAGCAATCCCACCTGGTTGATTTGGTGCAACTGTGTGTGGACTACTCTCTCCAAATACAGCCTCCATTTGGGTGATGGGCCTCAGGCAGGAGTATCCATGGGGCCAGGGGAGGATGTGTGCAGTCTGTAGCAGTTACAGCAGGGAATAGAAGAAGCAGAAGGGAATGGGGGATGAAACCAAAGAGCTTCATCAGGAAAATGCCAGTGGTGGTGAGATGGGGAGGTAATGCAACAGACTCCTGTGCCAGATAAAATGGAAGCTTCAAAGTCCTGATATAAATTGATCATGCTATTTCTTTTGCAGGCTCTCCTCGGTGTTGTGAGCACTGCTACAAGCATCCATTGTGCACGGACAGTGAGCACTCTTGAATACCAGTCCTCCTGGTGAAGAGCAGAAGCTGCAGCACTCAAGAAACTGTGGCTGGACAAGATGCTATAAAACAGTCTGCAGGCTTGCTCTGGATTAGAAGACAGATGCCACCAGGAACTCTCACCTTGCTCCTTGCCCCTTGATTTCCACCAAACAGCCAGGGGATACTTACACACCTCTGAAAACCATTACCCCCTTCTCAAGTGGCAGCTTGGACCAAAACAGGAACAGAAGCTGAACTTCTAATGGTACTACAGAGGCTAGAGAAGAGTAGCATTGCTGTTGCTGTTTGTGGGTAAACCAGAGACCTCCAGGCTCCAAAACTGATTAATTCCTTGAAATAAAGACTAAATTTCCCAGGACTGAGGGCTTTGCTAGTCCTCAGGTTAATGCAGCACTTTGCCCCTGCTGACTCAGTAATGGAGAGCAATGAAAGTGCTAGGCACTGACATGTCTTAGCACTCTGCAGAAAGGATAGGTTCTGGGGGAAAGTGCTGTGCCTTAGATTTAAAGCAAAGATGATGACAAAATGAGATTTGCATATTGTCAGATGTTGGTATCTGAATGATCAGAGAAGCTGCTGCCCCTTACTAGGGCCATTCTGGGCTCAGCTTTGAAAAATCCTCTGCATTTGCCTCCAGAAAACCCTGATCAACACTGAAAATGGAGCACAAAGCATTTAAGGTATCTCCAGGTTGAGACTGAGACACACATCTTGCTCCACACCACGCCCCGAGTCTCGCCGTGATGGTACTCACAAGAGAAAAGTGTCTGCAGAAGACAGACACTTTCCTTCAGTCCAATTATTTTTGAACTGGTTAGTGCTCAGAAAAAAAGTAGAATGTAAAGTATTTTTACACCCAGGAATATTTCAGTAAGTTTCCTCTAGGCATCTGCAGATTCATTCATAAACAAGCAAAGCAAACGCAGGCACCTTTGACACCCTGCGATTCTGTTGCGCTGAACTTGCCTGCATCAGTATGACAACAGGAACAAGAATAAAATTTTTAAAAGAGTGATCTAGAAAACTTGAAAACATGTTTAAAAATTGCAGTGGACATCACTAACTCGGACAGTCAACTTGTGTGTTCATACAGCCACAACCTGCTTATTTGAAATGCAAAAATCCCCACACCATAAATCCATCTCTCTGAAAGACATGACATTAAAACTGACTGACTTCACAGGCAAAACTGGGGCACTGTTTGCTGCCAACTGTAAAAAGAAAACAAATGAAAACAGAGAAAGTATTTATTCTCTAATATCTTTAAGCTACAAGAAGAGACATAGGTATTACTCAGAGCAGGTAACAAGCATTTAGACAGACTGTGATAGATCAGTTGATGATGACCTCTGAATATCCTATCAAGATGAGTAGAGAGAGGCATTTCCACCTCACCCAGAGCTCGGCTGCTTGCTATCTGTTTTATATGCAACATGAATTCAGCAGAAATCTGACTGTCACACTGGTCACATCAATCCATCAAGGAGTGAACAAGCATCTTGAGAAAGACTGATGCATGACAACAGTAGCGCTTCCATGATCCAAACTTCCACCTCCTCTCCACTTTATCTACACACTGGCAGAAAAGACTTAGCATCACAAATGGGCTACAATGAGCAGCAATTGATCTTTGAAGTGTACCAAGGAGGGGGTTTGAGATTCCTGGGGGAGCCTTGTCTTGATTTTTCCTTTTTCCATTTTTGCTCATTCCTTTTCTTTCCTTTTTCCCCTTCCTCTGCTTGTCTTTTCTTTTAATTACACCAAAGTCCACCCTGTTTTCACTACTGTATTTCCAAGTTATGTCCAGACCATGACACCCACCAATTCTGCAGACAACTAATGCATTTTCATCTCACACCACTGAGCCACTTTTGGCAGCCCCTATCTCTGAGCAGAAAGGGAAGATTCAAGGAGAGCAACCCAAACTTGACTCACTGCAGTGTCCCAGCACTAACCCACAGCTCCTGTCTTCTGGACTGACAGTCTCCTACCAAAGGAAGAATTTCACCTTCTACCATGTTTTCTAAATAACTGCTTCCTAAAAATGCAGGATAATACGACCACCTGAAGATAATTTAAAACTTCGTTCATCCTCCCTGCAACACACACAGTTGTCCCTGCTGAGTTATCAGTACAGATATGATTTCAGCCTAGAAATCATAGTTTAATTATATTTTGGGGGGAGGAGGAGGAGGAAATTTGATGGGAGATTTCATTTAGGAAACAATCAGGTCTCGGTTGGGTTAGAAATCAGGATATTAATGTTCTTCATTTTAATTTTCCTCTCTGACTCAGATTCCCACTGTTTGAATTTGAGCTCAATTTGTTCAGTTCATTATGAAGAAATCCACATGAATTTGACATTAAACTGATTATCTCTGAAAACAGTAGCAATAATTTCCCTTTTTCCTGTGTACGTTTCAGATTAAGTCTTTGTGGTTGATATAAAAACGCAGGGGAGAAATAATAAAGCAGAGGGAAATCCAGTATTTATTCTGAAGTGCTACTTAGAAGCTGAGACATGCAACAACACTTACGCATTTGGAAACAAAAAGCAAGGGGCAGGGACAAACAATACCCTCATTTTTATTTCCCACTTCAGCCCATTTGCGTGGGAACGAACAGGGAGTGAATATGGCCTTTGTAGCCAGGAATACTATCTGGTATGCCAGTACTGGGTCTTAGGGCTTTGTGATGACTGTATGATGGGGTTTGCTGGCAAGGGCATGCTCCCTCATGAATGGACCCTTAGGGCCACAAGGACAAATTCACAGTTAAGACTCACCATCCTGCAAGTAAGAGCTGCCCGAGGTCCTGGGCTCCAATCCTCCACCAGCTGTCAGGGTTCCAATGACCCTGCTAGGCCTTAGTGGTTCCAGTGAGACCCACCAGGAACCCACACCCCCAGCTCAGTCCTGGGCACCCAGTCCTTGCCTACTGACTGTAGCTTTGACCTGGTCTGTAGCCTGGTTTCCAGCCCTGTCTCTGCCAACATCTCCCGCTGCTCTTGGCTAGACTTGGTTCATTCTCTCAGCTTGTCGAGGGCTGTAGATGGACCCTGCTATCAGCACCCAGCTCTGCCTGCTGACTTAATCCTCTGTGGCTTGTCAGTGTACATGTCAGTGAGGTCATGGCTTGTGCTTCACTGCCCCTCAGCTCCCAGCTCTTCTCTCTCAGGAAATAGCTCTGCTCTTACAGCTCCCTAATGTTTCTTGTCTTTTGGACAAGTGGAGCAGAAAACAATAAATTCTTCCAGGAGATCTCCATGGATGATGGCAATGGGGACAATGTGCAGTGCTTTGAGTGAGGAGACATATGCATATAGCCAAGAGACAAGATGTGCATATATGACTGTTTGTACAAGAATAAACTGGAATTAACTATAAAACTTGTTATCTAGTTTTTAAGCCAAGACTCAGAGCATTATATTGTGGTTACAGCACTTGACGCAACACAACAGACTTCTGGAGTAGTTTCTATTTTCAAAGAAATCTGGTGGCTTTACCCCTAGCCCATTTATTTCCCCAGAGAGGGAAAAACCATTAAGATACAGGAAGCGTTTGCCATGAATGAAGATACAGTTCCTCTTATCTGCTAACTTGAATGGATCTACATAGCTCATCAGTGCATTTTCCTATAACAAAGCACTGCTTCATACCAGTAACAAACTCTTTTCTGTCTCTGCTGCTCTCAAGCCTCACCAAAACAAGGAACGCTCCTTTCTTAAACAGATAATTTCCATTTTTCTTCTGAGAAAAAAAAAAATCACCCCCTCCAACTTAAAAACCTGAAGGGTAACAAAGTACCCTTCATGATGATTTTTTTTCTCTTCCAGTTGTCTGATATCCAAAGGGAAACAGTAATTACTGTATCACCTCTCATATAAGGCATGGATAAAAATAGGCTGGAGTTGCATTGCTGTTTTGTGCTATGACTGCTTGTTTGCAAAGCTGTCTAAGTTATCCAAGTGGTTTTTGACAGTAACACTCTGAAAGCACAAACAGACCTGTCCCTCACACTCCTGAGGTGGCCACTTGGATGTGCCCAAAGCCCAAGTCCTTACTGCACCATCAACCCAGCACTGCTTGTGCTTACAGTGGTTCCCTGTAATCTGCTCCTCTTACCATCAGCACCACGCTGACAGACATCTCCTTTTCCTTTGCTGGCTCCATCTGCAGGTACAGCATACATCCGTGATTAGATTACCAAAGCACAAGTCCAGCAGAATTGTAGTAACAGTAATGCTGCTAATTGTTTTTAATCTCTAGCTCTTTTTAAAAACTGTCCTTAGCCCAAGTACCAAAAAAATTGCTGTTACAACCAAGCAGTCATCTGTTCCACTTTCTCCTCATGAACATAACACAAAGGAAAACTGTCTGTTGCTTTCCTTCATACTTTTCAGCCTTCACAATAGTAAGTTTTAGCAAACAGTCCATTCTACATGCATCCCTTTTGCTCTAGTTTTTAAGCATGGCATCCTGTGTCTGTATGTGCCTACCACTTACACCAAACACCCTACAGTCAAAGTGAGACTTTTTTTTTCTATTTACAAGGTAATCAGTTTGATTCAGCTTTTACACCCCTGTAAGTTTTCAGCACTGGGAAAAGAAATGTAGAGCACAGGGTGAATGTGAAATAGATGGCACAAGTATCTGGCCAGACCCACGGTGGGAAAAAGGTTGGGCAAGGTTGCAGAGTGGGAGTGCAAGGGAGCAGGAATTCCACTGGATCCTGAAACAGAGTCCATGAGATGGACTGGTATGCTTTTCATTCAACAGCAGAAGAGGAAATCCATATCCAGTTTCTGTTCCTTTCCTCCTGATTTCAGTGCTATAACAATGCCAAATTCACACCATTACTAAGCCATAACAACCGGTAAGGGAAAAGAATGCTTGAAATATTTTAGACGAATCCGTAATTACACAGATATTCAAGAAATATCTGAAATGGCTGTGTACGTCTTAGGAGTTAAGAGTGAGTATAGTTTTCATTACAGAACACGTTATGTCAGGCAAGTTTGGGATTATGCCTGAAATTCCTGGTATGATAAATCAGAACAAGAAAAATAACATTATGGCAAATTACCCTGTGGAAGGTGAGGTAGTAGAGAAAAGATGATCTGGAGATGAAAAAAGCCATAAGCAGTGTAATATTTGCTAAATCAGAAAAAGACATATTCACACGTCCAAAGGAAGGGTGCACTTAACACAGACATCATATTCCAAACTGATGCCCAGGAGCTTTATAGAGGAAGAATAGAGGATGGGAAGGTATAGTGAGATACTATAGAATCAATAAAGCAGTCTTGCTTGGGATGTTATCAAGCAACAGGGCACTGCAAGTATTTTGAATGCGATCAGGGGGAAAATGGCTTAAAAGAGAATGTACCCCAGTTGGAGAACGTCTCACTGCTTTCTGCTCCCACAACAGAAACAAGAAAACTCAGTGCTTGCCCAGGACACCGAGAACTAGAGTTGGGCCAAGACCTGGAGGATGGGGTAATTCTGAGAAGAAATGACCATTTTCTCCCTGTTTTAGAAAGGGGGCTGCTGTGTGAAGGCACTGTGAGAAATACCAGCTCACAAAGAATGTTATATTTGGGTTAATACAGATACTTTCATGCAAAAGATGTCTAGCCTGGGAGGGCTAGAGAAGACTTCTGAACAGGTATGTGAGCCTATTGTATCAACCTCAGGCAGGGAATGTTACTAACTATACAATTCAAGGCTTGCACTTGACTCCTCTGAGCTTTTTTGCGCACTTGTAAATAAAACATTAATAAAACAGCTCCTTTAAAGTTTGATATATATTAAAATATTAAGAGGAAGACAAGAACTGTGAAATCCACATTGCCCCTCTAGTCTGTTCAGGCTGCAGCTCTCTGGAGAAAATGAAAAAACATCTTATGCTCTATGTAAAATCCTAAGACCATGAACATTTCTTTTCAGCTGGAATAAACAGGATAAGGTATGAAATATCTGGGCCCCATGCAGTTGGGATTATGTTGATGTCAGGTATATTTTCCTAGTAGAACTGGCTACCTGCTACTTTGGAGATGCTAACTCACCCTCAAATGTTTTAACCTCCATTCTGCAGATACTTCTGTCTGCCAGAAAAGAAAAATAAACAACCACCAACAGATATTCTGCCTGCCTGCATGAAAAAGAGGGAGGATGTTCTTGTATAATAGTACAACTTACTCAGTTCACTTAAATGTCCCACCTAAAAGGCTTCCCTTCCAAGCCAGTTATAAGGCTGCTTCTGTAGTTCTAAGATTCAGGTTCTTCAGGTGATTAGTCTCATCTGATGTTACACAAGGGAAATAGCTGGATGAAATCCACTTTGAAGATGCTTCCCCTGGGAGTTTATTTCCCAACTGACCTTTAAATAGCAGACACATCTAGTAACAGACTCTCACCACACTGGGATGAAGATTGCCCACTTGAAACCTCTTCACAGCTTTCCCAATTTATAGTCATACTCCCTTCTTTGCATGGAAAAAAAAGCCTAAATTGAGAAAGGAGAGATGCCTTTCTTCTGTCGATGAGCCCAGAAGATCCTGTTTGCTTAAACATTTCCCTTTGTAGCCTCAGCTGCATTGGGAAGCAAGTCTACTTCTGTGCTAACTAATGAAGCAAACATTTAATGCATACAGTTTGGTTTCCTGCCGAGATGAGCAGGGAAATAGTGGTTCTTGCCGTAACCGTTGTGCAGCAACCAATCCCACTCAAAATTAGCCCCAGAGAAGCCTGTCTGTAGCTCTCCAGTCTTTGATGCAAAGACAGAGAGAGATGTGAAGGCAATGTTCGTGGATAAATCGGACATTTGCAGGAATAGCATCTTATAGCTGCCTTTATTAACGAATCTTCAGTGCAAAGTGAAAATATATCGGCACAAAACCCACCAGAGTGGGTTGAAGGAGAAAATTACATCTCCATGTTAACTACACCTTTTTCCCCTTTGTGCTGATTTGGGTGATCCATCTAATGTTGAGAGCTGAATTGTATACCCCTAGTTCGCCAGCACTCAGTAGTCAATATTACTAACAGCACAGTCAAAATCCTTCAAGACTATCCTCAGACAAAACTCACCCTAGAATCATGGGAATTCCAGGTGAGTAAAAACTGAATAAGAACCAAACTCCCTACTCAATTCTCAGCTGAGCTTTCCAGTCAAACCACTAGGACTGAAATGCCTTTTGATTTTCACTGTCATGAGAGAATATCTGGGCCCAGTAATCTCAATTCCACCTCCTCTTAATTCTAGCATCAACTGGGCAGATAAACAAACCAGAATTTGGTATCTCAAGGTTGCAATTTGGTTGCTCAAGGCTAAGCCATAAAGTAATTGTACTGAAAGAAAAATAAACCATTGTTTTCCTGCAATTCCTTGAAAAAGACTTTTTAAAAAAAAAGCTGTTCAGATTTTTTTTGGTGTATACATTTCTGATAGTCTTCCCTCCACATATGTCTATAAAGCACACATCAGTTAGTTCTTCAAACTAGATATACTAACATCAATGCAGACAATTATGTTCCAAGCTCAGGTTTTTTTTGTTATACCTGTGCTCTGCTGCTCATTTTTGCTTCCACAAAGGTGACAGCATTGCAACATACCCAGGACAATCAGGACTCCTATAATGCTTAACACGGGCTGTACAGTGGATTGTTTTCACCATCAGCAATGAGGCCTGACACCTCAACAGCTTCTGGTACTAGCAGCTTACTGAGGGAAAGGGGAGATTTCTTTTCAACCTCTTTTTTTTTTTTTGCTTTTCCTAACTCCCTTCCAGAAATGACAATTCTTGAACATACATGTGTAAAAATAAAGAAAGAAAAGGAAAAAAGGCAACAACCACAGAACCTCCTCCCAGTTATCACTGTAACATTTCTTGTGTGAGTCCAAAGTGGTTCAAGGTGAGAAGGAGGGGAGAGGAGGGGAAAGGGACAATATATTTCAGACTCCTTAAAGCCATCAAAAGAGTTAGAAATATGAAAAATAGTTTATAATTACCTCTGTTGAGTGAAGCCGAACTGTTTATATCTCCAGTAATAAAGGAAGACTCGGACTGCTTTCGAACTGTGTCATTCCACATCCTACGAATCCGGCTCTGAAGGGGGATTGAACCACAGCAGGTAATGAATTTTTAGCAGCTGCAGATAGGTTTCTTTCTGCCTCACTAAAGATGGCTATTAGCATACCTAGCTCAGGATGAGACTTGTTTCTAGACAGCTGTAAGCAAGGGGTTGCTATTTTGCTATAACCTGCCCTCGTTCATGCCAGACGCTGCCTGCCTAACTTCATAACACAAATGCCTATCTCAAAGAAAAGCATAATTGGATTGCTTACATCTTAATTCAAAAAAAAGGATGGAAATTGTATACAAGAGAAACCCAGACCTGAATGAGCTACAGCTTTACCATCATAGTACTAAATAACAAAAAAATAACTTATATACAGAAGCATGCATGCTTCTCTTACTACCTCAGATGATAGCTTGTGTCTTATTTTTTGTTGAAGAGTAAAAGAAAATTTGATCTATGTCTCAGTGTCCCTGAATGAACAGAAGTTTTCTATAGCTACTATCCATCTTGGGGAATATTGGAGGAAAAAATCTCCCACAAATGAATGACTTCTGTTTCTTTACTGAAAAATCTGTGATGGATTTGCCATCTGTGGTATAGCTTCTGCTGCTGGGGAAACAGTGTACCAAATATGTTTGCCTTCTGTTTTCGTTCTCAAATACACTGTGGAGCATCTATTTCTGTGGCTTTTATGCCACTGTCTCATTCCTCCCCAACTAGACCTCTCTCAAGATAAAAAATTCAGCCAGTTTGTGAGTGGTTCAACCGCAATCCCCATGTGAACGTGACAGGGGAGCCCAGGTGTTCAGGGGAAACTCTTCCTCACCTCACCTCTCAGAGTATGACGGACCTGTCCCATGGCTGTGTGAAGGTGGTGTTAGGTGGTCTGGGGAATAGGGAAGGCTGGTTTCCACTCTGATAGTCCATGTTTTTCCTAACTGCCAAAAATTGAGTGCTTCCCACAGTGGAGTCTTAGCTATGTGAGATCTTCCAGGGTTTATGCAGTCACAGATGAAATGTACTTTGTAGTCTACTCATTAGCTATGTAGTAACGGCATCTGTTAATTATGCATTAGCCCTCTATAAATGGAAGCACAATATGACATGAGGCGCATGCACTTTTAGAGCAATTATTTTTCACCTGTACATTTAATCTACTGTATTTCTCTGACATGATCCATTTTGGATTAATTACTCTGTTTCCTAAGTGTTTTTCAAAGAAAGCTTTCCTCCTTATGGGCTTCTCTATTCAAAAGTTAGGAGTCAGATGCTTTCAACAACTCAGACTGATCTCCATCCTCTATCCATGACCCATATGAGGTTTCTCCTGCCTATGACAGGTCTCAGGCATTTCCATCCTTCTAAGAAAAAGCTTCTGCAGCAAAATGATCTTTCTTCGTACCTTAAACTTCACCTGCCATGAATAGACTGCTGCCATGAGACGCAGTTCAACCTCTAAAGGGCTTGATTTCTTGTGCTGAGACTGCCAAGAGGGAGGGCCAATTAAAGTCAACTCTTCTCGAACAGAGGGCACCTACCCAGTAGCTAAATTACGTAAAACCAAAGGCTTTCAAATCGGTCATTCAAATGTTGCTGAATATAGTGGCTTTTAGACATTATTGATTACTGTGGGATTTGATGGCCTACTGGAGAGAGCTTCTATATTCTATTGTTGTTATTTTCTCTGTATCACATACAGACCACCATAAAAGATGAAGTGGAGCTCTTGGATGACATCTTAGGAACTGCTGAAAATAAACAATAATTTGCTCCAAGACGTAAATCGCAAATTAGGTTTTCCTGGGACGTTATAAACTGTTACTTCTTGCACGTTCTTCATAATTTAACAGTGGAACTGTCATGTATAATTACTTCCATTAGTAATACTGAATAAATTTGTGTTTGATTTCTATTGATTAAGAAGTAAGCTTCTTCTTCATTTTATATGAACTGTTTGTCCATAAATCTGCGACTATACATCCAAATTAGCTTCAAAATCATTACATGCACAAACTACACAAAACCCAAATTTTCAGGTGACCAAATTTTAACAAATCCAGTACCTTCATAAGATTATATGACCCCAATGGATTCCCCTAAAAGGTCTATAAACTAAAGCAAATTGCATGAGGCAAGGAATTGATGAAACCACTGAATGCCAGAAAGCAAGCCCTTTCACTGTGAAGGCTATTGCAATATACTTGCAATCTGTTTTTAACAAGAAAAATACTTGGCTGTTATACCATCATTCCTGTACATGGCAATAGCAGTGACAAGAACCTTCAGCCCATGATTAAAGGACATACTGGGATGTAGCATAGCTGACAAAATCCCCCCAGATCCTGATTCCCATGGAGAGCATGCAGGATAGCTCAGGTGATGATAACCCACCTGCCTCTAGAAGACAAATTTGGACATTTTATTCTCACCACAATTATTCAGAAGGTTCTTGGAGAGGCACTAATTGCAATCACAGCCCCAAGGAAGCTACTGTTTTAAACTCAGGTCCAGGAGGGAGGGAAATCTCTGCAGGTGCACTGGTAAAGAGCCCTAGGGTAGCTTCTTCGGTGCCGAGAGGAGCTTCCCTCCCAGCATAGCTGCAAAGGGTATTGGCATG
Organism: Jacana jacana; assembly: GCA_013400555.1. NCBI lineage: Eukaryota > Metazoa > Chordata > Aves > Charadriiformes > Jacanidae > Jacana > Jacana jacana. The sequence continues at coordinate 372,465 of VZTM01005297.1, read as the reverse complement.
GTGGCACAAAGCATTGGGGTGAGGACAAGAAGTGAGCATTACCTGTGAGCCCGTGGAATATCTTCCAGGTGTTCGTGATCCCGAGGTTTTTCCTGAGCCAATAGAGCTCTCTGTACTTTTCCCACTACAGCAATGAGTGCGCAGGCATTTTCCATACTCTTTACGTACCTAGCCAAGGAAAGAGTAACAGCAGTTAGCTGGCAGCTCCTCCACCGATCAACTGCATTCCAATATCCAACACAGCCCATGATTTTTCCTCAGTGGTTCATTAAAATGATAGCTGTTGTAGTGCATGGGGAAGAAGCCCATTACACCTTGCAGCTGAATGCTCTCGATACATGAGCTCACTATTTATGATGGCGTAAGGGACTGCTTTCATGTAGCAAAGCTACTCATTGACACTAGTTGGTTGTAGCTTCCTCTGAGGCACATCAAAGGAACAGATACACTATTTATTGATAAAAATTAATATCCTCATAGATTTGATATAATCTAGCATATTGGCTCATCAAGGCACTAAAAGTTCTTGCTTCTGGCAAGGGACAAAGAACAAAAATTCCAAACGAAACACGTAAGAGCTATTGATCTTTAATATATTTTTAAAATTATTTCTTGCAAGCAAATTGAAACTCGAGGAAACTGTAGAACCAACAGTCCTAGAGATTATATTCCCAGTGCACAGGTGTGACTGGAGCCTGCTTTCATACAACACTGTACAAGCCAGTCATGTTTTAAATGGACATTGCAGTCAAGCCAGGCTAACTCCTTCCCTGGAGCAAAGCTGTGCCACCTCCCCTGTTTCAGGGGAACTACTCTAACTTGTGCCAAGGCAGGATCTAAGCTCTGTCTGAGCTTTAGGTGTGATATTTTTATGGGCGGTAATACCCAGAAAACAGATGGGATGAGACTTAAAATGTACTGAAAAGCCAAAAGCAGGTCACTTTGCCCATTGATGAAAAAAAGCAGCCCCCAAAAATCCATGCAAGTCAAAAACACCAGTTGAGTTTCCTTGGAGCATAGGGTTAGCTGTGATATTTTGCCAGACTGCCTATGAGCATTTCAAAACCCTGTGAAACAACTGTTTAAAAAGCAAATTACAGCTTTTTCATTAGGCTCTTCCTTAAGCGCTTGAGACAAACATAATACCATGAGTACCCAATATGCTCGAGTGCCTAATCAATCCTTTGCTGAGAGAAAATAATTCAATTGCTTTAATTAGCCACCCACTGCTTGCCCCTCTGCAGCTTTTTGCTGATTTTCTAGTCCATGACAGATAGGAAAGGAAAAGATTTTTTTTTCTCCTCCTCTCAAATAATTCCTCCCTCAGCTCTTGGGTCAGAGGTGCATCCACCCCACAGCAAGGTACCAGCTACATTCTCCTTCCCTTGATGCAGCCATAAATCCCACAGTCATCAGTGATCATTTAAGGGTGTAGACTGGCTTGAGGCAGAAAAGAGAATGGTTCTTCCATGCTCTGATAGCCAAAGAAGCTGCAGTGCTGTGCTGGGATGCCAGGTTAGGGACTGACTCTTTATGAGTTGCACTGGAGGTGAGAGGATCAACCAGTGAGAATGGTGCAGACTGGTTACACCAAGAAACGGGGACCCAGACGTGTTAACATATAAACTCTTCCCTATATTTGTACTGGATAAAGAAACTGTCTTTTGAAACCAAGATATACATGAAAAAATATCAGCAGACATGCACAGAATTGGAAAGTTCTGTACTACTGAATTTCAGTGGATAATGAAATGGTTCTTAAAAATATTTATTACTGATTGTCAGGGGCTGTAAGTTTGATCTACATGTAGATACAGAGATTTTTTTTTTTTTTTTCCCCCAGAGTTTACTTAAGTTACTCCACTGTTCTCTTGCAAATGTTAGTTGGGGCATACTTCAAGATCCACCAAGAAGCACTTACTGTGCTTGCTTTGAGGAAGATTTACAAAAGGCCACATTAGGACCAAGCAATACAAAGGCTAATGAACTGTTGCAGTTCAGTACTTAAAGTGTGGGACACAGCCCCTGCTACATGCCATCCACTCATATATGCTGCTATAGAAAGGGGTGATTTCCTGCAGGGGCTGCAAATGAGGATATAAAGCTCGATTTTGCTGCAAGCAATGAGCCACCTGAGGACACTCTGGATGTTCATGGCGTTGCTCCCGTCTCACACTGGCATATGGGAAAGGAAAATCTGGCTGATAGCAGGCAAAACCCTTTTACAGATTTGCTACCGTAAAGCCCTGCAAACTGACAGCTGCCTCTTCCCTCGCCTCTGACGCACTCTTTGCCAGCGACCTGGCTGCTGAAATGTCACTGCTACACATCTTTGTTATCACCTCATTCCCCTGCATCTTGCTGCTTTCCAGTCTAAATACCACCCGTATTAAGTTCACAGAGATAAATCTGTGTGAGATGGCACACAGGTATGTTATGCTGTGGTTGTTAGGCAACAAAACACCCTGTTATCACCTCTTTTGCCGCTGGGAACTGTCTGTCTTACCTTTTTCTGGAGGACACAATGGAAAATGAATATAAACATTCCCTGTAGAGAATTGAATATGGTGAAGAGATACGCCATGATGACTGTGCTTTCATTAATATACATGAGTCCGAACGCCCAGGTCAGTCCTAATAAACAGAGTAGGGCTATCGCACCTATAACCCAGGACCTGTTAGGAAAAACAAAGGAAAAAGAAAAAAAAAAGGGATTGGTTTTCACCTTTGGAAGAAGGCACAGGTCTACAAGCAGGAAGATATTGCCTGTGATTTTAGCAAAAAGAAAACAGGATATCAAATTTAGTAGTAGGGATTTTTGTCATCAAGCTGGATGCAGTTTACAAATCTTCAAGCTTGAGGAAATGGAAATGTTATGAGCATAGAAATTTATCAAAACCAAAGCATATTTGTAACAACAATGTTGGTTTTTTTTTTTTGTTAATGTAAAAGCAGTATCTATGTAAATGGCATGTAGATGCTATTTCTGCATATGGCAGGAAAGAAAATAAATCAACCAAAGCAACAACTCTAAATGTCACTTTTTTAGTGTCCGCTGGTTTCTCTGGAGCAGGAGTGCCAGCTGGATTAGATTCTTTACACTTAACACCAAGACACACATATTGCTGTATTTTAGCTATTCTCCCATATGTCTGTAAACCAGATAAGCAGCTACAAAGCAGGTGGGCAAGCCCTCACCATTTGCCAGATTAGTTCTGCTTAAGGAGGTTCTCTGTGATGCTGCTTCACACTTCTGCCACACTAAGATGAGGGGAATACACGTGCAGGCGCTCACACACCAGATTTACTAAAACAGTAGTTGCTGCCACACCTCTACTTGGAGAAAAGGAGGGGCAATCCCTCTTCACATTTGCTCAAAAACTAAACTGCCACTTGCTCCAACCTGGTTGGGAATCAAGAGAAGGGGTGTACCCACTGTTTGATTCAAGCAAATATGGGTAGCCTGCAGTTTTTTGCTTGCTTTCTCCCAAAGACTTTCTGCTTGGACCAACAAAGTTGGGGACATGGGATGGCTGCTGCATGTTATTTTGTTCAGTGCACCTTCAGAAAACCGGGAAGCTCTGCTGGGATGACAGAAGAAGTATTCCATGTCACCCTGCTAAATAATATTTATTCATCTGTTAAATGAACTCCTCAGAGACTGATCTTCCAATGCCAGGGCATGAGATAAAAAGTGACAAGCAGGATAGGAACCAGGTCCTGCTCCTAGCCATCTCCTCAATTTCCACATGATATATTTCCTACAACTTCAATGAAATTGCTGCTGTGCATGTATGTAGCAAGCGGCAACATGAGCATCCTTTTGCCTTATCCCTCAAGGCCTCGATATTCTTCTGTCTTCCCCTGGTATCATTAGGTGTAACACCATAAAAGTGAATGCAATGATACCCAATCTTTGCATGTCTTCCTCACCATTTAACCCTTTAGTTTCCCAAGCAGACAAGCCTGGAGCCAACCAGCACCTCTGCTTCCTTTTCTGCCCCAAAGCACCCTGAGGTACTACTAAAGGGCTTGCAGAGACAAGGACCTGCCTACATTTCTAAGCCACTTCAGCCTTGTAGAAACTTGCCCTGGGTTTGGGCATACTTGGGCTTCCTTCAGCTAAGCAGACCATGAGGCAAGGGGGAGAAAGATGAAGCAGCAGCAGCTTAGGGGAAAAATAAGTCCTGCAGAGGTCAGTCAGGCAATCTCCACTATGGAGACGCTTTGGCAGCTGCAGCCTTGAATCCTTTTCCTTTTAGTAGGGCTTGTCACAAACAGAAGCGCACTAACGTTGTGTTCATGTTTTTTCTTGTTGTTGGGTTTGTTGTTTTTTGTTTTTTTTTTGTGTGTGTGTGTGTTTTTTTTTATTATTATTATTTTCTTTAGGTATTAGAATGAAAATACAGCATTAAATCTTCCACTGAAGTTTATAAAACATGTTTTATTTAACCACATAACCAGAAGAGCTCCCTAAGGTAACCACTTATTAAGGCAGTTCTTTAAAAGTCACTATTATGTATCTAGCAGACCAGAACAGCTCCTTTGAAGCATTTCTAGTCAATCCTGCTAATAAATATTTAGCATGATGCAAATTGAAAATGCACTCTCAAAATCCTTCAGAAAGGTAGACACTAGATAGAGTTTACAGCTTTAGCAGCTTGGTATATTTTTCTCTCCAAGATTCCACCATCAGTGAGAGCACGTTATCATCCTAATTGCATGCCAATTTAAAAAATGCAAATAATTTTTTTCCTTAAAAAAAAAAGAATAACAAATAGAGTAGGAAACACTTTTTTCTCCCCCTTCTCTTTCCCTCCATGAGTAAAGGCTTCCTGCATTTACAGTCTTTCAAACATCATTCCCTGGACATCAGAAAACTATTCTGCTCTGAAGCACAGCCAATTCTTGAACCCGATTAAAAAGCCTTTGGCTGCAGAGGTGTGCAGAAGCGAAACAGTTATTTAGTGGAAATATGCTACCTTCAGAGATGGAAAGGAATCTGTGGGCTAGAAGACCCTCAACAGTGCAAACTGCACACGTTACAGTGTTGTGCTTCAGAAAACAAGACCTGGAGATAAAGAGGGCATTGAGATTACTTTGAATAGCTCCATCCCGTATCCGCAGAAAAAAAAAAAAGAACCAAGCAATGAAAGAGAACATGGGAATGATGCTGCAGGAATGAACACAAAGGACTCTTCACCAGAAGAACAAACTGAAAGTCTACTGCAAACTTGATTTGCTCCTATTTCACGGAACTGTACATTAGCTTTTGGTTGCAGGAGAAAAAGCATGGATGCCCTAAGGCATGCAATTTCTAGGCATTTTTGGCTTTCTTTGCAGGTTTTTTCTTTTTGTGTGTGGCTTGCAGTTTTTGTTTCGATCTTTGTACAGACTTGCTGTTGCTTTTTCATATTTTTTCTTTTCCATAGTTTAATTTTATAGAAATAAAAAAACAAACCACTCATATTTTGGTGTAATTGAAAATTAAAAACTTGCAATTAGTGACAATTAGGAACTCCAGTGAGTAAGGAGACAGTCTCCAATGCACCAAACAGATTTGCTTGCACTGCTCCCATTAACTAGAACGAGAACCATGGGCATTACTACCCATGCAGCTTTCTGAAAATTTACTTCTGCATTTATATTAGAATAAAGCACTCTCATTGACACAGCACAGAAGACCAATGGGTTGCTATTGTAACAAGTCTGTACTACACAGGATTAACTTGGGAACATTCACCTTGAATTCAAGCAATGTCCAATCAAACAATATAAAGCCAATACAGTGACAATTGGTTGGCAATACATTTGCAGCACATTTACTCTGCATGTTAGTTGTATGCCGCCTCATTTTCCTGCACAGTTTGCTCTTCTGCCTCAAATGCGAATGACAGAAGCTTTAATGATTTTTCAGTATTGATCTGACAGCTGGTTCATGAGACCACACTGATAAATGAAATTTATCAGCCATTCAGGTCATTCTTACTTGATGAAGGGTCTGTTATCCTCATAGCTAAAGAATGCGTAGACGTAAAGACAAGAACACCAACATTAGAAATATAACAACAGAGAATATAGCTTACTGTAGTCCCCCTCCCTTCTCCCATGAGCCATCACCAAACCCAAAGGTGGACAGGCATCAGACGCACCTTGTACATACCAGCCAGCCTGGCTCACTGCCCCAGGGAATTGAAACATGACAGGGGGTGCTGGCTTAATTCACAGAAGTAAGCATCATTAGCTGCAAGCTGCAACTACCCATCCTGGCTCTGATCATGTAATGGTCAATTGACTTTGAATTTACTTTGAAAAATCATGGGTATCTCCAGAAACGACAAGTTTTGAAACTCCAGTATAGCTACTACAAAAGGCTTTCATGTGTCCAGGTGACAAAACTTCACTGTATCTCCAGCACTCTCTGCCTGTGGTGCTGTAGTATTTTACAGGACCCTCTTTATTGCTGTGTACTTTTTCTTAAACGTAACTCTCAAGTTGCAAACTTATGAGCTGGACTGCAGCATTATGTCCTTTCTGAGATAATGGCATTAGGATCTTCTAAAGCCCTGGGTGACAGAAAGCATTGACCTATTTACTCCTATTTCACAGGGAAGGACAAAGAAAGGACTCTGCCAAGCAAGAATGCAAAGCAGCTTGCTGCTGCATTGAAGAAGCAGCAAACATGGACTGAAAATGAGCTTCTGCCACTGTGGGGACTCAAGATTAGTCACAGCCACTTTTGTAGTGAAGTCTCCCTGACCTTCTGGGACAGTTTGTGTGCCTAACTCTGTCTGCATGGCAGGTGATGTGCAATAGGTGGCAAGGACAAGCCAACTCCGGGGCCTCTTCTCCCCACTGGTGTGAAGCTTTAGAACTTGTGATCCCCTCCAGCAGCCACCATGGGTGTCAGAGATGGAGGCTGCCTCAGTATGTTAATCATCTCATTACCCCTGCAAACATAGCTGGGGCTACTTCATCTTGTCATGACCTCTTTTGGCAAGCTGTTAAGCTATACATTCTGTGGAATGCTGGATGTTTTTCACCAGTAACTTCTGACTGAGAGAGACACTACATCCAGGATGAGGCTTTTTCTTTTCTCCTCACAACAGCTAAAATAATGTAGGGACAACTTCTGCATGATTCACATGCATCTGAAGCCACAGAGAGGCCATCTGAGTACCAATGGGAGCAGAATTTAGTCCTCAGGGGACAAAGGTGATTTCACACAGTAAATTGTGCAAAACACTCCCATTTTCTCCCCATCTTGTCCTTGGCTGAGATAGAAGAGGCGGTGACTGAGTCCCTGCTTCCAAGACACTGCAAGGAAAGCTCAGCTCATTTGTCTGAGCAAAACATAGGCTTGAGACAGTGTAATCTCTGCATCTACAATGCATCTGGGGAGGAACCAGGAACACAGATAAAACATTGGTATTAAAAGAGTCCCCCCTGAGCTGCACCAGTAGGGATCTCCATCCCATCCCTTCCCATTCCATCTGCATAGCATGATGTTGGTCAAATCACTTTGCTTCTCTTTGCCCTCTCATCCACTTGGCCTGCAAGATCATCAGTGCAAGTTCCTGTTGTGCTCATGGCATGTCTAGCACTGCAAGACTTGCAGTTCCCCTGTGATGCAATTAAGTTCAACAAAGACATGAGACATTCTAGAGCTTCCAGCCCAGGAACATGGGCAGGGGCAGAGCATGATTTTCTATTATTGTATTCACAAGCACTCAGGTTTTATGATAAAGATTTTGCTGTGGAAATGTCGCTGGTGATAGCTTATAAAAAGAGACAATTAGGGAATTTTTTTACTCTGTGGCTGCTATGCAGACCCTCGTGAAGTTTTTCAGTGATCTGTAATAGACTTTCTTCAAGGCTGTCATTGAAAGGTTCCATTTAATCTTTGTACAGACAAAATGTGAAATTGGTAAACTCAGATTGCCTTTTAGCTTGAGGCTAACACTTCAAAGCAGCTCAGGAGAAAACCATCAAAAAGACCTGAGCAGTTTGTGCCCCATTTCCAATCCAGATGTACCTACGACCTACTGTCCAAAGCAAGTAGGTGCCTCACAAAGTAAGATTTTCAAAGATGCTTAACCCCCAAGCACTTCCAATCTCTACACAAAGAGACTTAGTTTCTTATATCCTTCATGAAATACAAATCACTCTTTTTCATTTTACCAATTCAAGTGTTGTAAGAAGCTTAGCTCTTGTGTTAGCAACAACTTGTGTCTGACAAAAATTACTCCAGAATGTTCTTTTTTCCCCCGGTAGTCTGTGAAACCTATCAGTGCTGCAGTAATACTGTGTCATTATCTGCAATACATAAAAAACATCACTTAGACAAGCAAAAAGCCTTGGAAGAGCCTTAGCTCACAGGAAAATAGAGCTGCTAACCAGACAACTGAGATTACATTCACTAGTGGCATAAGCAAATAACAGTCAAAGCAGAAATCTTCGGAAAACCTAGCCTAGAACAGCTTGAGATGCCAGATCTAAAGTGTTTTCTCCAGATTTTGATAAATTCTTCAAATTTCTGACAATAAGGGACACAGTACATTGAATTTCAACTATGTGACTCTGATCCCTCCACAGTTAATGGGAGACTGGTACCCTTAAAGAGCAATTTATCTCTTGCAAAACCTGGTATTTAAGGCAGGTGAGGTTTTGCTATTTCCTGAAGAAATTTCTTTCTACACTGACTGTAGAGTAAACTTGAACAATGGCTTAGGTGGGAGCTTCACTTGCAAACACCTGAAGTTGATCTTTAGTGGTTGTGATATTCCTTTAACCTGTGAAATCTTACCATACCTGCTCTGTGTTTCTTTGCAGCCCAGATGATGGACAGTGGATGGTTTTACCAATCCGTATAAATACCTAATTCATTTTCTAATCTTAAAAAAACCCTGACTTTACCTTAGGGCAAAGACTTCTTAAGGTTAATTACACATCACAAAACTCTTTCAAAATCTTGTTAGATGTCTTTCAATTTCCTAGAATACGTTCTCCTTCAATCCTAAGAAATGATTGTTCATATTACCTTTTATATTCCTGTGATACTTCCAAACCACTACTTTTCAAAAAAGTTGCTAAAATTACCTACTTATATCCTTATTCAGATCTTTAAGGAATTTCAAGGCCAATGCATCATAAACTCAGAAACCCTTTTCGCACTGCCTATCCTTTTAAAACCCCAACATGTATCTTTTTGACACAAGGCAACCAAATTGCCAGAATATACACTGACAGCCCAACACAGAAGCTGAGACAATTTGCAACTTTTATTGTGCAAATCACTTCCATGTATGTAGATCAGCAATATCCTGGATTGCTAAAGCAATAGTAAGGCAAGAATTTACCTCCACACACAGATTGGTTCTAAAATGATGCTGAACAGAGAAAGCATATTGCTATAAAAGAGCAGATATTCATCTCTTATTTAAAAAGAAAAATATCTGGTCTTCTTACACTTTCAAAAGAGTTTCTTGCTTTTGAGCCACATTTAGAGTAAAACTGGGCCTTTAATACAATTATATGTAACTCATCAAATTCAGCTGTTATCATTTTATTCAATCCTTTATGGTTTAACTTTATCTAACTCATATTTATCACTCTTTTGGCAATTCAAAGTATTTCCCCATCTCTCCAATAGTAGGAAAAGGCTCAGTAAGCACATGGATTCATTACTGGGGCCCCAAAATAACAGTTAGAGCTAGTGAGCAAAAATGTCAAAGTGAGTGCACAGGACCCTTAGTAGCTGTAACAGGTGATGAAACCCAAATAAAAATAGATGGATGATGTGCCCCCTTGAAAGCATTCAGAAAGACCCATGGAATAAATTTTAATAAATAACAAATAAAACAGAGAGACAGCTTTTCCTGCAGGCAAGCACAAGACAAAATAAAGCATGCTATTGTGTCTCCCCACTGCCTGCCAATATGAGGCAGCAGGGATGTTTGTTTTCTTTTTCCTTTTTTTTTTTTTTTTTTTTTTAAATTTCAAGGATTAGAAAGGATTGATTTATTGAACTGTAGAAAATCTACAGAAAGGAGTTGGGAAGTCCAGCACTCCCCTCATAAAGCGAACGGGCTCATCACTAATGAGTGAAGGAACATCTTCATGGTGAGAAAAATCAATTGCAAGCAATAAAAGAGTGCTTAAAGGATTTTGCCTTCATGTTTTGTGACAAAGTTACCACCTCAATGGCATGAAGCCAAATGTTTTCCTAATCGTCTTCTTTAGGCTGCTGGTGTCCATCACATGGCTTTCCAAGTCTTATCTTCTGGTTCCTACATTGTCTTCCACAGGAGATGGCCAGTTACAGAAGACCTGTGTAACCATCTTGGGGATCTGTGGGCCTATCACAGCTTCATTTGCAGAAGAAACCCCTGGCTTTACATGCCTTGGAGATATGTAAAGATTGGGATCCTACTTCCAGGCATCAGGGATATTTTAAATAGATTGAAAGCCACTTCTGACTTCTACCAGTAGCTCTGAAAATGTTAGCTAGACAAATGAGGCCAAACCTGCCTTGGTCCTATGTGATGCCCAAGTCCAGGATTTGAGGCAACCTATGCCTGATTTTTCCTGCCAAAGCATCATCCCTTTCCTCCTCAACTCATGCAGGGAAGTCATGGCCTGCTTTCAGAGATTTGTTCTTAATTATTGCAATTGGAAACAGCAATTCCGTTAAGCTCATCTCATTTTCTGTAAGTAATTAATTACCCACAAAATTGCTTACCCTGTTTATTTCCTTCCTCCTAACTTTGCAAAGGCATGGCATGATTATTCAAACCACACTGATGTGTAACCACATATCTGATTGTTTCCATACAATACAGATTCAGGAAAGCCTTTAGACACGTTTGTATTATCCAAATAGCACCAGAAGGGCTTGCTGACAAAATACTTAAAATATATGGCCTTTTAAAACAATAATAATGATTTATGGGCGCACAGAAAGACCATAGGTATTTAGCATCTTCCAAGACACTCTCTCAAATCAGTAACTGCTGATTTGTTTGCTGGGTTTTTTTAAATTCGGAAAGGATGACACCTGCCAATGGGAAGTTTAGCGCTTTACAATCACAATTCAACATTAATGCAGCCATCACAAAAAACTATACACAAACAAGTAAAATCCAAAGCCAAAACAGTCAGATGTTTTGGCTTCACCAAACCCTTCTGTGAAAAACTCAAACAGCAGCAGATTGCAACAAACAAAATCAGATGCTGCCCTCAACATCTTTTGGCAAAACGTCACCCAGACAGAAATGCAATCTTGGATGGTTTTTCAGCCTCAGCACCATTTCTGCCTCTGAGGTGCTCACAAAGTCTGCAGTCTGGTAAAACATAAACGTGCCACATCTTTTCTTGGTAGGAAACTTGTAAATACTTCATTTTGTGCCTACTCCAAGTGATCTTTCTGGCTTGGCTTTAGGCTGTCTGTTCAAAGTTTGCTTGTAGAGATGCAGATGAAGGTTATACAGGAGTTGCACTGAGCTACCCAGGGGACTAGGACAGGGAGATGCTAAGCCAACTGTCAGCTTGTGAAGGCATGGCACTCTCTCTCTTGGCCACATGAGACACAAAGATCATAGCCTGACCTCCTGTACAAAGACAGCGAGGCAGGCAGTTTCCAATACCCAGCTCAGTACTCTGCAGCTAACATCTAAACATTGCACAGGGGTAGGTTTCCCAAGAGAGAGAAAAAGCTACTCCTCATTTTCAGAAGTACTCAGTTTGATTGGTCATCCTTGTAAAACTCTCCTGTCAAGTTTTCTGGTGACAGAAAGTGCTGCCAGCACGTCCCAAGCATTGTTAAAATGGATACTTCATTTCTCATCCAAGTAATCCAGACCCAAACACTGACTTGGGGTCTCTTTTTGTTCCCTAGGATCAGATTATCCTTTCCTGGAGTGGGAATCCAGGCATGATTCCTCTCCAAAATGCGTTGCTGGAGCTGCTGTGTCTGAGCCTGCTGTGTCTAGAAGTCAGAGGAGTCAAAAAATGCTGCATGTAGCACAGCTAGCTGAGAAGGAGAGATTTTCAATGCCCTGTTCTTGAAGAACCCACTCAGTCTTTCTATTTTGTTAGTTGGGTTGCATGAATATCTTAACAGAAAGCTCATTCTTTAAAGGCACTGTAATTTTATTTAACATTATAAGTTATACGTAATGAACATTATAACTTATAGGTAATGGCCAGTCAGGATTTCAGGTCATGTTTAACAGCTTTTCACTGTGGCTCCTGTAACTGTTTGCATTCATTAGCTTGTGTTTCAAACCCTTTGTACCATGTTCTTTCCACCACTCATGCCAACACACGCGCCTCCTCAAAGATGCACAGGTGGGTGTAACCTCCTTTTCCCACTTTCTGCTCCAAAAAAAGGAGTCTGCACATTGCCACAGACCTTCAGCCCTTACTTCACTGGGAACTGAGAATGCTGAAGATTGGGCCTTTTACCCCCAGACACTGCACTGGGCATGCTGGACCCTTTCATTGCACCATGTTTTTGTTGTGCACTCCCAAGCAACTGCAAACCCAGAGGGATTCAAGTGCTGCTGTTCTTTTGGTCAACTCCCCCAGGAGTTGATTAAGCCGTTGATTAAGCCAATTAATTATTTAATTCCAGACCCTTTGGCATCATAAACTATTTACAAGTTATAGCATCTTATGATTAAACAAAATAAATCTGGAAACCAATAGATGAGTTTAAATCTCAATAGAAAAAGATAGAAATAATCCTTATTCTCTCCCTAGTTTCACTTGTTTCTAAAATGGCTACAATAAAGCACAAACTAACCTTCCTTTAGTAAAAAAATACCTGATACAAATTATTGTTCTGCATTGGTAATGTAAGCTTTTCCTACCAAAGGAGCAAAAATCTTGCATTTTCAAAAGTCTATCTTGTTTCTCACTGCACCTAACCCAAGATGTTTACTTTTCCTGCATTTCAATCAGCTGAGTAAATAAAGCTAGACTAGCAAACCTCTGTTCCTGCCAGCACAATACCGCTATGTTAAATCAAGGATTTAATGTAAACATTTCCACAGATGATTTTTGGAAGTTCTATTTAACCTTTGTTTTCAATTTTCTACCAAACTCTGAGGATTTTTTTATGACTTAAGAAAACCCATAGGACTGAAACAATAAGTTAATCTGGGGGCTGGGATTAGTCATGTCTCTTTAAATAAAATACATATGTTGAAGAAAATGAGCAGACAATCACTTACACCCATACAACATGTGGGTAGAGGGGGCTATGGCAACAGTTTGTAAAGCAGGCATATTTTCCAAACGGGCTCCTCAGTTTT